>OX637532.1:57802633-58272633 GCA_951800035.1 Linnaemya tessellans
GTATATCTTTTCTTTCCAATATTCTCTCTGTCCAAGATCTTGACTCTTTCAAAATCAGCTGTGTGTCCAGTGTCCAGTATATGTTGTGATAGTGCTGTTGATTGTTTATT
This sequence comes from Linnaemya tessellans, assembly GCA_951800035.1. NCBI lineage: Eukaryota > Metazoa > Arthropoda > Insecta > Diptera > Tachinidae > Linnaemya > Linnaemya tessellans. The sequence continues at coordinate 57,802,744 of OX637532.1, forward strand.
TTTCTCTATATCTTTCTTATGTTCTTCCATTCTGGTCTCTAAATTTCTTTTTGTAGTTCCAATGTATAACATATCACAGCTGTTGTTTTCATTACCTTTGCACTTGATTTCATAGACTACATTACTTTGTTGTTGTTTTTTAATTGGCGCTTTAATTTTTGAAAAGATTTTATTTATTGTTGTGTTTGGAAGAAAAAATTAAACAAAATAGAATATAACTTCCACAAAAAAATATTAAATCTAGAGATAACACAAACATATTCAAACATTAGAGTTTGTAAGAAGAATTTAGATCGCTTAAAAACTAACATTGCAAATGCACTTACATTCGAAGACTACACGACTTTTATAAACAAACAGTATGAAAGAAGCAGATGTATAAGCGCACACATAACAGATAAACAAAATGCAAAACTAAACGCTTTAAAAGAAAAACAGTTTAGAATATATGGATTTATATATAATGAGAATTGGTTTGAAAACAAAACTAATATAGAAATTCCAATAGAATCTAGATGGATATTGTCTTTGGGGAAAAAATTTGCTCTACCTGTAGATAAAAACAACTTCTCTGCACTACACATAATTGCGGACGTAGAACAATGCATTTCAACAATGAATGATGACGAAGGACAAGAGAAGAATCTGGCAAGGACCATATTAGCTAATAATATCACGCGTTTAAAGAGAAAGTTACAAAATACTCCAAAAGAAAAATTTATTCTCACTATATACAGCAAAACAAAAGATTTCTTGAGGAAACACAACAATATAATTTTCGTACAGGCTGATAAAGGGAACAAAACAGTAGCAATGTACAGAGAAGAGTATCACCTCAAGATGGGGAAATTATTGGAGGAAAAGGGTACATATAGAAAAATCAGAATGGATCCTACTGCAAAATTACAGAAAGAAAACAACAAATTAGTTTCGGAGTTATATAAGGACAAAGTAATCGATAATTGGCAGAGAAAACAATTACTTTGCTCGGCTGCAACAGCACCGCGTATATATGGGCTACCAAAAATTCATAAGCCAGAAATACCGCTGAGACCCATAGTTTCTTCCATACAAGTTCCATGCTATAAATTATCTAAATACGTAGGCCAAATTCTCAAAAATATTATATCAAAAGAATACAATGTATTAAATTCGCACAGACTCAAAGAGCAAATAAAAAATATTAAAATAGAAAAAGGAGAAATATTAATCTCACTGGACGTCGTTTCACTCTTCACTAACATACCAGTAAACAAGGCAATAAATATAATAATGCAGAAATGGACAATCATCCAGAACCACACAAAAATGTCCAGGTCCCTGTTCGTAAAAATACTAAGATTTTGCCTCTGTGAAAATAATTATTTCATATATGAAAATGAAATTTTCAACCAGATATTTGGTATGCCGATGGGGAATCCACTTTCACCTACCATAGCGGATCTGGTACTTGACAATTTGTTAGACGAAACTCTAAAAAAACTTAGCGTGGAAAACATCCAATTAAAATACATAACTAAGTATGTAGATGATTTATTAGCAATTGTAAAATCCGAAGAGAAAGAAAAAATTTTAAAATTTTTCAATAGTTTTCATCCAAAAATACAATTTACCATGGAAATAGAGACAAATAATACTATTGCCTACTTAGACACAAAAATACAAAGGAACAACAACAGGTTAATAACAGACTGGTATAAAAAAGATACCGCTTCCGGCAGAATCATAAATTTCAACTCCACACAACCGAAACATCAAATAATCAACACTGCCAAAAACTTAATCTTCAGAATTCTCCATCTTAGTGACAAACAATTCCACGAAAAAAACATAAAATACATCAGAAAAACGTTAATAGAAAATAGTTTCCCCAACAAACTCATCAGCAAAATGATCAGCGAAACTAACATAAAGTTGAACAACAATACAATAGATAACAAATCCATCACTGAAAATGAAGAAAAGATATATTACAGCGTACGTTACATCCCTGGATTGACTGATAACAAAAACATAAGAATTGCAATAAAAAACAACAACATAAATTTTGCATACAAACCAAACACAACAATAAATAAAATCTTTTCAAAAATTAAAGCGCCAATTGAAAAACAACAACAAAGTAATGTAGTCTATGAAATCAAGTGCAAAGGTAATGAAAACAACAGCTGTGATATGTTATACATTGGAACTACAAAAAGAAATTTAGAGACCAGAATGGAAGAACATAAGAAAGATATAGAGAAAAATAAACAATCAACAGCACTATCACAACATATACTGGACACTGGACACACAGCTGATTTTGAAAGAGTCAAGATCTTGGACAGAGAGAATATTGGAAAGAAAAGATATACAATAGAAAGCTTAAGAATACAACAAAGGATAGAGAAGACGATGAATTTAAAAGAAGATACAGACAACATCAGCACGAGCTACAAAGTAGCATTGAAATAAACGGTGATATAAACTTAAGCTGTGATATTGTTATAATAAAAGTTTTAATTTTCAATGTTTGAAAAAAATGTTAAATTATTGAAAAAATTAGCAAAGTTTGTAAGTAATCAAATTGAGTAAAATGTTTAGACATATGTATATGTATATGTAAAATCATTAATTAATGTTTTTTAATAATAAAATAGATTTCCCAACCCTTGATAAAGTCAACAAATAATTGACGAAACGTCGGGAAAAATGAAATAAAACTTGTTTTATTGTCATTAAAATAACCTAGGCCTTATTAGCTCATAATAGAGATCATACAAAATACAAATACACTTTGGCCATATAAACACAAATAAGTAAAATTTTTTTTCCTGGGATGGGAAATTAACAATTTTTTTTTTACATGTAGTAACTAAAAATGTTAAAAATTTCAAGTTTTTCTTTAACAAAACCACTTTATACGTCATGACGATTTGAATTAGCCAACAAAAAAAAAAAAAATTTTAGTTCAAATTTTGCTTCCAGGGGTGGGAAATTGAATTTTTTTATACATGAAAGTAATCAAACATGCAACAGAAGTTGTTTTTTTTGCTAACTAAAACTATATTATAATATAGGAAGAACAAAAATTCAAAAATAAAATTTCGAATCCAGGGATGGACAAGTGCAATATTTTATGGTACATGAAAGTTACCAATATGGTAAAAAATTTGCAATTTTTCGTAAATAAAACTACTTTATACCTCAAGAAGCGTTGCACTGATAAAAAACAAACAAAAAAAATTAAAATTTCGTTTCCAGGGTTGAAAATATAAAATTTTTTTTGGTACATGCAATATTTTGTAGTACATACAATAACAAAAATGGTTGCAAAATTCGAGTTTTTCTTAAACAAAACTACTTTATACCTCATGAAGATTTGTATTGATAAAGAAAATTTTAAAAAATTTAAATTTCGCTTCCAGGGTTGGGAAATTGAATTTTTTTTATACATAAAAGTAATCAAAAAGGCAATTGACGTTGTTTTTTTACTAATTAAAACTATATATAGCCTATATGGTTATAAATATTAAGTATTTCTTAAATGAAACTATATCATGCCTCATTAAGAGTTGCATTGAAACAAAAAATAAATAAATTTCGTGTCCAGGGTTGGGAAATTGATATATATTTTATGCATAAAGGTAACCTAAAAGGCAATTGACTATGTTTCTTTTTGCTAATTAAAGCTGTTTTATAACTCAGGAAGAAAAAAATGTGTATTAAAATCTTAAAAAATCAAAATTTCGACTCCAAAAATCAAAATTTTCGACAAATTAAATATTTTATGGTACATGAAAGTGGCCAAAGAGTTTAAAAATTTAAATTTTTTTGTCAAGTAAAACTATGTTACACCTCACTAAGAATTTCATTGGTAAAAAAATAAAAATTCGCTTCCAGAGTTGGAAAATCGAAATATTTTTCGTACATAAAAGTCCATACATAAATTCAAATTTTGTGCTTTTAGTGAATTAAACCTATTAGATATTTCAGAAAAAATTAAACTAGTAACAAAAAATTATAAATTCGGTTCCAGGGTTGGAAAATTTAAAAATTTTTGGTATATAAAAGTACATACATAACTTCAACATTTTGTGTTTTTAGTGAATTAAAGCTATTTTATATATCAGAAAAAATTAAATTAGTATTAAAAAATTAAAAATTCGGTTCCAGGGTTGGAAAATCGACATTTTCTGATTCATATAAGCAGCCATTTTATTTGTTATTTTTGATTTTTATGATGAATTATACCTACTTTATATATCAGAAAGAAGTAAACTGGTATTAAAACCCAACAAAATTTAAAAGACGATTCTACGGTTGGAGATTTAGATCTTTTTAAGGTACATGAAACGGATTTTTTGTTTTGTTTGTAAATTAAATATATATATAATATTTTTGAAAGACGTTCAGAGGTATTAGATATAAGAAAAGCCAAACATTTAGCTTCCTAGCCGAAACATTTAAACGTTTTCTAAATATAAAAGTAACCGATAACATCATTTTGATTTTTTAATTAAACCTAATTTCTGTTTTGGCAAGAAGGAAAGAAAGAAGAATTACATCTGTGAAGGGTATTTAAGATTCGGCACAGCCGAATATAGAACTTTTACATGTTTTTAAATTTTTTTTGTTTCATTCATGTTATACTCTTTGTATAATAACGGAACTTTTTACTGTAGTATTCGTCTGCAGTGGAATTTTTGCAATTTAGCTTTAGTTAGTTGAGTGTTTTTGTTGACATAGGTTCGCAAAACTTTTTAAAGTTTAAGCTATACATATTTTTAAAAATGTCTTTATATAACTGGACATTGAACAATCACCACTATTGTGTTTGGCGTTTAACACCTGAAAATTCGACAAATTGTAATAGCTTAAAGACAAAAAGCTAATTTTTCTTTATACTATTACAAAATGGCGAATCTGAAGGCGAAAAACAAGTAATAGCAAGAGATCACATAAAAGTTTAAGAATAAAAAAGAAGTGTGAACTATTGGATGAATTAGTCACAGGCAAATCAGTAAGATGTGTTGCAGTCAAATTTGGCGAAAAAAAATCGACGGTGTTCGATATTAAAAAAAATAGTGCTGCTTTAAGAGATGTCTAACATATATATGAATTGTCGTTTCATATAGTACATATAAATGTAACATTTATTGAACTATATTCTCTTTTTAATAAAAAATTTGATAAATAAATATAAAATTGATTTAGTTTATATTCTTTGCATTATGTATGTACGCAGGTAAAAAAATTAACATCTTAAGTACAGTACTATCTCCGGATTATCGAGATAGTACTGTACTTAATGCAAAAATTATGTACTTTTTACGGTTTTGTATTTAAAATACTTGACTAAGCTACTAATATCAAGGAAATTCGATTAAAAAATTTTTAGCTTTACAGTCGACTCCGCTTGACTGGAAATAACCAAAACCAAATTGTTTTTCAGTTATCCGATTTTTTTTCTCTAAAACGTTGTTCGGATTACTGAAATTTGTTACAGTTAAGCGTACTGCTTAAATTCAGTAAAACAATATTTTTTATATCAAATCTTTATATTTTCTTTACGTCAATTTAACGTAACAATTTTATTTAAAAAAAATTATTCATAGAATTATTCATTTTGTTGTTGAAATTTTTCACGATTTCTCCGAACGTGTCTAGCCACTTGCATTGACAATATAATAGAAAAATACAATAAAGTTCGTAAGAGCGAAAAGGACAAATACATTTTTCCATTTAATTTTTTAACGGAAAAACCATTTTTTCAGCCTTAAGGTATGCAATCGATTTCTAATAATTAAATTTGTTATTGTTTATTTTTTCACTAAAACGAAGTAAGTTTCATACAAAACGTAGTTGTGTGCTAGCTTTTGGTTTTCAGTAATACGATATTTTCAATAAAGCGATGTTTCGCTTTGAAGTGAATAAGACTAGCTGCGTTTAAAATCAGTGCGGGGACTTGCATCGCTTTCAGTAATCCGATTTTTTTAAGGCGTGTTGCAATAAAGCTTATTCGACTGTATTTTAAAATTTAAATGATCCGCACAATAAACAAGTGAACTTGTGTACATTTCACATACATGTACATCAGACATGTGTAGCTAGTACTCTTTTGAGTCATCGTGTTTTCACAACGATAGTAGCTTCATCGTTTTTTCACACCAACATGTCCGAAAGCTTGCTGCTTGTTTACCGATTCAAAGTCAGTTGCTATTCTGCAAAACAAAAAACAAACAAAAACAAACAACTGCACTTAAAAAAAAATGGACGAATATAAAGAAATTTTTATGTTTGTAAATGGCAAAAATAATGCGCAACGCCTGATTTGTGATAAAATCTTCACAAATTTAAGATTTTATAATTTAAAAAGACATTTCATATCCATTCATAAAAATATTAATGAATTGGATGAAGAAAAAAAATATGAAATGTTCAATTCCCTGCAACAAAAAAATGCCCCTCCTCTAAGTCTGACAGTTGAAGAGAAAAAAAAACAACTAAAGAATGCTTCAATTGCCGCTGGGTTGATGTTAGCAAAACAATGTCGTCCTTTTGAGGATGGAGAATTTTTCAAGTATCCTGTTATTACGAAGGAAATACTTAAATTATACTCCATGTTCGGGTCCACGTACGACTGTGAAGCCGCTTTTAGCATTTTAAAATTAATTAAAAGTAAATATCGCAACAAATTAACGGATGAACACCTATGTGATTTATTAAGAATAAAACTTTACGAGGGGGAAATAATCATTGGAGATGTTGATATTTGATTTTTTTTTTAAGATTTAGTTTTAATTTTTAATTTTTTTAATTTTTTACTCAGTGTACTACTTTTGTTTTCTCTGCTTTTGTTCTGCTTGCTGCGTTCAACTTAACACAGTCGCAAAATTCGTAAAACTGATTTGAAATGCGTTTGTGTCAGTTTGCACATGTCTGATGTACATAAATGATTTTGTTATGATCAGAAGTCGGCGGCGGGTTGCACGTGAGAATAAAATTTACTTTTGAGAGTCACACACATTTGTTTACTGAGTACATATAGTTACTCTCATTCTCGTACGAACCTTTAATGGTTGATGTTGTTATTGTCGTTGTTGTATGTTTATGAAAAAATACCTTGCTGTTGTTGCTATTGTCGTTGTTGTGTTTATGAAAAAAGTGTATGGAGAAAAATTTTATTTTCTCTCACTCATCAAACTTACAATGAAGATGTATGTGTTTGCCGATACCTGGTTATGATTCTAATAGAACGATACAAAGTAGCGATGAACGCTTCATACAAGTATGTGTGAGACGACTCGAGATCGAACATCTTTTACTGACATCATACATGAAAGTTTTTATGCTTTTTTGACAACGCAGCAAAAGAGATTGTTGAATGAAAACAGTATCAAATCGGCGAACGCTTCGTTTGCTTAATTATCCGTCTGGTAATCCAACATGTTTTATTCAAGTGTTTATGCAAACAAGAGTTGACTTCAGGGATGGAAAAGGGCTATTTTGATTTTGCACCAATTAACTAAATAAAATTTAATTTTCATACCGTGACGGTACCATTTTTTTATATTTCTATAAATAGAAATTCAAAAACTACTCTACACAAGTATACAAAAAAAAAAATATTATATACATAAAAATCTAGGAATCAGTTGATTAAATTTTATTTAAAAAGTCATACAATTCAAGATAATAAATTTTCTGGTAGTTTAAAATTGAGGCAACGAGACATTGATTGAAAACTTTTGCGGTATTTGGAAATCAATTATTATACCCTTTTTCAACGTGATTGTTTTTGAATCAAATATAAGGCAGCCTAACCATGAAAAATGTTTCTGTTGCGAAAAATTATAGCAAATAATTGTAAGTCCGTTACTTAAATAAGCCATAATTTAGCAGAAATATGAGACATAAGACACTATTTTGAGAGATTCGGGTCTAAAGAACCGTTTTCTCTCGAAAGAACAATCATTTTCAAAAAGAAACGACAAAATAAATATATAGAACAAGCAGAGGAGTAAGAAACGATCCGAAAATTCCATGAAGTGCTGACTGGAATACTGTATGTAATAAAAAGTTGACACAAAATCTTTGATTATGTAACCGCATAATTCACAGAAATATTTTATGTTTGTTAACTGATTCACTGAGAAATTAACAAAAATTTTCAAGCATAAAACGTTTTTATGAACTAGGTGTAAGCTTTTGATTGAGATATTTAAATTGTACCAAATTAGTCTTGGTAGTACCACGGTACCAACAAAGTCTAATTGTACCAAAATAAGTACAATTGTATAATATTTTCCATCCGTGATTGACGTTGAGTAAAATCAACTCAGAGGAGTTAGACCCCTTTCACACACATCAGGTTTGGCTCGTCAAGTCTTGATCTTTTAGAAGAGAGTGGTGAAGAGCGTGAAAAGGGGTACAGACTTGACGATACTGGTCAATTTTTATATTTTCTTTTGTTTTATCATACGTAATATATTAAATGAATGTTCAGCAATGAAGAAAAACTTTTCATGACGTTCGAAAGAAAATTGAAGAAAAACTGATGAAGTATATCTGATGTGTGTGAAAGAGGATTTAGTTTAATACAGAAGTTATTTTAATACACAGCAAACAAACACTTATTGCTTTTGTTGTACATGAATATTCGTTCATACGAGCTAATTTTTGCTTTTTGTATTTTATTCATGATGAAAATACTTGTTGCTGAGCAGAACTTTTTTTTATTCATCATCAAAACAATATTTATTTAAAAAAATATTTTTTAAATACCTATGTAATATGTATTTATTTTATTTATCAATGAGTTTAGAATAAATAGATAGCATTACTGAGGTAGCCCCCCCTGGATCCGCGCTTGTGTGTGGTGTTAATCTGTATTAAATGTTGCTCCAAAAACATATTTTATCTTTTTGCTGCTGCAAAAGCAAATAATAAAAATTTAACAACATGGAAAATAATGTTGTTCAATTTTTATTCGGTAGTCCGGATAATTGGATAATCTGGATCATGGTCTGCAATCAATTATTCGGATTATCAAGCTTTTACTGTACATTTAAACGGCTTTGCCGATCGATTCCAAAAACTAATTAGCTCTTGACAATCAAATATCACGTCGAGCGCTGCGTTCGAGAGATTTCGTGAATGACAAATTCGAAAGCATTTTTTATAAATTAGTGTTCTCCATTCTTACCACGTGGGAATCGGCTGATCCATTCGAAAGTTATAGCAGTTTTGAAATTGATAGAATACAATATTTATTCAAAGTTCGTTTCCTGGTTTTAAGCTACTATTTGGCTCAAATTGGTGGGAAGGTACCTTAAAACCACGAAACGAACATTGAATCAAAATTGTATTACACTGTGAAACAAATTCAGGTTAGCAAAAGTTAAGTCGATTCTGATGGTGAGGGGTGAAAATAGAGGCTAAATTATAACACCAGTATCGCGGCGTTTGTTTATGTTATTAATAGTTCGAGATTTTTTTAATCGACCTTCAAAAAGCCAAATGTAATTTAAATGGGTTTGATCATTGGTTCTCGTCAAAAACGAGCTCATGAAAGAGTTCGGTACAAGTCTACAAAATATCTCATATTCTTAAATTTTGTATAGAAAACTAGATTCCAATCGCTCCACATAAGGAATCATGACGTATGAGCAATTATATTTTTGCAGTCAAATGCCAATTTTCAGCATATTGTTTGTATGGTTTTTTGGCTATAACACGTCGACTAATTGATATATTTTAAGTCTGTAAAAGCCAAATTGTTGCTAGAGACCTGTGCAACAATTCAAATTAAAAAAAAAAAAATTGATTTAGACAAATTTTGTGGTGCTTATGAAGCAAAATGTTGGAAAAATTATTATTTTTTTCATGCTTTTTGAAGGTGGATTAAAAAAAGGCAGTGTGAGTCCGATCACAGGGAATATGTGTAAACATCTAGTAATGAAAAAGCTATTAATGAACTTTTAACTGACATGTATTGCATGTAGTTATTTTACAGCAATGGTTTTCGAGCTGTACAGCGCTAGCATAATTATATCCTTAAAAGGACACTACCGAACATTTGACTAGTCATTTGTTTGATAGTGCTGACGGCTTAATACCTCATTGCCTATGCAAAACTTGCTATCATATTCTTAAGGGCAATATGAAAAAACAGATGTATACAATTGTATACATGTGTGCTTGTATCTCTGTCGTACTTATTAATTTTGCCGCCATTAGAAAATATTGCTCACCTGCTCACTCTAGTGCTTTTTTGTATCAGTATGTAGACACATATAACTTCTCAGTTGATTGCTCAGTACTGTTGAATCAAATGACTACTAAAACCTGACAATTCTGAATATGCCATCATATGCCTAAAATGAACAAAAAACAAGTAAAAACGTTATATTCGACCGGGTCGAATCTTAAATACCCTCCAAATATTTAGTAAGTGAATTTGAAATGTTTAACTTGGTGGGACAGGGTTCCTTTATATAATATCGTACGTCAACGCCCACTAAAGGGGGCGAGGTTCAAAAATATACAATATCATGTTTTCCACAGACGAACGTATGGGCATTGCTAGACCGTCTTAGACTTCACAACAATTCTCTTTGGAGGCTATAAAAACTGTATTTTGGCGGGGTCGCTCTGGCAAGGGCTGTGGGGGAAACATTTCACCTTTGTCATAAAACTCTAAAAATAAATGCTTGGGATAATTATTTTGTATAAAATTTCTTTTTTTTGATAAGGTCATTTAGAGGGCAAAGGGGGAGAGGGGGTAGGGCAGAAACAGATACACATAAAACTGTAAAAATAAATGCTTGGGATGATTATACACAAAATAAAAAAAAATGTATAATTATTTTTAATAGGGTCATTTAACGGGCAAAGGGGGAGGAGCGGGTAGGGCAGCAACAGGCAGTCATAAAACTCTAAAAATAAATGCTTGGGATGATTATACACAAAATTAAAATAACAAATTTTTTTTTGGTAGGGTCATTTAGGGGGCAAAGGAAGAGGGGGGGGGGCGGGTAGGGCAGAAATCGGCAGTCATAAAACTCTAAAGATAAATGCTTGGGATGATTATATACAAAATTAAAAAAAAAAATTTTTTTTGGTAGGGTCATTTAGGGGGCAAAGGAAGAAGGGGGGGAGGGGGTAGGGCAGAAATCGGCAGTTATAAAACTCTAAAGATAAATGCTTGGGATGATTATATACAAAATTTAAATAAAAATTTTTTTTTTGGTAGGGTCATTTTGGAGGCAAAGGAAGAGTGGGGGGGGCGGTAGGGCAGAAATCGGCAGTCATAAAACTCTAAAGATAAATGCTTGGGATGATTATATACAAAATTTAAAAAAAAAAATTTTTTTTGGTAGGGTCATTTAGGGGCAAAGGAAGAGGTGGGCGGGGGGGAGAAGGTAGGGCAGAAATCGGCAGTCATAAAACTCTAAAGATAAATGCTTGGGATGATTATATACAAAATTTTAAAAAATTTTTTTTTTGGTAGGGTCATTTAAGGGGCGAAGGGGCAGGAGGGGGTAGGGCAGAGTAGTACCAGGTTTCGTCTCAGCTTCGTCATTAAAGCTTAAAAGTGTTATTTTTGAGGAATGTAGGCTTAAGTAAAACAATTTGTTAAATTTTTATGCTATTTTTGCCTATAATAACGCCCACTGAAGTGGGCGGGGTCAAAAAATATTTTTATTTTATTTAATGGCTCCAAGTTTAAGGCGTTGGACCGTATTTGACATAAAAATATATCATTTGCTTAACAAAATAACCAAAAAACTTTAAAAATTATGTTGTTTTTTCTGGGTTGGTTTAGTTCTTCTTAGGGGAACTTTTTTCCCCCTTGCCCGATTTAGCCCATCTTCGAACTTAACCTGCTCTAAGTTTTAAAATATATTTATGCCAAATTTCAGGAGTCTAGCTCTTTTCGTTTGGACTGTATCGTGATTTCCACAGACGGACGGACATGCTCAGTTCGTCTTAGATTTCATCACTGATCAAGAATATATATACTTTATGGGGTCTGAGATGGATATTTCGATGCGTTACAAACGGAATGACAAAGTGAATATACCCTCCAAATTCTTTTTTGGAGGGTATAAAAATAAACACCAATAAAATAACATCTAATAAGTTTTACCCACTATTTTATATTATTTAACTTTACCTTAATTTTTGTGTTTTTGTGAGCATCTTGTAGAGCATTGGGTTCGTCCGTTGTCCACCTAGGTGGTGAATTACTTCACTCGTTCGAAAACATTTTCCATATTACTAATAGATGTAAAAATAACTTATTATTGTAATGTTTATGTGTAATATTAAATAATATACTTACATGTCTTATTTCACTATAAATCAACGGTTTGTTTCTTAATCTCAATTGTATAAGCTTTATTTATTTTCTATAAAAAAATATTAGATGTAAACTGAAATTAAAAACAAAAAGTATTGTCAAAAATTCAACATGTGTCAGCCATATGTTCAAATGTGTTAGTGAAAATGTTTTGTATGTTGTTGATTTACGGATTTATTTCTTGATTTTTCTTAAAAGTTTCGTTGATGTTTTTTGCATACGTGCATGTCCTCTTGCCAAAAAAAAAAAAACTATCTAATCAAAAAGCCACCTGTCGCAAAAGTCATTGCCGATGTCAATCATGCCGACGCCAGCCAGAATGGCGGATCAGAAGTCGAATCCCTGTTTCAGCTAGGCTTACACATCCCGACAGGCGATCCCCACGAGCTGGGATGCTGTGTATGCTGGTGCCAACATACCGCCGGCCTTGCGACAGGTGGGTAACGTATTATACATTATTTATCGCTAACTACAAGAATTACAAGAAAAAAAAATTTTTTTTTAAGCTGTTTTAATTCAAGAGTTAAGAGAGAAAAAATAGAAAATACCGGACCCCATGCTATGCTTCGTCAGTGATGCTGCCTTCTCCAAACAAGGCTTGGCCGAATACCGTGTCCTGCACGTTCAGGAACCCTGGCTTGCCTACAGCTAGTCCAATTAACACGCGGTTCATGACGTCGGCGCCTAGTACAATAAAATATTCTCGGCTTTTGTACCACGAACGGTTGGCGAGGAATTCATCATAGTGGAATAGCCTGACCACTGTCTGGCTGGGATTACGGCCATAAATTGTATCTTCCACCGCCAGTGATACATTGAAGTGGGCCGACGAGTCGTGGTGGAACATGATGAGGCTTGTTTTGCCATGTCGTATTATGCACTTCAGCTCTCTCGCTTTTCCTAACGTTATCGTGGACCGAGCCGCAGACGGATCTAATAAGACCCGCGCAAAGGTACGACGAGAGCTAGCCTCCGCCTTAATTCGGACAGTTGCGCTTATTTTTACCCACACACAGTCCTCAGGCATCGGATGAAGCAGGCTGTTATGATCAAGTCTGCAGCGGCGACATCGATCCAGGCTGGAACATCCACTTCTCGTGTGGGACTGCGCCAAACAGTTATAGCACAGCGCGAGTCGAGCCACGGTACGTAGTTTTTCGTCCACCGGTACGGTGATAAACTGGGAACATTGGCGGATGGCGTGGAACCGGTTGCAGAGAGGGCAGCGAAAATTGGGATTAAAATTCTTCTCAGTCATGATGAACTAGGAAAAGAAAATTAGGTTTAATTTGAGACACGAGATTACAGGGGTGGATTTAATTGCGGCAAGGTGGCAGACATACTAATTTATGGATAGGACGAGTGATAACGCCAGTTTGTGTTTTTAAGTCAACTACCCGTACTTTGTTATCAGAGCCATAATACATTTTTGTTATACGCCCTAAACGCCATTCTGTGGGACAAGTTGGCTTACCTTTTAGAGCAACTAAGTCATCTAACTTAAGATCTATTTGTGGCGTTTTCCACTTGCGGCGCTTGAGCAACTCCTTCAAAAACTCTTCTTTCCAGCGCCTACAAATTTCTTGTTGAAAGGCTTTTACTTTGCGCCAACGGTTAGTGAGCTGGGGAGAGCAAAGATGAGCCTATTAAAAAATGACCAGGAGTGAGTGCTGTCAGTTCATCTGCACTATCTGGTAAAGGGCCAAGCGTTCGCGAAGTTGAGACAGGCTTCAACGCGTGCCAGAAGTGTGTCAAACTCTTAAAACGTAAATTTCAATTGTCCTGCAGATTTTCCTAGCAATGTTTTTAGGCTTTTAATACCAGCCTCCCACAGCCCTCCCATATGAGGTGCGGCGGGCGGAATAAAGCACCATTCTAAATGTTGGTGCCCATACTTGTCAACTGCAGAGTCACGAAGCTCGTTGACGATTTTATCGAAGTTTGACTTTATCTCCCGTGCGGCGCCAACAAAGTTTCGACCGTTGTCAGAAAAAATACAGCTGGGGCAGCCACGGCGAGCAACAAAACGCGATAAAGCAGCAAGAAAGGCAGGTGTAGACAGGTCACTGACAGCTTCAATGTGAATCGCCTTGGTGACAAAAGAGACACGCATATCCCTTTGTTATACGACAGTACCGACCTGTAAAACTTTTTATTTCAAAGGGGCCGGCAAAATCAACTCCCGTATTAGCAAAAGGGCGTCCTAATGTTGTCCTATCTGGAGGTAGATACCCCATAATTTGCCCTTGAAGTCTCCTGCGGTGCAAAACGCAGATTTTACAATTATTAACCACTGTCTTGACTAAATTTTTTGCTTTAAGAATCCAGCACTCCTGTCGAATTACGGACAACATGAGACGAGGGCCTCCGTGATGAACTAGCTGGTGTATGAATTCTACATAAAGGCGAGTACGCCAAGATGATAGGGTGACTTTCATTGTATGACAAACAGATGGATTGGGTGAGACGACTGTTAGATCTTATAACATCATTTTTGTCCAAATATGGTGTCAGAGTTAAAAGAGGGCTATTCGAAGCAAGTGGTTTCATTAATTTTAAATTATTGAATTCGCAAGAAAAATATGATTGCTGGGATAATGAAAATAATCGGTTTCTGACGAATCTTAATTCTGTGGCCTGAATTCTCAATGTGTCGTATACTTGCGCCACACGTCTTATTTTACTGGTGAGAGTGACAAAACGAAACATTTAGGCTATTACGTGTAGGGCTCGTGGTAGACTAGAAAAACGATCGAGAATATCTTCTTTCTCAGCCGAAGTAGCAACAAACACCTTAACATTTTTTATTTTTTCTGTAGTTTCAAGTGGAAGTGGGCCTTCAGGCCACTGACATTCTTCTAAATGTAGCCACTTGGGACCATACCACCATAGCTCTTTCAAACCTAACTCCTCAGGAGTCAGCCCCCGATTGTCACCCGAAGAGACATGAAACCAATTTTTGTTACCAACTTTTTCTAATATGGTGGCTATCCTATTTGCTACGAACGTTTTCCAACTGCAGGGAGGTTTTCTTAGCCATGCTAGTACTATTGTTGAATGGGACCACAAATATATCGAATATGTCTTCAATCCAAAAGCTGGTATTACGCTGTCGACTAAGTTTGCTAATAAAACAGCTCCGCACAACTCTAACCGAGTTAAAGATGGCTTCTTAACTGGTGCCACTTTTGTTTTGCATATGAGTAAATTTGTCGTCACTCTATCTTCGATGGTAACTCTTACGTAAATTGATGCTGCATACGCTAACTCTGATAAGTCACAGAAACCATGAAACTGAATATCACAGCCAGGTGAATATTGAACCCATCGTGGGAGCCTTATTGTTTCAATTTTTCCATAATTTGTAATGAAATTTTGCCACTTCTGTAGAGCTAAAGTTTTTATAGGCTCATCCCATTCTATTTTGTCAAGCCACATTTGCTGAATTAAAATTTTTGCTGTCACTACTACTGGCGCCAGCCACCCCGCAGGATCGAACAACCTAGCTATAATTGATAGCACTTCTCTTTTAGTATACAACGGCTTGATTTCAAATTTTTCCACTGTAAAGAAAAATATGTCTTCTAGCGCATTCCAGCGTATGCCTAACGTTTTCGACGTACTTTTTCATCAAGAGACAGAAAGCAAATGATCTTGGGGCAAATTTTTTAAAATTTCTTTTGAGTTAGAGGTCCACTTTCGTAACTCAAACCCCCCTTTCTAAGACACCAATTAATTGGTCACGTGCCACCGAAGCGTCAGTGATTGAATGCGCTCCCACTAGGGCATCGTCGACATACATACATTCCCGTAGAATTCTTGAGCCTAGAGGGAAACAGTGCTCTTCATCATTTGCCAATTGAAGTATAGTTCTGAGTGCCAAATACGGGGCACAATTTACTCCAAAAGTAACTGTATTGAGCTGGTAGTCTTCGATATCGCCGCTGTCCGAACTACGAAAAACAATTTTCTGGAAGGGCCTATGTTCAGGTGCTACCAAAATTTGTCTGTACATTTTTGTAATGTCAGCATTAAATACGAACTGAAAAAATCGCCATTTCAAAATTAAATTGACTAGTTCAGCTTGCAAAATTGGGCCAGTGTACAACAAATCGTTTAAGCTCTTGCCACTAGGAGTTGTACTAGAGGCATTAAAAACCACTCTCAATTTCGTTGTTGTACTTTCTGGCTTAAATACACCATGATGGGGCAGATAGTAACTTGGGCCACTGCAATTCTCCGTTTTTTCCATATGCCCTAGAGTTAAATATTCTTGTAACACCGCATCATATTGTGCTTTATGTTCAGCATTGCGCATTAAAGATTTTTCTGATCTCAAAAACTGACTTACGGCAATGTGCCTATTGGGATCAAGTGACGCCACATTACTCTTGAAGGGCAGATATACTGTATATCTCCCTTTGGAATCTCTAGTGGTAGTAGAACGATAGATCTCCTCACAAACTTTATCTTCTTCCGATAATATCTGCCTACGAGAAACTTCTTCTAACTCCCAAAATTTTGCTAACTGGTCGTCAATAGAAATTTTCGTTAAGTGTGACTTTGTCACATTACGTGGGGAGGCACTAATGGTTGGTCCAGTCACTATCCAGCCAAAAATTGTTTCTTGAGCCACTAGAGACTCAAAAACGCCATGCTGAACTCCTCCACGAAGAATAAGGGGGTACATATCGCTTCCTAATAAAAGATCCACTTCGCTACTTTCAAAAAAGTTTGGATCTGCATAATTTAATTTCGGCAACTCAAACCCACTCAATGGCTTAAATGAATACGTGGGCACCTTACCAGTAACGCGAGGAACCACTAACGCCTGCACCTTGAGGGAGATACTTTGGCAGAATCTTGATTCTATAACCATCGCTGCCATTTTGGTTGACTTGCTAATTACATCACCGCCTAAACCTGTAACCTCAGCTGAAATTGCAGTAGTGGGCAACTTCAACAATTTTTGAATCTTTTCAGATATAAAGCTTTCATCTGAACATGGATCAATAAGAGCTCGTACATTATATGATGAACCAAGATGCATAATATTTACCCAGGCTGTAGCTAAAATAACTTTTTTTGCGACAGACGCATGATGCGATTGAACCACTTCAGCTGTTTGAACTGCTGTTGGAGCGACAAAATTAGTGGACTGTATTTTATTTGCCTGATTTTGATTGGCGCTTTTAAAATGGTTCTGATTATTTGTCTCAAAATCTCTATGTATTAGCGTATGATGCTTCCTTTTGCACTTGGTACATGAGTTTGGACTATTACATTCCTTATACAAATGACCCGTCGTTAGGCAATTGAAACAAAAATGAAATTTTTTCAAAGTCGAAACACGAGTTTTGTAGTCCATACTTAAAAATTTATGCTAGGAACACAACTGCGACGAACGACGAATTTTTGGTCGCGAATATTCGTCGCCAAAAATAAAACACATTGGTGTACATGAAAATGCACACAAACGTGGCGTTGGTCGAAATTCGTCATACTCAGCGAAAGTTGAAATAGAGTTATTTCTAATTGTTTCTTCAGCGAGCGACGAACAAATCAGTATGAGGTGCCCAGGTTTCATATACTCAAACTGGTTTTTTGTGGGAAAATATAGTTCACTACTGTATTGTTGCATCTAGCACGAAAATTTTCAGTATTTACTAAAAATGCATTCACCAATTCACAAAAATGTATCATTCGGACGACTTTTTATTAATTTTTAACGCTTTTTATAATATATTCTTTCTTCCTATTTCCTACTTTTTCATATGGTCACCCCATCAGCTGTTAAATGAAAAGAATAATTTATTTACAGAAAAAATTTTCAGAAAATAATTACAAAAAGGAATTTGTTCTGGAAAAAATGGACACCACCCGGGAAATTATTAAATGTCTAAAGAATCTGGCATCAGAGGATTACCAAGATGTTTAACAATATTTACAATTTTTGTGCACATTATTTTAATTTATTCGTCGTTATTGTATTTCATACGACGAATTTATAGAGCGAATTTTTACCAACGAATTCGTCGTACTGAACGAAATTCGTCGTTCGTCCCAGTTGTTTTCCTACCATTATGGCAAGAGCTAATTTTATGACTTGAGTTACAAAGGCTGCATTGCATTGGTGTAACTTTTGTATGATGCGTCTTAAATTGTTTTGTTTTGGCATAAGGCTGACTGATAATATGTTGAGAAATATTTTGGGAACCACTGGCAGTATTATTTGTAGCTATTATGTCTGAAACACTTTCTAATGCATGATATCTATCAGTGAGGAATGCGTTTAATTCTTCCCATTTGGGAACCTCTGTTTTATTTGTTACTGATTGCTCCCATAGATGCAAAGTATTTTCAGACAGACGTGATGAACATTGAAATACAAAGATTGGATCCCATGATTATATATCTACTGCATAAAGTTTTAATATCGAAATAATATTATTAATTTCTCGTTGTAGGTTTTTTATTTCTTGTGCTGAGTCATGTGAACAGGAAGCCAAATTGAATAATAGCTTCAGTTGAGTGTTTATCAATACGCGTTTATTTTCGTATTGATTTTTTAAATTATTCCAGGCCAAATCGAAATTTTCATTGGTAAGAGTCACGTTTCTATTTATATCACGCGCTTCACCATCTGTTTTTCTAAAAAGGTAGAATAATTTTTCAACTGGGCTAAGTTTGCTATTATTTATGTAAATCGCCCTAAACATGTCTTTAAATGTAGGCCACGATATGTAGTCCCCATGAAAGACACCTGTATCACAGGGAGGTACAGCTATCGAACTAGACAGATTAGGACTATCTACTCCCTTAGTTTGGCTTTCATTTTTGTAAGCTACTTGTCTGGCTTTGGAAATTGTATTAAGACAACTAATATACGATTTTTTTACCTGCAGTTGCTTTGCCTGGACCGCAACAAGTTCTTTTTTCTTTTCAACTGTGTCCACTCTACATTCTTCGTAGAGCTTTTTGTATTTAGACCACAAGTTGTCTAACTCTGTTTTCTCGAACTCAAATGCCTCCGTAGAGTAACCGCATAATTCTTCATCATTAAGTGTTGCTTGCAGAGCAAATAATTCTTCCGCCGCAAGTAGATATTTTTCCACATTTGTCATTTTTTGCAAAATTTTTCTTTACAATTTTATGCAAAAAAAAAAAAATCCAAACAAATCGAGAAAACTTTTAGCAAAAGAATTAATTGAAAAAATTTAAAGATGGCAGGCAAAAAAAAACTGCAAAAACTTCTTCAGCCAGCACAACAACAAAAGAAGTCGACACCAGAATCACGTGATGTAAAAATTTCCCACAAAGTAAAATAAAGATGGATGTCAAAACTCTGTATGGCGTGAGCAACAATAACAACTCGTAGCGTAACGGGAAGACAATTGTTGAAAAATTAATTAGAGTTGATTTAATGCACAGGCTTTTCTAACCCTACTTCCACTGAGCCACAAATAATGGGACACAATGTACCGCCAAATATAATCCTTGCCACAATAAATTAAATCCACGTACCTGATCAGCTTTCCACGGTAGAAGGACCAAATGTTGATTTACGGATTTATTTCTTTATTTATTTCTTTATTTTTCTTAAAAGTTTCGTTGATGTTTTTTGCATACGTGCATGTCCTCTTGCCAAAAAAAACTATCTAATCAAAAAGCCACCTGTCGCAAAAGTCAATGCCGATGTCAATCATGCCGGCGCCAGCCAGAATGGCGGATCACAAGTCGAATCCCTGTTTCAGCTGGGCTTACACATCCTGACAGGCGATCCCCACGAGATGGGATGCTGTGTATGCTGGCGCCAACATATGTATTAAGTCATTCATTTCTTGTAGGGATGTTAATGAAAATTAGTAGCTACTATTGCACACTAGATCAGGGAAAAGCATATGCAGGGCGCGGCGCCTTTTCATTTACTCTTCTGTTACGTACGTGTGTACACGGATTGTAAAGCTGTAAACAACTTTAATCAGTCTAGTTTCAGCATTCAAACAGGCAGGTTCTGTTTGTCGCATACTTTAAGAATCAGCGTTGCCAGAAAGCAATGTGAGTCCGATCACAGTTGAGAAATCTTTATGAAAAAAATGTTTGCTGTTTCTAGTACAGGGAAAGGCAAATGCTTTGGCGAAAAGTATGAAGAGATGCGGAAAATTATGAATGACATTCCCTTATGACCACCTGGTGTTTTGTTAACAATTCGAACCGCAATTCATTGTGTTCATGACATTAAAACTTTTTGAAAATAATGCCTGTTGGTGAATAATGCAATGAAAAATATATATGTACGTATGTGTATTTGCATTACTCTTTGTCAAATGTCCTACAAAACCTTCTTTTTTACACACCATCACTGCATACAGAGATACAAACATCATTTTGCTCCAATGCCAGCCGATACTAATTTTCTAATATATTGCAAATACCCATAATAAAATTAAGTTAGTTTTTGGAGATTTTAAAGTTTTAATTGGGGAGAACTGACGAAAGTTGATTGGCAAGACCGATTCGTGGTGAGAGCGCAGAGAGTACATAAGTAATACAATCGCAAAATGTAATAGTATAGGTTGCCTTTCCCTGCACTAGATGGTGTTTATATACAGCTGTTAAGTTTCTCTGTACTTCTTGTTCTCCGTATAAATGACGTAATGACAATTTAAAAGACGAAGAAGACTTTTAGTTTGGCAAGTTTAGTTTTTTGTTTTCCTTATTTTGTTTGTTTTAGTAAATTTCTTATTAAAGTGCAAAAAATCTTTTTAAAAATGATTAAAATTGAATGTTTTTGTACTCATTTTATTTATTTGTTTTTGTTTGCCTTCGATAACATAATGTACGACAACTACTATTGCACACTAGACTTGCGTCCAACTAGCTCATTCGCTCAGTTTTGACAAGAGCCTTTAATCAAACCTATGTAATTTAAATGGGTTTGATCAGAGGTTCTTGTCAAAACTGAGTGAATGAGCTGGTTGGACACACTAGATGGTGTTGAGTGTATTTCTATACAGCTGGTAAGTTTCTCTGTACTTCTTGTTGTCCGTATGAGTACACTTACACATAGCTCACACCGATTTGATCTTACAATAAATTTGTGATTGTATGGTGAAAAATATTTTTACAAGCGTATAGATGCCCAGTGGTACAGCGTACTAGCTCTGTACGTGTATACTCGCTAGCCCTTTAAGAACTACCGCTAGTCCCACTACAATCCACCTCACATGCTTTTGAGTGGCGAATTTAACACGGGGTTGTCATTAGAGGTGGCAATTGACGCCTCTCTGCATTACCTTTACCTAAAGTGCTATAGCGGCTCTAAGAGGTAGCACAAGAACTATACCAAAAGCGCTACCAAAGTCACCACCTCTTATTCGGCAGTCATTTATCTAGAACCCGTAGGTATGTCCTTTCACTATCCGTGTATAAAAAATAAATTACCTTTTTTATACAAGTACATATATATATTAAAAATGTTTATTTAAGATAAAAATTTAGTTCATATTTACATACGTACATATGTACATGTTATTGTTACTTAAAAGAATGGAAACAAAAATATACCATAATTCATTTTATAGATTGACATAAAATTAAACATAAAAAAGTAAAGTTAAATTATATGTATATAAATAATTATTATTGTTTCTTTGATGCAATATGTTTGAAATATCGTTTTTTTTTAAGCTGGATAGCTTTTCTAAGTTGGTCTTCTGGATTTCCAGGAATAGAATCTGAAAAAATATATAATTCACTTTTATAATTAGCTGTTCACGAAGTTATACTACTATATGTAACCTACCTAAAACAACTTTGTAAAAATTGCTTAACTCTTTATGAGATTTCTTCCCCTGGACACCATCGATGTTATAATCGTGAGTAATTGCTGAGGATAAAATGTTTTTGAGATTTTTTACTATCCCACTAGGAGAAATTATTGATTTTATGGCTTCAATCTGGAAAATATTATATATTTATGTATGTATAAATAATAATTTAATAATAATTTGAGAATATTTAAGAGAACATACTCAGCCCCAATTTTCGAATTTATTTCTAAAAGTTGTTCCTCATTTTCTATGGGAGATTCTCGTTGCAAATAGTTATCTGAGTGATGATTTTTGTATTTTCTACGCTCAAAGTCCTTATCAGTTATTAACGTTCCAGAAACTGTATCATAAGTGAGTGTTCCATCCATTTTTTTTGCCACTTGTGTACATTTTGAACAGCCATGACGAGAATTATGTCCAGGAACACCACTTATATACGCCTTTGCTGGGGCGTCACATATTATACTTTTTATTTCTATGGAAACATTTTTGTTATCTATTTTAAGACCATCAATTTTATAACATAATAACTCTGAAATAAAGTAGCTTAGAAATTCCTCACAATTTGTGGGTTTACTTTTGTCTAAATATATTCCGACAGGAAATATTGGTGTAGTGTCAATATTCTTGATTCTTATAAGAACTTATTCGAACTACGAAATAGAGGTAATCCATCTATATTAACATCGATTTCTCTAATATTTGGTACTGGGTAAAATTTACTAATCTTTGTTAAAGAATCACTTACACCTAAATGTAAATATGTACCACCTTCTATGACCTTTATTGTTTCTATTTTGTTATAAGTGTTTCTATAAAATTGTTGCACGTTTATATGCTCTTCTTTAAGAATTTTCAGCAAATCTTCTGCACATCTTCTGCTCGGTCTATGTTTTATATACCATGACGTCAGTTTATCAGTCAGTTTACTATTTCCTTCTTTTGTAGAATCATTTGTCGTATTTGCTTCCTTTAAAGCGTCATCTTCACTTGCATTAACCTCTAAATCATTAACATCATGAATTTTATTAAATGCTTTCAAAAAATCATTAAACTCTTTTTCTTCACTGTTTTCCACTTTCACTATTTCTAATTCTTCTACTTTATTCCCTTGTGAAATTTTATTAAATTTGGTTAAAAACTTTTCAGTTTCTGATTTTACCAGTCTTTTCTTTTGCTCATATATTTAATTACCTTCACTTTAACTTTACACTTCCAAATTTAAAATAATAGCAAAGAACCAACAAGCTGTGATCATTTAGTTTTTATTGTTTTAATAACGGGATCTACATTAAGTTAAATAACTGCTGCCCTTAGTGACAGATAGAGAAAATACATTGTCGTAGAAAAAAACAAGTAACCCGCATTACTTAGGGTTAGAGAATGCGGTATCGAATAGTGGGTAGTAATTGTTATAGCTACAAGTGTCTGGAGAAAGATGTAGCTGCAGATTGCCATACCCTAACACTAGCGCCAATCGTGCATAGAGTGGAAATACTAACTATTTCGCTAGTCACTAGTGGCGATAGTTCTTTGATGTACCACTGGGTGTTTACACATCAAAATAGTCAAAACACGCACACATATTAAATAGCATTAAAACTAATTAATTTGCCCTCAACATAAAATGTATATATGTATGTAGGTATAATCACATAAATCAATAAACCTTGATATGTTATGGATGGTTGGCTAACCATACAGGTTTTGTAAAACAAATAAATGCATTGTAAAATTGTAATCAATTACCAACAATTTGCATACCCATACTTAACGTACACATAGATGTACTTGTTATAATACATAGTCATGCGTATGTTTGCCTTAATGTCATACATCGTCATTAAATGTTTTATACATATACATTTATTAGTATTCTTTAAAGTGAATGCACTACTACAACAATATCACTAGAAACATAATGGTCGGAAGATAATGTTGGTGTGGAAGAATGATTTATTGGGTATTTTGTGAAAGGATGCTACACTTAAGAGCCAATTGAGTAAATGGCGTTAATCAGCAAACGGCATGCAATCCATGTTGGATGAACAATTGTGTTATGTTGAGATATACGTTACAACTATATTGTAATATGGTATTTATATAACATGGTATACGTAAATGATGCGTATTTTCTGTTCATTAAGGTGTTTTTATTCTCTGTAAAGATTGCAGTATAGTTAACTTCAAATTTGCAATATAGTTTACTTTCAAACCCCAAAAAATTTTGGGTTTTAAAAATATATTTTTAACACTATTTGAAATTAATTTTTTTGCTGTTGATTCTGAACAATAAGCAATAGAAACAACGTCTGCATTAAACATTTATGAAATAGCCCACCAAGTATGTATATGTTATGTTGAATTTTTTTGTGTGTATATTTCACTTTCAACGCTTCGATTTAGTTTAAAAAATCGCGAAGTTAGTTTTAAAACGATGAAACTGAAGTTTAATATTGATTTGACATATTAAATTCGTTCATATGTTAGAACTATTCCATACTTTCACGAATCACCATAACTATAAATTGCAAAGTATATTTTTAGAATTGTTATGAAGTACATCTAGGCTTCAGCTCTCACGACTATTCATGGAAACTAGCATACACTCACGTTATAAATCAAATTTATTTTGCATAAAAATTCACAATCTGTTATTCGTAAAGTGCGTTTATTAAAAAATTTTCACCTGCAAAGTTCAATAATTTCCAGCGACATGCAATGACTTTTTCTGATCGTATTGGCCTCAAAAAGCCATGTGCAGCAATAAATTTCTCAACTTAACTTATTGTCGAAAAAAATTCTGTTAAACCAATTCGAAAGGCTATTGGCAAAAGCTTTTGGACAAAACCCTCATTATACCACTAGTATTAATAAATCCGAAAATAAAATGCATACCAAATATGCAATGCAACTTTGTTGATAATGGGTGAATTGGTATGGCATATAATGCAATTCAATTGTACACAATCATACGTTCGAGATGTAAAAGCCGCAACGGCGAGGAAATAAAATATATTAAACTGTGTTTAAAAACCACAAACGAACCGCATGCGGTAAATTGAATGCGCAATTTTCTGAACACCAAAAAGTATGCAACCAAGTAATTTATCATTCTGTAATAAGAGACAGCGTGATTGGATAGGGTGTTGGGGATGGAATTCTGTATTCTTATTGCCTTTTACAAAAGTTGTTAGGGGTGAAGACTTGCGTTGCGGAGTATGAGAGATTGAGTGTTGATTAACAATACAATGAATAGTGACACTGTTGTGGATGATGATGAAAATCCTTACTGTCTGCTTGGCGTACGTACTATGTAGCGTATTGACCCTTGTTAACTTTAAAGCTTTAATTTGTGATTCCCTTATACATACCCCACAAGTGTTTATTTTGCTTTATCTTAAACACATTTGTTTACCAGTGCACAAATTATACGGTTCTATTTTCATTGTTAGTACCAGCAAACTGTTGTTGTTAGTCTAATTAATTGTATAGGTAGAACATAGATTTTTTACCAAAATTGTCTACAAACTGACTTTGTAGCCGCATCTGTTTTTATATCTCATATCGCAAATAAGTAATTTTTTAAGTGGTTCGGTAGTATTTTAAAGTTTTTGATTTTTCGACAAAGACAATTTTTGTGAAATAAAACATTTCACAAACCATGTAAAGAAATTACAATACGAAAACACTACTTTTTAAAAAGAAAATTGAACAAAGTAAACACATATAAAACAAAAACTATATAAAAATTTTAGCACATACATTGAAAAAACAAATTCAATTAAAACAAAAAAAAAAATTCAATTAACTTATAAAAACAAAGTATACATATATTAATTACTCTCTGATGAGTCAAAGTCGGCTTTCTTTCACAAAAAATTAGCCCAATGTTTGCTGAATAGCTTTTCTTTCAACGTAAACTTAATTTCCTTGTAGCAATTGATATTCGTAGCTAACGCCTGGGACACTTTAAATTTTAAAACAGCGCAACTCAATCCTTAAGCGGCATGGCCACACATCAAACTGATGCTTCAAACTTGTGTATGTGTTGGTAAAATTCAGTTTGAGAGTGAAAATCTAAATTGTTTTGATATTCTTCAAAATCACATCAAACCATACTTGAGAGTTTTTTTCACTAACCCTATCAAAGAAAAGTAGAGTTTGAAGCGTCAGTTTGATGTGTGGCCATGCCGCTTTACACCAGATACGGGCGTTTCATAGCACAATTGTGCTGAGATCATTCACACGTATTCTTACCCTCTTTAATTTAGTCGTCGATGAGACAGCGACGAATGAATATCAGGCGGGTGCTTACGAATTGTTTTATATTTTTTTCCAGAATATTTGTCCAGCAAACAATTTCAATCATGATGATATGCGAAAAATATTTCGTCATAAACAATTCTTTCGATAACATACAATGCCTTTTATACAATTTTCCTCTAATAACGGACTATACTAACTATATTAATTTAGTAATACAATTAGTCTTATTAATTAGTCTGTGCAAAATCTTAACAAAAATATTTTAAATATGTTTCCCATATGAAAATGATCTTCATTCCGACAAATATCAAAGCTTATTAAGATTGATACATCCAACCGCCTATTATTTTTTTTTTCGAATATTCAGTGTTATGCTCCAGGAAGCAACCATTCTTTTATATATTTTTTCTTGAATGGAAAACATTACAAATTATTGTTCTATCTATTTTAATTTTTTCCATTTGACTGTTTACTTATAAAGTTTTATTTTTAATTAATAATTTTACGTAATCAAAATTTTTTTCCAACTTAGAAAATATTGCTACTTATGTATAAATATATAATGCACTATTATCTTTCAAACGGTTGGCTTTTTTTTTGGTGGGTAGCTCGCAAGCTCAACACATACACAATTTACCAACACATTGACGGTGCCCACCACTGCTTTACACTCAGGAAACGAGTACCAATCGGATTTTTTACACGTATTTACATACGCAACACGAACAGTAACGAAATTCACATCAATGAGAGAAGAGAAAATAAAAATTTTATCCATAGACAACACAAATGCATGACTAAATAAGTGATGTCAAATGTGATTGTGTTGGTGAGATCACTCTTATCTCTTACATTCCCAGCGGGAGAAATGTGCGGTTGCGAGGCTTAACTAATGGCCTTTTCTAAGAGTATCCTTTTATTTACCAATAATATCTTCTAAATTTATATTGCAGTTTCGTACAAAACAAAAAATTTTTTAGGTTTGAGGATGTTAATTTATTGCGTTGTTTTGAGTAAATGTATTTCAAATTGGAAAATATATGTTCTCAAAGGTATGTTGAAGGGAGAAGCAACAAACATTTAAAGGAATTTTTTTTAATACAGGATATAGCGCCTCGTTTAAATTTTTCCAGAACTCAATAATATTTTCCCAATGTGGAGGATTAAATTCGCTCCTAAGTATGATTAGTTTTTAAGCTGAACACTTGGTTAGTTTACATACAAGAGAAATATTTTTACAAAAAGCCTTACTTATGAATTCGTTTAAAAGCTACTTTAAGAAATTTTCGAAAAGATGTACCTACATACAGTGGCTCCAACTTTTTCTTACATATATTGTATATATATTTATATAAATATATTATTTCTGTTTACAGGCCTCAAAACAGGACTTTCGATACTTCCCGCTGAATGAGAGTGTTTCTCAGTAAACAATTCTATTTTACGCTCTCAAAATAAAAGAGCGTAAGCGTACATGTGAGTTTTGTTTTCACAATTGTATATGACGCTGACATCACTTTACTAAATTTTCAACCCGTGTTGCCATCGTTCGATTTTTTGTATTCTTGGATGGATGAATTTATATATATTAAGCTTTTTAGTAATTTTGTATGATATAAAAATGGTTTTATAATATTTTATATCTCCATTGGAAGATAGCTTCGTCTATAATAGAATATTTTAATATAATCCTTATGAAAATTTTCTGCTGAGGAACATTTTTTTAAATCGAAAGAAATGTTATTACGAGTAATTTAAAATGTTTGGTACATTATTTTTACACCATTTACAGTTTTATTTCCGAATTTTCTTATCATATATTGGAAAATTCTATTTATTTATATTTCATAAGCTCATAGCTTATTTTATGCAGCAAAATTAAAAATATTTCCCAATTTTTAGCATTAAATTCTATGTGTATAAAATAGAGGAAAGTACCTAATATTGCAGTACATTTTTTTTCATAAAAAACATGCGACTTACCTCGGCGAACTTTAACAGTCAATTAAATTAAATTTTTGTGTGCGCTTAGGAGGCTAAAAAATTATACTACATACAAGGGCTCACAGCGATAAGGCCCGTACTCTGTTTGAATTTTCGAAATATGTTTAACAACATTAATTATTTCATTTGAAAAAAATTACAAATAAAAATTATAAATTTCTTGTTTTCCTTAAGGCTTGTACTCTGTTTAAATTTTCGAAAAATATTTATCAAATATGTTTTCAGAAAAGTCACGTGTTTTTTCATAGTAAAAACAAAGTAGATACTAATTTAACAAATTTTTTCCACGCAAATTTCGACTAAATATATTTTATATGGCCTTTGGCAGCTGGAAGTGAAAACTAAGTTTGCCTTCTTATATTATTATCAATGTGATTTTGTGATCAACGGCAACACCTTTTATTTTTTTTTCTTGTTCACATAGTTGCCAGACAAAATAGATGAAAAATCGCCGAGTTTTGGAGAAAAAACGTCAAAATCTTCATTTTACTTTTTCAAGTAATGTAAAATTATTACGGTAGTTTTATGAAAAATAACTCAAAATTTCTACAGAATTAAAAAATGTTTTAAATTTTTCATATCAAACGGTGTTATTTTGACAAAAATATTTAACAACAATGAGTAAGTTCAATATGAAGTATAGTTAAAATAAGAAATTGCTTATAATTTTTTTTATTTAAAAAAGTTATATGGGGAGAAGAGGATACATAAGGCACTATTTTCCGAGGCTCAGAAGTTACTTTGTCGATTATTATTATTTAGATTTTTTAATTACCTTCTTTAATGTAGCTATCACCTATTATTAATATTTTACGAATTATATTGCTTAAGTGCTACATTAGCGCTGAGTAATTTTTGAACTAGAAGTACAAGTTTCAACGTCTAGTAGCGTCCTTATATAGAATTTTTCTAAAATTACAAACATTTTAATAGATAAATTCACCTGAAAGCAAATTTTTTGATTTGTAAGTCTTTTTTAAAAAATATGTTTTTTTTCTTAATTAAGAGTAAGAAGCAAAATGTTTTGATTCATATTTAGATTTTTTTAATCCTCTATTATAATTTCCTGGACTTGGTCTATTAAATATTTCGTTCAAATTTATTATTTAAATCACGTTATTTTAAACAGAAATAACAGAACACAAAATTTTTATGTCAGATATTTAAGTCAAAATATTCCAACATTATGTACATTAATAAATTCGGAAAAATTTGAAAAATAATTTTGGCCTTATAAATATTGCATAGAGTGTATAATTTATAATTTATTCACTATAAGGAAGTTCGCCTGTATTAATAAAATGTAAAAATATACATATTAATGAAAACTTTATTTAAATATTTCATGTCATATTATTTTTGGCTAAAAAAGTCGTCAAAATGATGTCAAGTCTCGCAACATTATTTGTGCGCTGTTGTTTAAAAAAACAGTCACTAACCCATGAAAAATTCACAAATACATTATACTTAAATATTTTCTCCCATTGAGGACCCCTGCTTTAAAACTCCTTCCGCTGTCAGGATCGATTTTCAAAAAACAAAGTGAAAATAAAGCTCTAAACACATAGACGACAGCAAGCAGCAATATGTCAAAAATAAAATCTATGTGTATAAATGAAAATGATTATTTTGAGGGCAGCACAGCAGCAGGACTGCACAACAGCTTTTGCTGCTGCTGCCAACTTAGGCTATTTTCTATTTTGACGGGCAGCAATAAACAAATATAGTGTTGCCATTATATATATAAATTGGAAAAATAAGAACAACAACGTTTTTTTTAATATTAAACATAAAAGAACATTACAAATATACAATATAAAAATAAATTTATGTGTTTTTATAGTTTTTCGTGATATTATAAAACTTTTTATCAATAACTTTAATTTTGTTCATTATAAAATATATATGCGGCATCCCTGTTGTTATGTTGTTGCTGTCTTCAAAATAATTATGAAGCTGACTTCATAGCAGAATTTGAAGTTGGCAGCATTTGAAGCCGTGAAGTCTGCTGTCGTCTATGTGTTTAGAACTTAAACCTGAATGATGACACTGCCCAGTTATGTAGAAACAAAAGTCGTTGCCATACTTTAGAAAAAAAATTAATGACACGAACCCAAAACAACGTAACTTCGAATATATAACGACGCACAGTGAAAATTAGTTCTAATTCAGGAGCGACCCAACTTCGAAAAAACGCAAAGCAAAACCACACGAAACCAGGTATGGGTGTATATCAGCGATGTGCACTAACCCATAAACACAGTTGCACTTGTGTGCGGGGCAGAGAAAACCCTCTGCTTACTTTTAGCAGAGATGGAAATGTATTTGAATCACTTTTGTTTACAAAAAACTGAAGACAGATATCTAAAAATTGTATTCAATGTTTGTTACCACATATAATTGTGAACCAGCATTTTCTACCATGAAAATAATTCTAAGCAAAGTACGCAAGAACAAAAGAGTTCACAGGCCATATAGATCTGGATGAGCTAATATTTATTTATTTGAAATAAACATTTATTATAAACGAGTTTACAAAATAAATAAAATCTTCATCAGTCCGATGCTAATAAATAACAATATTGTGTTATATACAATAAATACAATTATAAATGCAAAACATTCGAGTGGTAACAACAAGCCTTTCTACTCAAAATATGGATAAAATTGAAAAGTACTTGTTATCCATCCCTGCTCTATGTTAAAGAGAAGCCAAAACCTAAGGAGAGCGAGAGAAACAAAATTTTTTTTTTTTCGTATGCATATTTGATTGCTGCGTAAGCAGAATTTGTTTTTTTTTGCTTTCCTATAACGCGTTATAGGGCAAGAGAAGCTTGATCATCTATGGTGTATATCAGTGATGTCAAATGTGATTGTGTTGGTGAGATCACTCTTATCTCTTACATTCCCAGCGGGAGAAATGTGCGGTTGCGAGGCCTAACTAGTGGCCTTTTCTAAGAGTATCCTTTTATTTACCAATAATATCTTCTAATTTTATAAGTTGTTAAAAAGGGTTTCGAAAATTGCCAAGTGCTCAGATATTTAATTTTAAAATATTTCTCCATTTTTAAGCTGAACATTTGGTTAGTTTATATACAAGAGAAACAATTTTTACAAAAAGTCTTACTTATGAATTAATTTAAAAGCTACTTTAAGAAATTTTCGAGAAGATGTACCTACATACAGTGGATCCAACTTATTTCAAACCTCTTATATGTATTGTATATATATATTTATATAAATATATTATTTCTGTTTAGAGACCTCAAAACAGGACTTGCGATACTGCCCGCTGAATGAGAGTGTTTTTCAGTAAACAATTATATTTTAGGCTCTCAAAATAAAAGAGCGTAAGCGTACATGTGAGTTTTGCTTCCACAATTGTGTATGAGGCTGACATCACTGGTGTATATCAATGAGGCAGAACACAGTGGATGAATTATGCTGGCATAACATGGCAGCTTGTAGGCATTTTCGGTGAAGAGAGTAGTTTTTGGTTGGCATAATTTTTCAACCAGCTTCAACCCCGCACAAGCAGAACAAAACTAATACATACACACTTATGAAAACACAAGTTCTGCGTTTTGTTTTTTACAGAGCGTTTTTTAGTCTTTAGTTGTCCATCTTTGTGTAAACATGAACTTCAAAACAAAGGGGGGTTGGTCGCGCCAACAACCATTAAAATTGATTGAGAATTGATGATTGAGTCAGTAAGGGTTTTTTCGGTAATTTCAGAAACTCATAAAAATTTTTGCAGTAATTTTAATAACTAGTAAAAGTTTTTAGTTACTGAAAATTTCAGCAAAATTTTATTGAAATTACTTAAATAACTTTTACTGGTGACGAAATAAACTTATATGAATGTACCTTTAAAAATTCACTTTTCACGTTTAGATTAAAAAAATGAAGGTGTCCTTTTTTATTTTTTGACTATTAATTTTTTCTTTCTTCAAACTCCTATATTAAAAGTCTTATTTTCTCAATACAATAAAAGTTATAATCACCAATTAATTAATAATATCATCACCAAATGGAGTGTGCAGAAATGAAAATCTCTTTATCAAATTACTGTAATATATTTGGACATATTTTATTGTTTAAAAAACATTAATATATGCTAGTTAAAGGGCCATGCCTAAAGTATAAGCAATTGTTTATAATTAGTGAATACAATTTTTATTACATTTCTAAATGTCCTTTTTGCATTGAAAAACATGGTTATCGTAATCATAGCTGATCTTAAATAGCGTGCAGACAATTTTCTATTTTCGACAACTTCCTTAAAGGTTCCTCCTGTAGCTAAAAATCTTAAAGTTGCAGAAAATTTTTCTTCAACCGGAATACATTTTCTCAAATGTATTCGCTTCTTTTCTTTGCTTTCTCATCTTCTAGAAGTAACGCTGCAGCTTCAAAGTTACAGGCACTAGAAATTCCTCCTAAGATTATTGCAAATTTTTCATCACTTATTCCAGCCATATTTGCGCTAAGTTTGTTTCATAATGTATGTGTGGAGCAGGGGTAAACAAAACTAAAAATGAGGTTGTATTGTGAGAGAGAATTACCCAACAAACACAAAGTGAATCATTTCAAATATAATTTATTTAAGAATTATTTTACCCTTTTCCAATTAAACAGATACGTATTTTTATTGTATAAATTGCATAAATACGTTATAATAGTTTAGTACGGACGTGTTATTTTTAGTGCGGCTGAATAAAGCGTAACAGGTGGAAAAAAACTTTAATAAAAATAACCTGAATAAACCGTAATAGGTAGAAAATAAAATAGACATAAAAAGTGAAATTCTAAGAATTTTTTTTCAAACATTTATTTTTAAACATAAAAAAAGAAAAAATATTGTATGAGTATTCCAATCCGATGTAATTCAGAAAAAGAGCTAAGCTCCGCCAGTAAAAACATATGGACTTCTGAGGAAGAGTCTATAAAAAAAATCTATGGAAAGTCTTCTTTCGGCACGAGACAAAAACCGTCGCCGATCCTGTTCACCAAACATCGTAATAACACAGAGTGAAACATTTCATAGCACAACATGCAATGTCTTCTTTGTTACCAAATGTTTAAAGAAAATAAGGAATATGTTATTAAAAGACATTACGATTCTTTTCATATGGATAGCAACTACGAGGTTTTTGAGACAATGTTTTCTCTAGAAACATTTCATGGAAATGTAACGGGCAAGCTTTTATATGAAGTAGTCAGTGAAAAGCTTTTTGATATTATAGATAGAAAGAAAATTGTTGGAGTCTGTACAGATGGGGCAAATGTAATGACCGGAAAACACGAAGGCTTGATACCTCAATTTTTTATTTTTATTTTCTGTCCTTGCTTTGTTTTCATCAACTTCAAGTAGCCATTCTTTTATTTTTTCTACATAAATGTTTTTTACCATATCTAAATGATCCTTTCTTTTCTTACCTTCGAAACTTTTCATGTCACTATGAAAAGAATCGTAATGTCTTTTAATAACATATTCCCTATTTTCTTTAAACATTTGGTAACAAAGAAGACATTGCATGTTACCAAATGCATTATTTATCATGAAATATTTTTCAAATATCATTCTGACTTCAAAATGTTCGCTGAATAAAAATTACTAAAACAACAACAAAAAACCTGAAAAAATGCGTAAGCATCCGCACATGTGTAGTCATCAATATCTAAATGACGACTGAATACGAGAGCGTAAGAGTATACGTGTGATTGTTTTAGCACAATTGTGCTATGAAATGTTTAACTCTGGTGTAGAGCAGTGATGTCAGCCTCATACACAATTGTGGAAGCAAAACTCACATGTACGCTTACGCTCTTTTATTTTGAGAGCGTAAAATGTTATTGTTTACTGAAAAGCACTCTCATTCAGCGGGAAGTATCGCAAGTCATGTTTTGAGGCCTCTAAACAGAAATAATATATTTATATAAATATATATATACAATACATATAAGAGGTTTGAAATAAGTTGGAGCCACTGTATGTAGATACATCTTTTCGAAAATTTCTTAAAGTAGCTTTTAAATCAATTCATAAGTAAGACTTTTTGTAAAAATTGTTTCTCTTGTATATAAACTAACCAAATGTTCAGCTTAAAATGGAGAAATATTTTAAAATTAAATAACTGAGCACTTGGAAATTTTTGAAACCCTTTTTTACAAGTTCTAAAATTAAAAGATATTATTGGTAAATAAAAGGATACTCTTAGAGAAGGCAATTAGTTAGGCCTCGCAACCGCACATTTCTCCCGCTGGGAATGTATGAGATAAGAGTGATTTCACCAACACAATCGTATTTGACATCACTGTTTTACACCAGTGATGTCAGCCTCATACACAATTGTGGAAGCAAAACTCACATGTACGCTTACGCTCTTTTATTTTGAGAGCGTAAAATATAATTGTTTACTGAAAAACATTCTCATTCAGCGGGAAGTATCGCAAGTCCTGTTTTGAGGCCTCTAAACAGAAATAATATATTTATATAAATATATATATATATATATATATATATATATATATATATATATATATATATATATATATATATATATATATATATACAATGTATATAAGAGGTTTGAAATAAGTTGGATCCACTGTATGTAGGTACATCTTTTCGAAAATTTCTTAAAGTAGCTTTTAAATTTATTCATAAGTAAGACTTTTTGTAAAAATTGTTTCTCTTGTATATAAACTAACCAAATGATCAGCTTAAAAATGGAGAAATATTTTAAAATTAAATATCTGAGCACTTGGCAATTTCCGAAACCCTTTTTTACAACTTATAAAATTAGAAGATATTATTGGTAAATAAAAGGATACTCTTAGAAAAGGCCACTAGTTAGGCCTCGCATATGCACATTTCTCCCGCTGGGATTGTAAGAGATAAGAGTGATCTCACCAACACAATCACATATGACATCACTGGTGTAGAGCGAACGAAAGGAAACCATCAAATAAACAATAAAATACTAACACACACAAAGCTGTGTATACGTATACAATTTTATGCTAGATGAATTAATCCAGTGTGTTTTGAAAAGAACAAAAATTAAGCGGACTAAAAATTCATCCAGTGTGTTTTGCCTCAATGGTGAACATCACGAAGCAAATTTTTGCAAATCGAATTCACACGCAGGGCTGCCAGATAAGTTTATGACAAAATCGTCAATTTCCTGAGAAAATTTAAAAAAATCGTCTTTTTCGCTTTAAAAAATCGTTAAAAAAATCGGACAACTGAAAATGTAGTAATTAAATTTTTTATTTAGATTTTTATTGAAAACAATCAAACAAAACAGTTATTTTATATATACATACATGTACTTATTAAAAAATTTAATTAAATGATACATATTTATTAAATGTTATATACACACTGAGAGTAAAAATATATACTTGTACTCGTATATTCATATAAAATTTATAATGTACATATTTAAAAGCTTTACAAATATATGTCTGAATTTATCATTTTTATTAAATCAGGTGGAATTAAAATATTGTAACAATTTGAGTTATTTACTTTTAAATAATCTTTGGAATAAAGAATACCTTCAATCGAGTCATTTTCTAAAGAATTTCGAATCCTTGTTTTATTTAAATTGACTTGACTGAAGATTCTCTCTACATTGGCAGAAGAATGAGGTAATGTTATAACATTTTGAATAAATTTCGATAAAGTAGGAAAAGCTCTACATGAATTGCCTCTTTTTATTTCAGATATCTTTTTCCAAAAACTACATACATTAATATTGTCATTTTCAAACATTGATTTAAAATCTAAAAATTTTAGTTCTCGAAATTCTGAATCTAAATCTTGAATTTCGTTTTCAGAAATAAAATGAGGAAAGTCTTTAAGCATCTCAAAAATTGAGTTATTGTTTTCATTAATTATATTGATAGGATTTATTATATTTAAACATTTTAAATTACTTTCGAAATCAAATCGTTTTATTATTTGGCTACACAATTCCACATAAAAATTTATGCAGTTAGTCACTATTTCATTAACTTCAAATTCGCTTAATTTGGTTTTTGAAATAATATCTTTAGCGTATATTCCTAAGTAAACTTGATTATTATTCAGGAAATTTGTTGAATCTCTGTAATCTATTAAATGTATTTTTTCAATTTTTAGTGAATCCGATTTTATAAAATTATTAACAACTGTTTTGAAAAGTGTTTCAATTTGTATGTGTAAGTTGTGGATTTCAGTATTTTCACTTTGAAAGATACGATTTATTTTATTTAGAACACCAAGGATGTATTTGTTGATGTTTTAATATCAAATTTCAAATTCAACTAACTTTATTTTTCATTCTCAAAACAAATGACAATTAAAACTTAAAATATAAAAAATGAATACTAGATTAAATTAAAAATTATTTTCAAAGTGTGAATATACAAAGTATCACTACATTACTCCTCCTCCAGTACTAACGTCATATATTAATTCGTACGATTTTACCAGATCGAAGAATCCGTTGTGGTATTTCAGATGTAGAAGTAGGCGTGGATTTAAAAAAATCATTTTCGGAGTTGTTAAAAACTATAGCAGGCTTCAACCGGTCTATGGATATTGTTTTTGGTTTACCATTAACATTAACAACAAATGTCTTTTCACTCTTTGATATTACATGAAAAGGGCCTTTGTATGGAGGTTGAAGAGGTGGTCGAACAGCATCATCTCTAATAAATACAAATACGGATTCATGCAAATTTTTCGGAACGTACACATTTGTATGACCGTGTCTTGCGACCTTTTCTGCTTTAACATATTCCATATCCTCCTTAAATTGTTTTACCCATTCAGAATTAATATTTTTTATTTTTGCATTAAAAAAAAATTCTCCTGGCAATGTCAGTTCCATACCATACACTGATCCAGCAGGAGACACTTTCAAATCGTGGTTGATAGATGTCCTCAATCCTAACATTACAATTGGTAAAACATCTGACCAACGAGATTTTGAATGGCACATAATTGCTGTTTTAAGCGTTCGATGCCATCGTTCAACCTGTCCATTTGCTTGCGGATGATAGGGTGTAGTATGTTGTACACGAATTCCTAAAAGCTTAGAAAACTCTCGAAACAATGAGCTTTCGAACTGACGACCTTGATCAGTAACAACTTGCATAGGCAGACCAAATCTTGATATCCATCCATTGAGAAATGCTTTAGCGACAGATTCCGATGTGATATCACTCAGTGGTATTGCCTCTGGCCAACGTGTAAATCTGTCAATGCATGTCAGACAGTATCGATATTCACCTGACAAAGGAAGAGGTCCAATTATATCTATACTGACAATTTTAAATCTTTCATCAGGAACGAGAAATTCTCCGATTGGACTTTTAATATGACGTTGAACTTTGCATTGTTGACACTTGTTGCAAGATTTCGACCAAGTTGAAATATCTTTTCGCATATTTGGCCAGACGAATCTATCGGAAATTAACTTTATTGATGATTTTGAGCCAGGATGAGATATATTGTGAATCATGTCAAAAACGGTTTTACGAAAACATACAGTTATGAAGGGTCTAATTTTGCCCGTTGATATATCGCAAATGACTTTGACATTAGTATTTGGCATTTGAAATAATTTAAATACTAAAGCTGATGAAGACGATTTTTGAAGTGATTCTAGCTCAGCGTCTTTTGCTTGTTCTTGTGCTAGAAGTTCATAATTCAGTGAGGATGGCATTGAAATGATATCTAAACGTGATAAAGCATCGGCAGGTATATTGTCTTTTCCGGATACATGACGAATGTCTACTGTATATTGACCAATATAATCGAGATGCCGTAGTTGACGGGGTGATGCCTTTTCTGAGCGTTGGTTGAATGCGAAAATCAGCGGCTTATGGTCTGTATAGATGCAAAACTGACGTCCTTCTAGAAAATATTGAAAATACTTAAGACCAGAATATGCAGCAAGCAGTTCACGATCATATGCGCTATATCTTTTCTGTGTGCTTGACAGTTTTTTTGAATAAAATCCTAAGGGTTTCCATGCGCCATCAACATATTGTTGAAGTACAGCACCCATTCCAACATCTGATGCGTCTACGAACAAGGAAGTTGGTGCAGAATCGGTTGGATACGAAAGGAGAGCAGCATTTGCTAATTGAGCCTTACATTTATCAAAAGCGGCACGTAATTCGGAAGTCCACACGACTAATCTCTTATCATTCTTCTTCTGGCCGGCTTTAAGATAATTCAAAGTTGCTTGAGCACTAGCTGCTTTAGGTATAAAACGTCGATAAAAATTTAAAGTTCCAAGAAACCTGCTTAAATCCTTAACAGTTTTCGGTAAAGTATATTTTTGTATTGCCGCTACACGTTCTGGGTTCGGTCTGAGTCCTTCTTGAGAAATTAAGTATCCTAAAAACTTCAATTCAGGTTTTCCAAACTCACATTTTTCGCAATTTATAGTTACTCCGTATTCACGTAACTTTGAAAATATTTGACGTATATGATTCTCGTGCTCTTCATCATTATCGGATGCTACAAGAATGTCATCGATATAAGCAAAACAGAAGTTGAAACCTCGTAAAACTTCGTTGATGAAGCGTTGGAACGTTTGTCATTCTTGTAAATTCAAACAAACCGAATGGAGTAATGATCGCAGTCTTGGGAATGTCAACCTCTGCTACTGGTATCTGGAAATATGCTTTAACTAAATCAATTTTTGAAAATATCTTTTTTCCGGCAGGCATATATGCAAAATCGTGGATGTGTGGCACGGGGTAACGGTCAGGAACAGTTATTTTGTTCAGAAGCCTATAATCTCCGCAGGGTCTCCACATGTCGTTACCTTTATGTACCATGTGTAGAGGACTTGACCAACAGCTTTTTGATGGGCGACAAATACCTAAATTGACCATATATTCGAATTCTTGCTTAGCAAATTTTCAATTTTTCTGGCGACAATCTTCGTGGTTTTGAATATACCTTAGAACCGTTAGTTTCAATTTCATGCACCACCGAATGTTTTACCGGTGGTAATTTCATACTGGGTACTGTAACATCAGCGAATTCTTTCAGAATTGATTTAAACTTACCCATATCTTCGGAAACGCTTTTAAGTGTTAAATTTATTGATTGCGAACTGCTGCCAAACGTCTTAATGTTTGTTAGAGAATCTACTAAGCAGTTATTTTTGATATCAACTAGGAGTCCATAGTTTCCGAGAAAATCTGATCCTATTATTGGGCGTGTTACGTCAGCGACAATAAATGACCAGAGAAATCTGCGTCGTAGTCCAAGCTTGCAATCAATAACTTTTTTACCATACGTTCGAATTTTTGTATTGTTAGCAGCATAAAGAACAAATGTAGTAGGGGGTTCCGATTTTTCTTTTTCTGTGGCCGGATAAACAGATATGTCTGCTTCGGTGTCAATAAGGTACCTGTACTTCGACTCAGCATCTTGAATGAACAGGCGACTTACTTGTTGGCCACCTTCACCCGTCACCGTTGGTGAAGTGCCTAAGAATTTTCCGAATTTTTGAAAGAGCATGGAACACGACATTTGGTTGCACGAGAGCCAAATTTACGATGATACCAGCATAATGTTGTAGAAGAAGAATGAGATCTATTACGCGATAAACTTCTTGATGCACTTCTAGAACGGCGATGACTAAAAATCGATAAAGCATCTATTTTTGATATGACTTCAGCCATTTTCTTTTCTATTGCAGAGATCCTATTGTCACCATCTAGAGAAACTGTGTTGACCGCATTTGCGGCGTCCGACTGGTCGTGGATTTTATCAGCTATAAGAGATAGCTTATCAATAGTATCGTTACTAACCGATAATATAGCTTTTGTTGAATTTGGAAGGCGTTTCATCCACAATGTTTTCAGTAAATCTTCCGATACTTTTCCGGAAGCTAATGAGCGCATCTCTCTTAATAGAGCTGATGGTTTCTTATCATCAAGAGTAACACTTTCTAAAAGATGACGAAGTCGTTTTTCCTCCGATTCCACAAACTCGTTTAACAATGCCAGTTTTAGAGTTTCATATTTATTTTCTGCTGGCGGCTCTTCTACAATGTGACTTACATAATTTAAAATGGAGCTTTCAATTGATCCAACCAATGTGTGGTATTTTGTTACATCTGCTGTTATCGATGAAGTAATAAATTGTGATTCCAACTGACGAAACCATAATTTTGGATTTTGACGCCAGAATGGTGGAACACGTACAGTTACCCGCGATATTTCCGATGAAAGTAAGGACGAAGCGGATCCAAATTCGTCTGTAGTTGGCATTTTTTCCGTCGGGGTCACCAATGTTGAATACTAGATTAAATTAAAAATTATTTTCAAAGTGTGAATATACAAAGTATCACTACATATTTTAGGAATGACAAATATATTTGGTTTTTCTCATTTAAATTTTCAAAAATAGTTTTGGAGGTATCGATATTGTCAATATTCGCAGCGAAGGAGAAATAAATTTTTAAGGGTTCGTATAATTCTAAAATACGTATGACAACCGTCTCTAAAGATAACCATCTGGTTTGGCATGGGTGTAACATTTTTTTTGGCCTCAATTCTAACAATTTCTGAACATCGTTAAATTGATTGCATCTTTTTGGACTGTTTGACAAATAATTAAATATGTTTCTAGTTAACGTTTCTACAGAAGAGGGCAACTTAAGGCAAGCGTACGAGGAACATAATGCCAAGGAATGGCACGTACATTTAATAACAACCAATTCAGAAATGTCATTTTTGAGTAGCTTTGCAACTGAGTGTGTTTTGCCTGTCATAACTGGTTCTCCATCGGCTGCGAAGCCTATCATGTTTTGTTTATAATTTATGTTATTTCTTTGAAAATGATTTACAATTAATTTATACAAACTATTAGCGTCACATTGATTCACTTCTAACAATCCAAAAAAAAGATCTTGTATTTTGAAATCAATGCACACCCTTACGACAAAACATATGGACTTTTTGTTTGAAATATCTGTAGATTCATCTACGCACAAAGAAAACTTATTATTTTTTAATAACTCACAAACATTAAGGAACTGGTATCTTCCGATTACGTTTTTTATGACGGCCTTGGCTTTAGTCCGTCCTAAAGTAATATTTTGTGCACATTCCGAATCAGAATATGAACACTGGCATACCTTAGTCATGTGATCACATGCTAAAAACGGAAGGTTATGTTCCACTATAAAGAAGGCTAACATAATTTCAGCTTTCTTTGCACATAAGTTTTGCTTTGGAATGAATACTTCATTAATTTTCTTTTGGCTGTCAACAATGGCATTTAAAGCCTTTACATGTTTTTTTGTTGTTGCGTGGGATAGCAAATCTGCTCTGCCAGATGATGCTTTTAACTGAGAATTGCACAGCAAACAGTAAATACCATTGTTCTTCATTTTTGCCCAACTTTTTACTTCTGGACTTGTTATCCAATCTTCTTTTACCTTTCGCCGTCTTTTTTCAGCCTAAAACAATTATGTATTTACAATATATAGTATATATATTTACACGCCAATTCTTTTAACTTACAGCTTGAGATGTAGTAGCACTTTCATCTTCACTATTGTTATTATCCGTTTGTAAATATTTTAACATTTTAAAAGTTATAAGTTTTATGTAATTTTAAATATTATTGATGACGATTTTTCTGACTAAACCACTTGCTTTCATTGATATGTATGTATGCAAATGAAAAAGAACCGTTAACTTTATTTTTTTTCGTGTGTTGATATTTTTTGCAAGCATATTCGTACTAAATGTATACAACTAAACGATCGACACTTTATACACTAACACAAAGGTATGCTTTGATGAATGATTTGGCATCAGAAATATAAAACTTTTTCATTTACAAAATGTTTTTTTTGTGGTGATGCCCAATGTTCAGATATATAAAAATATATAAAGTTACCACACTTTAAAAAATAAGTTAAATCGCCACTTTTTAGAAAATAAATCAGAAAATCGTCATTTTTAAGAAAAAAATCAGAAAATCGTCACTTTGCTCATTTTGGGACATAAAATCGTCCAAATGACGATAAATCGTCAAATCTGGCAGCCGTGTTCACACGTATTCTTACTCTCTTTTATTTTATTCTTCTCTGAGAAAATTTTTTTCTCATATTACCCATACACAATGGGAGATATTCCGTACGTTGCACGAAATATTGTTTTATGTGAAAAAATAGAAAATAAAATGCATTTTTCTATAGGAAAAAAATATTTTTCTATAGAAAAAATAGAATTTTAATAGAAAAAAGT
The DNA here is from genome assembly GCA_951800035.1 of Linnaemya tessellans. Taxonomy (NCBI): domain Eukaryota; kingdom Metazoa; phylum Arthropoda; class Insecta; order Diptera; family Tachinidae; genus Linnaemya; species Linnaemya tessellans. The sequence goes on from OX637532.1 coordinate 57,845,479, forward strand.
AGAGTTTCAATAGAAAAAATTTTTTCGGTTTGACTTTTCCTTGCATTATTAATTAAGTTAATACTGCATCGAAATTTATAAGAATTAACAGCTATAACGAAGCCAGAGTGAATATTAAAGAAGATAAGGGAGACTACAACTCCCACTTTACAGCAAATTTTTAAGATGCTGATATCTCTGAAAAAAATATTGAAATTACAACAAATTCATTTTAGATAAAAACAATTCATTTAACATTAAAAAACACTCAAATCTCCGCCTTACATGTACATTCCTCGCCGTTTCAGCGGCAACTGAATCAAATATAGAAAAATAATCAAATTAATAGTTTTGTGCTTTCTGTTTGACTCATTTATGTAATTGCATAAGTGAGCGAAATTTTTCTGGTCATGTCTGGTGTATATACATCAGAGCCCCCGAAACGTAACTGAGCGCTTCTGTGCATGGGAATGTTCTTTTTATGTGTGTTTGTTGTTACATTTGCAGTGCAGATCTTTCAGCTTTTACTTCAGTGATGTCATATGTGATTGTGTTGGTGAGATCACTCTTATCTCTTACAATCCCAGCGGGAGAAATGTGCGTATGCGAGGCCTAACTAGTGGCCTTTTCTAAGAGTATCCTTTTATTTACCAATAATATCTTCTAATTTTATAAGTTGTAAAAAAGGGTTTCGAAAATTGCCAAATGCTCAGATATTTAATTTTAAAATATTTCTCCATTTTTAAGCTGATCATTTGGTTATTTTATATACAAGAGAAACAATTTTTACAAAAAGTCTTACCTATGAATAAATTTAAAAGCTACTTTAAGAAATTTTCGAAAAGATGTACCTACATACAGTGGATCCAACTTATTTCAAACCTCTTATATACATTGTATATATATATATATATATATATATATATATATATATATATATATATATTTATATAAATATATTATTTCTGTTTAGAGGCCTCAAAACAGGACTTGCGATACTTCCCGCTGAATGAGAATGTTTTTCAGTAAACAATTATATTTTACGCTCTCAAAATAAAAGAGCGTAAGCGTACATGTGAGTTTTGCTTCCACAATTGTGTATGAGGCTGACATCACTGGTGTAAAACAGTGATGTCAAATACGATTGTGTTGGTGAAATCACTCTTATCTCATACATTTCCAGCGGGAGAAATGTGCGGTTGCGAGGCCTAACTAATTGCCTTCTCTAAGAGTATCCTTTTATTTACCAATAATATCTTTTAATTTTAGAACTTGTAAAAAAGGGTTTCAAAAATTTCCAAGTGCTCAGTTATTTAATTTTAAAATATTTCTCCATTTTAAGCTGAACATTTGGTTAGTTTATATACAAGAGAAACAATTTTTACAAAAAGTCTTACTTATGAATTGATTTAAAAGCTACTTTAAGAAATTTTCGAAAAGATGTATCTACATACAGTGGCTCCAACTTATTTCAAACCTCTTATATGTATTGTATATATATATTTATATAAATATATTATTTCTGTTTAGAGGCCTCAAAACATGACTTGCGATACTTCCCGCTGAATCAGAGTGCTTTTCAGTAAACAATAACATTTTACGCTCTCAAAATAAAAGAGCGTAAGCGTACATGTGAGTTTTGCTTCCACAATTGTGTATGAGGCTGACATCACTGTTTTACTTGTATGTATTTGTTTTTTTATACACCGGGCAAATATTAACCCCGGTATTCATAAAATTTAAAATGAGTTTGAAATGTATTTGAATCAAATTTTTTCATACAAAATTTTCTTAAAACAGATTTCAAATACGTTTTATTTTTTTTATGAATATGGGGGTAAGTGTTCAAATGCTGAACTAACTCATCGATGTCAATTTCGGTTGTGTTTAGTTCAATTCTCATGAGGTTCTCTAAATTTGCATCTGTTAAGCTATTTCTTTGTTTGCTTTTAATAATTTTTAATAAAGACAAGGCGTGTTCGCAATTGTATGTTGATCCAAACATAGAATAGAGCTTATAAATTTCTGTTAAACTATTGGGGTATTTTTCTCTTGAAATTTTCTCCCAAAATTCCTTGCCCGTCGCCAAAGGTAATGACATATCTTTTAGTGTTTCTTTTACTTTTTCTTGTATTGCTGGGTTTTGACTTTGGACGTCACAAGCAAAAGTGTTGTTGTGTAAATCTATGAGGGGTGATATCTTTTGAAGTTCTTTAAATTTATTGTTCATATTGTTTAAAATTGATTGGTTTATTGAAATGAATTCTTGAAATAAAGTGTCTGAAATTAATAAATCAAGGGATGCAGTTTTTTGAAGCGATTTTAAATATTTATTTGTTAATTAAAATGGTTAATTAATAGAAATAATTCAAAAATATGCTTATTTTTGCCCTGCAATACAAGATTAAGCTCATTTAGCATGTTACGGATATCACAAATAAATGATAGTCGTATTATAAAATCATTGTTGCTTAAATGTAACACAAAAATTTTGCAGTCGGGAGACTTATCGAGTTTTAAAAACTCCAAAATTTCGCCGCGCAATTCAAAAAATCTTTCGAGACTCTTTCCTCGACTAAGCCACATTACTTCTGTGAAGAGAAGTAAATCGCCGTAATCTGCCTCAACCTCCTTAAGAAAATTTTTAAACTTGCGATGGCTTAATGAATGCCCACCATTCTCTCTCGGATTTTATTTATAATTTGCACGCATATTTTCATTACATCATTTAAACATAAGTGTTTAGCAAGCAAGGCTTGCTGATGAATGATACAGTGGTATGATGGAACTTCAATATGCTGCGATAATATCCCTATTAAACCATTCTTTTTCCCCACAAACATATTCGCTCCATCAGTACACACAGCACTTAATTTGTTTTTGTCTGCAATTTTGAGAACTTTTTCTTGAACTGATTTCCACAGCGTTTTTTCATTAACATGTCCGTACATAGGAACCAACGCCAAAAAATCCTCAAAAGTCACAAAATTTGCATGTACTGTTTTGACATATATTAAAAGAATAGGCACTCCTCAAGGCGTTTTTTAAGATTTCAAAATAAAAAGTTACTTATATCGGTCGTACGGCGTTGGATAGTAGAAGAAGATAATCTAATATTTTTTACAAGAAGGGAGATATTTTCCGCATCTTCGCCAAAGCATTTTAAAACGTCCTGGAAAAGGTTTTTGACGAATATGCCGTCATTGTAAGGGCGACATTGCTGTGCCAAACGCAAAGCAACTACATAAGAAGCCTTTAAAATATTTAATTTTTGGCCAGAGGTCATACAATAACCACCATCATTGTCTGGAAAATGATGGTCATGTGGGGCTATGAATATTTAAAAAAAAAGCAGCTTTTAATTCTAAAAGCTTAACTTTTCCCTCATCACCTGTGAAAAATTCAAAAAGGTTATGGCAAGCACAATAATGTCTTTTGATCTTATATAGTGTTTTTTTGCTAATTACACTGTAGCATATTATGCATTGTGCTTCGCCTTCCATATTTTCAATAAAAAATAATCAATCTCCCAATTATCGTCAAACATCTTCATAAAATTTTTCGAGTGAATTTTTTGCGTACACATGTTGACAAATTTTTTTAATCTTATGATAAGCCATACTTTTCCTTTATTCATTTTAGTTCAAAATCTTCCGTTTCTGGCTTGTTTCTAATTTTAATTTTGTTTACTATAACATTCTTTCTACTTTTTATTATTACAATTAATATAATTACGATTACAAGCACAAATACTATGTTTATTCCATAGGAAATATTTTTGTGGACTTTCAATTCCTCTATTTCTTTTACATTCTAAAAGTTTCTTAGTTCTATTTGCTTAAAATTAATTGGTGTTATATTATATTAGAAATTGAAAAGTTGTTATTCGGGTAAAAATAACTGTCCTGAAAAGCAATTCTATTATATTTGAAGATTTGGCTGTATATTTTCAGTTCGCAATCATAAAGGAAAAGCAAATAATTTTTATTAATGCCTAGCTTTCGAACGTTTCAATGTTGGTTGCATTATTATACTTAAAATTACAGCTGTTCAACAAAGTGCAGTGTTTACTATGCTTTAAATTTTTGAGATAAACATTCTCCTCATAAGTAAAAAAACTTGTGTTCAATTTCAATAACATAGCTATTTGGCTCATTAATTTCCATATAATGTTTATTTGGTAAAGGTGTAATCATTTTTAGGTCAGTTTGAATGTAGTCAATTGAAATTTTTATTGCAATAATCAGAATTCCGTCTTTTTAATTTAAAATGTCAGCTTTCTTGGATTTTAATTTAAATAAATCGATTTCGAATTTATCAATTTCTTCTGATGTTAAGATACTTGGGTGAAAAATGTGATTTTTAGCAGAAGCAATGTTGTCCTGAATAGGTTCAATTTTTCCTCTGAGGTAATTGAGTTTGAACATTTGGTCTGTATATATAAGACTTTGAATAATTTCGCTCTGACTATTCTTAAAACTTGTGAAAGCATTTCTAATATTTGTTCTGTCCTCTTCTACAGCTGATTTTAAAATTTGGACCGATTCGTTAAACTGTGTGTTTATATAAATTTGCTGTTGGCTGAAGTAGTAGAACACGAGACTATGAAGCGAAGGGTCCTGAGTTCGAGCAAGCGCTGAGTCATGAAATATTGTGTTGAACTTTTGATCAGCTCCTTACATTGACGTTATTGAATTCATTGTCTGGCACAAATTTGGTAGCATTGCCTTTAATGGCTAAAAATGCTCTAATTTTCCTAACTAAAGTTTGACTATTTCTGTCGAGCAAATGGAATGAAATTACGTGTTTTGAGAATTTGTCGATAAAAATTATGAATGAGTGTTTACTGTTTACGTAAGTATCGACGTGAATTATTTCATTTGTGGTGGAAGGGGTTTCAGTTTTTTTTATTTTTTATTGGGTTTCTGTCATATTTAGCTGACGAACAAATGTGATAGTTATTTATTATTTTATGTATCGACAATTTCAAATGTGGATTATACATCCTAAGTTTGATACTCTCGTGGGTAGCTATAATACCTGAGTGTCCACTTTCGTATTCATGGAACAACGATATCTGTTTATTGAGTTCATTATCATCCTCAATATCTCTAGCTAAATAAGAACACTTGACTAATTTAAAGTTGTTTCTGTCTGGAATTTCCGCTACAAACTTCAGTTGAACCTTGTAATATTCGTGATCATTTAATTTGGAAAATATTCCTATTTTTCCTTTAGCAACCTCCCTTCTTAAAATATTGGATATGTAATTATTTGCAATACCATGTCTGTCTATATAAACTCTTTTATTGCCAAAAACCGTTTCAATGTATTTATCTTTAATATTCACTACAATAATTTGAGTTTTAAAACGATTTACTACCGTATCCAATATTGGAATACCATCGTGGAGATCCTCCTCTTAAGAGTTTGCAGTCTCAACATCTAAAGAACATCCAATATTGCTTGCTTTACCGCAGTCCATCAACTCCTCTGATGTATTTATCTGGTTTCTTTCGACATTGATTCTACTTAGGAAATCTGCAATATAGTTGCACTTCCCTTTTATATATTCTATCTTAAAATTATATTCGCCTAAGTCAATCAGGTATCTTTGTAGCCTAGGGATTATATCTTTGCCTGCATATTTACTTATGAGCCACTTCAGTGGTTGATGGTCGCCTTCTAGGTCGAATTCTTTCCCATAAATGTATGGCCTAAAATATTTAACACCCCAAACTATTGCCAACAATACTTTATCAATTGTTGCATAGTTTGTTTCGTGTTTGTTCATCGTTCGCGAAGCATATGCTACTGGGTGACCGTCTTGAGTTAAGACAGCTCCAATTGCGTTATTGCTTGCATCAGTCACGATTTTGAAACGTTTTGAAAAATTTGGATATCTCAGTATGGGTGAACTCGTTATAAGCTCCTTAAGTTTTTCAAAAGCCACTATACTATATACCTAGGGTCATTCATATTAATTTTTGTGTTTTTCTGCAAATACTTGGTCATTGGGTATGCAATTTTGGCATAGTTGTTAATAAATTTTCTATAGAAACCGGTCATTCCTAAAAAGGACTTAATCTGCTTTTCGGTACTCGGGAGTTTCAAATTTTTTGAGATTTTTTTAGGATCTGGTTTTAAACCATTAGTTGTTAATATGTGACCCAAAAACTGTGTTTCTTTAGCTTAGCCTTTCTTAAGGTTCTAAATATATCTTTTATGTTATAGATATGTTCCGCCAGAGATGAACTGAATATTAAAATGTCATTCATATACACCACACATGTGTTGTTTATGAATTTTCTTAGCACAGAATTCATCAATCTCTGAAAGGTTGATGGTGCGTTACAAAGACCAAACGGCATTCGAATAATTTCGTAATGCCCAAAGGGTGTAGAGAATGCCGTTTTCTTTCGATCTTCCTCCTTAAGGAGTATTTAATGGAAATCTTTTGCCAGGTCCACAGTCGAAAAATATTGGGCTCTGCCTAATTTATCCAAAATACTGTTAAGGTTAGGTATATGGTACCTGTCTTCTACTGTAAATTCATGTAGTTTGCGATAGTCTATTACTAATCGCCATTTTTTCTCTCCAGAATTATCGGCTTTATTAGGCACAATCCACTAAGGGCTATTGTATGCAGTATTGCTCTCACGAATAATGTTTTGCTTTAACATATCTTTTATTTGTTTGTTTATTTCGTCTTCGTGAATTTGGGGGTATCTGTATATTTTTGAATAGAGTGGTTTGTCAATTGTAGTAACGATTTGATGTTCTGTTTGGCTTGTGGCTGAAAGATTATTGCCTTCTACATAAAATAAATCTTTAAACTCAATACGATGATTTTTGATTGCTCTATTTTCCTCTTCATTTAAGTGACAAAAATCAAGTTTGTCTACGATATTTGTTTGTGAACTGGTCTCAATACACTTATGTTCTCATCAAAGAAAGAACAGTACATATTCTCAAAAAACAATTTTTTGCCAAAAATTTCTATATAACCATGTTCGTTATTTATTCTTGTCTTAAGGAATACCAAAAATTTTGTCCGATATTCCATCATATTTATTATTGCTGACATTAATAATTTTCCAACTTAAAGTTCCTTGAGCAGAAAATTCCTTTGGGAAGGGAGTTACAACTTTAAATTTAGTTATGATGGTACCGTTAATTATTCTGTATTGAACGGGTTTCATTAATTCTTCATTGAACATTTTCCTTCAAAACGTGAGGTTTAATAATGCTGGTTGAAGAGCCAGTATCAATTAAAAATCGTATTTTTTGTTTCCCAATAGTGAGTATCACTATCGGTAATTGGATTAGGGAGGCTGTATTAAAAAATTTATTTATTTTTCCCCTCCATTTCCTATGTCCATATGTGTAGTTTGCTGATCTACACTCATGTGAGAATTCCTTGTCCTATTCGAACACCTTTCGTTTATTTGATTGTTTTGAAAGTCACCTCCGTCATTATACCTATTAGTCTTAGTTTGCCAATTTCCTACATTATTATTCTGACGATATCGCTCCTGTTGATTTCTTCCAAAGTTTCCACTGCTTTGTTCTTGACAATAATTTCTTTTAGAACTACTACTTGGCTCATATTGAGAGATGTTAGTTACAGAATTTTTCCAACTGTTATTAGGGTTTGACTCGGACTTTTGCAGGTTGTAGTTTCGATTAAAATTTTTATGTTCGTTCGCCTAATATATGCGATGAAGAAATTCCTGATGCAGCTATGACAACCACGGGAGTTTCTGTGACCGCACCGTTGCTATTGCCTGAATACGATTACGTTGAATTAGTGGGTGAAAGGCCTCCTCCAGGTATGGAAACTGATATCTCAATGCTAGCTGCAACAAGCCAAACTGCCGCATCTGATTCTACCGTTAGTACACCGCTGACGACGTCTGGGAAAAATTCTGCTGTATCGGGTGTCTCAATACCTTTGGATAGAACTGCTGCCCTAGTACCGGTTGTAACAGGTCAAACTGCCACTTCAATGCCTTTATCTCTGACTTCTGCGGCCCAAACGTTAAATATGGAAGGTTTTTCTGCTTCATCCCCTCTGGTGCATAATCTTGGCACCGTGAATATGCTGCCACGTGTAATGGATAGATCTGCTGTTTCTGCAGGGCAATCTATAGCAACTACAATGTATCATGTTGCACCTTTAGTTCACACTTCTATTTCAGCATCCACGGGAGCGGGAAGTTTTATTCCATATAATGCAGGCACAACTTATATGACTGCCAGTCCTATTGATTCGATAGAATCAGAACTCAGGATTCAGCAACTGCGTATACAGCTGCTGCGAACTCAGGAGGAAATCCGTATAATAGAAGCAAATTCAAAAGAGAAAGAAATAACGCATCGACGTCACATTGATTTAACTGAAATTGATGCAGTAGTGCCGTCATTCAGTGGTGACGACAATTATGATATAGATAAGTGGTTCCAGCAGTTTGAAGAGTATGCCGAATTGTGCTGTTACACAGACAAAGAGAAGTGTCTTGGCTTACGACGCCGCGTCATAGGGACTGCCAAGAGCCATATATTTAATTTGGGTTCAATGGAATATAGGATCATGAAAGCGAGTTTGTTGAAATTATTCAAGCGAACCATAACCCGACGGGAGGTATACCGCCAGCTTCAAACACGGAAGTTACAGTCAACTGAATCTTCCCTGACTTACTTAATTGCAATGCAGACAATCGCAAATAAGTCAACTATTGAAGAACTGGAGTTAGTGGACTTGATTATTGACGGGCTTTCAGAAGTTGGCCACCACTCCACAATGTTATATGGTGCTAATTCAATGGACGATCTCATACGCAGACTGGATCGTTTTGAACAACGCCGTCGGTATGTTGCTGAAACACCACAAAAATCTAACGTTGGGTATAAGCAAGCTGCAAAAGTAAAGACTGATGTCACCACTCCAAACACTGCTACAAAATTCGATGAAGAAGCAGTGCGATGCTACAACTGCTCGAAAATGGGACATTACCAGAGCAAATGCCCAAAGCCAAGTCGTCCGATGAATTCCTGTTTCTACTGTGGTGAAGTGGGACATTACCGCCAAAATTGTCCAAAGAGGAATCGCATTGCTGCAAATATCGTTGAGGATGATGTGAACGGGGTAGAAACATTTGGGGCATATCAAACGGTAAGTGTCGCCTTTGTTAACGGAGATAAGTGTACTGAGCTAAAGTCCTATGTTTCTCTTTTTGATACCGGTAGCCCAATTAGTTGTGTACGGAGATCTTTGGTCCCTTTTGCTATCAATAGTGAAAAGACCGTCTCATCATTTCGTGGAGTAGGAAAAATTAAAATTAATGCATTTGGTTTTGTGAATTGTAAGGTGCATTTTTGTAAACGGGAAGTAATGAATGATTTCCTTGTACTACCTGATGAAGAGGCGGTTGTTCCATTCTTGATTGGTAGGGACTTATTGGCGAAATTTAATATGAAGCTTTGCAAAATAAAAAATATATATGACAAGAGTACACTTTTGAATTTAAATAATGAAAGAGAAAATGAATTTAATAAACATGCTTTAGATACACTTATGTCTTTTAACCTTTTGAGGACACCTCGGATTCCAGTCATCTCTGATAGATATAGCGGAGTAGGTCTACCCCACCATTTTCCGGGTAACTTACATCGAGATTTGGACAAATTATCACACACTAAAAGTATTAATGTTGGCACCTCGAATGGTTCACTCACCCAAGAGGTGGATTTTATGACAGAAGGATTATTGGGGTCTGTTGGTACATCAGATATGGTAAAGGACAGTGAAATAGATGTTAATCTAGATTTATTTAATGACGCAAATGTTATTCGGGATTTGATAAGGGAATGTTATCTGAGAACGAAGGGTAGTAGTGGAAATGGACTACTCTATGAGGATACGGCTAAATAATGGCACACCTATATTTAGTGCCCCTCGGCGATTGTCTTACCGGGAGCGCATAGAGGTAAAGGAAACGCTTGCTGACTTATTGCGGCGAGGCATAATAAGACCCAGCGAGTCTCCTTATGCTTCACCTATAGTATTGGCAAAGAAAAGGAATGGAACGTTACGTATGTGTATTGATTATCGCTCTTTAAATAAGATTACGTTGAGAGATAATTTTCCGTTGCCAGTAATAGAGGATTGTCTTGAATATTTGGGAGATAAGTGTTACTTTAGTACATTAGATCTTAAGGACGGTTTTCATCAGGTTCGCGTTCACGAGGAGTTAATACCGTATACGGCATTTGTAACACCTTTTGGTCAATATGAATATTGTTACATGCCGTTTGGTTTGAAAAACGCCCCTGCGGTATTTCAAAGATTTATGGGTCTGGTACTGAAGGACTTGGTGGATAGCGGTAGGATTGTGGTGTATATGGATGACATAATGGTAGCAACTAAGACTTTGGACGAACATGTGAAGATTTTACGTGAGGTTTTACTATTATTAGGAAAGTATGAACTGAAATTGAATCTAGCGAAATGCAAATTTGGTTATCGGGAACTTGATTATTTAGGTTATCGTGTGAACGAGAAGGGGATTCAACCGAATAATGACCACATAAGGGCAATTCAGAACTACCCGATTCCTACAAATAATAAAGATATACAGTGGTGTTTGGGGTTATTCTCTTATTTCCGACGTTTTGTACAGAATTTTTCAAGAATAGCTAAGCCACTTACGGACCTTACCAAGAAGGATAGTACTTTTAAATGAACGGACTCTTGTACTGAGGCATTTTATAATTTAAGAGACATGTTAACTAGGCCTCCCGTGCTATCAGTGTTTAGTCCTTTCCGGGATACTGAGCTACATACAGATGCTAGCTCGCGTGGTTTTGGCTCGGTACTTTTACAGAAGCAGGAGGATGGGAATTTCCACCCCGTAGCTTATCATTCAAAAACAGCTTCCGATGCTGAGCCGAGGTATAATAGTTTCGAGCTGGAGACTGTAGCTATTGTATATGCATTAAGGAGGTTTAGAATGTTTAGAGGGCATCAAGTTTACTATAGTTACCGATTGTAACTCATTGGCCCTCACTCTAAGTAAGAAATTTATGAACAACCGTATTGCGAGATGGGCCCTAGAGCTAGAGAACTATGATTACGACATACGACACTGGAAAGGTGAGATGATGGCCCATGTAGACGCCTTGAGTCGGGAGCCGGTCGCTGTAATTGTTGATGAGTCTGATGTTGACTTGAATATTCAGGTTGTTCAGAGTCGGGATGAAACTATACGGACTATGGGTGACGAACTGGAGAAGAGGGACGTGGACGGCTACTTTTTGGATAATGGTTTGGTGTTTAAACGTGGTCTACAAGGTCAGAGCCAGTTGTTTGTACCTGCTGAAATGGAAGAGAACATAATGAGATTAGTACACGAAAAATTCGGCCATATAGGAATTGATAAATGTCAAAATCAAATTCAAAAGCATTACTGGTTTACTAATATGAGGGAGAAGTTGAAGAAATTCACACGTAATTGCTTAAAATGTATCTATTACTCTGAGCCTAACAGCATTCGTAAGCGCAACTTATACAATATTGAAAAGAAACCGGTCCCATTTGACACTTTGCACATTGACCATTTTGGTCCGCTGCCTGCAATTAATTCGAAGCGGAAGCATGTACTAGTGGTTATAGATTCTTTTACAAAGTTTATAAAGTTGTACGCGGTTAATTCCCCAGGGACTAAGGAAGCTTGTTGTGCCCTTTCCAAATATTTTGAAAACTATAGTAGGCCTAGACGTATAATTTCGGATCGGGGTACTTGTTTTACATCAACTGAGTTTGCTAGTTTTCTGGCGGAGCGTAATATTTCTCATGTAAAAGTATCAGTGGCTTCGCCACAGTCAAACGGCCAAGTTGAACGGGTTAATCGAGCTTTGAGAGCTATGTTAGCTAAGTTGACAGAGAAGATTGACCATTCGGACTGGGTGTCGAAATTGGCTCAGGTGGAATTCGCCATAAATAATTCTCCTCATTGTACAACGGGGCAAACTCCGAGTGTGATGCTATTTGGGATTGAACAACGGGGCAAAATTTTGGATGAGATCACCGAACATTTGGGTATAAGGTCTGAAAGGGAGAGCGTGGATTTAGGTGCAGTAAGGGCAGCCGCAGCGGTTGCGATTCAAAAGTCTCAGATATATAATAAAAACTATTTTGATAAACATCGTAGGTCTCCCGTGATATTTGACGTAGGTGACTGGGTAGTTATGAAAAATGTTGATACTACGACAGGTGTCAACAAGAAACTTATCCCAAAGTACCGGGGACCCTATATGGTTCGGAGGTGTGTAGGTAATGATCGTTATGAAATAAGCGATGTAGATAATTATCAGGTAACACAGATACCTTACCACGGTATAGTGGACTCGACGCGTCTAAAGAGATGGCTGACCCCCAACCAAAAAGAGGGGAAGAGTCTGTCGAAATACAAAGGCGATGCTGAAAAATGTGTCCATCACGAGCTCTTGCATGACAATGTTGAATATGAGTCCTCTGATAGTGGAGGGATGGATTGAGGTTATGGCTAGCTACAATTGAGGTCAATTGTTCTGTCAGGTTGGTCGAAATTGTAATATTTTGTATATAGCAACCTTAGTTATTTGAATAACTTTTACTTCAATCCATCCGAAAAAAACTATAATAATGAATTAATTGTTATTTGAATTTGTAATGAAATATACGTCGAAAAATAAATAACTGATATAAAATATATTGGAAATAAAAAAGATTGGAAAACAATTTGAGTCGTCGTTTTAAAGTATAATTGTGATAATATCTATATATGGATACTTAGCACCAATGATGATATTAAATTGATTTCTTCTTTTAATAATACCAACAGCTTAGTAACCAATCGTATATCTCATTCAGCAACAAATCAAAGGTCCAAATAAGCACAGTTCCAAATTTATTGATATAATATTAAGCACTTTTTATAAATTTTTTACGGAGCCAAATTTATAGACGACTTGAAGTATATATATATATATATATATATATATATATATATATATATATATATATATATATATAACGCGTTCAACACAGTGAGCTGGGTGCATATTGTTGATGCTCTAACTCGATTGGACATCCCAGAATATCTGATAGGGATGGGGCAGGATTATTTCCAGAATAGGGAATTGATCTATAGTACAAATGTGGGTATAAGGAAACGTAGGATTAGTGGTGGTGCTCCCCAAGGATCGATACTTGGACCATTGTTGTGGAACGTAATGTATGATGGGGTATTAAGGTTGGGTTTACCTGAGAGAGTAACTCGCCGTCTATATTAGCCGTCGATTTGTTTGCACATGAACATTGCGGCGGCAGAATGGCAGCACACAATTTGTTCATGTTTTTCTATGTGGGGAGTATCAATTTATGTTCGTGTTCTATTTTACCACAATTTTTAGTTTTTCAGCAAGTTCACTTGGTGGTTTATTGGTTTACTTACATCCCAGAATCCCAGAATATAAAGATTTTTTTGGAATATATTGTTAAAATTATGAAAAACTTCTATTCTTTGGTATTTTAATAGATTTTTGTTTCTTGGAAAATATTTTCGCGGTTTTTCTCACTTAAATTTTTATGGTTATAGTAATTGTCAAAGTAAAAATGACATTTGATGGCTGACCATGGTTGTACGAACAAATGTTCTGACAACGCTGTTCAACCAAAACATGAACAACAGTGGCCTATACTAGCTGAAACAATGTGCGGGCATGGATTTGTTCATTGGCAGAACAAATCGATGGTAAATGTAGACTGCGAGTAAGGATCGTGGGATTCGCAGACGATATAGCGCTGATGTGTGAGGCTAAGGAATTGCTGGAGGCAGAAACCATTGCAAATGCCAGCGTACAATTAGTAAAGTCCTGGATCACTGCAATGGGATTGACTCTAGCTGATCATAAAACCGAAGCTTTTTTGATTAGTAGTCGTAAGGCTAGGGAAACTGTTATCCTCAATGTTGGCACCTGTTCCATAGAATCAAATGCATTTCCGAAATATCTGGGCGTGATAATTGACACATGGCTATCTTTTCGCGAGCACTTGCGATATATAGCATCCAAAGCATCAGAGACGTGCTTGGCGCTATCTCGGATTATGCCAAACACGAGAGGGCTAAAGTATCTTCAGAGGAGACTGCTCGCTGGAGTAGTAAGGAGCATTATCCTATATGCACACCCGGTATGGTCAGACTCACTAAGATATTCCACATATGTGGGGCTGGTGTCCCCTGTGTATAGGCTGACTGCTTTAAGAGTATGTAGTGCATTTCGGACAGTGTCGGACGAAGTAGCTTTTATCATTGCGGGTATGATCCCCATCGATTTAGAAATCATGAATAGTGATAACTCTGACTTATGTATGCAAAAGTGGCAAGAACGGTGGTCAACCACTGAAAAGGGAAGATGGACTTATACATTAATACCCGACATCAGATTAAGGCTGACTAGGAAACATGGTGATCTGAACTATTACCTAACACAGTTCTTGTCTGGAAATGGTTGCTTTAGGTCATATCTATTTCGTTTTAAGCACGACGACTCTCCGTTCTCTCCACATTATGGTGGGAATGTGGTTGAGGATGCTGAGCATATATATATAAATATATATATATATATATATATATATATATAAATAAATATACATATATATATATATATATATATATATATATATATATATATATTATATATATATATATATATATATATATATATATATGTAGATACATATGTAGATACATATATATATATATATATATATATATATATATATATATATATATATATACAGTATTGTTCGAAACCAAAGCAACTTTTTCTAAACAAAAACGTTTCTTTATTCGAAATAAACCAATGAATTTTAATATTATTATGTGCTCCCATTTAAATTACATCAACAAAAATTTGATTGAATTTATTTGTAATTACTAATAAATAAAACTAACTACAAATTTTACACAACTAATTACATATATTTTTAGAAAAAGTTGCTTAGGTTGCGAACAATACTGTACATATATACATATATACATATATATATATATACATATATATATATATCTATATAGATATATGTATATATATTTATATATATATATATATATATATATATATATATACATATATATATATATATATATATATATATATATATATATATATATATATATATATCTATATATATATATATATATATATATATATATATATACATTTATATACGAGTATGTATATGCATATATATACTTATATATATATATATATATATATATATGTATATATATATATATATATATATATATATATATATATATATATATATATACATATATAAATACATATATATATATATATATATATATATATATATATATATATATATATATATATAAATATATATATATATATATATATATATATATATGTATATAAGTACTAGCAGGCCCGTCCGTCATTGCTCGGCGAGTTATTTGGGTGGAAATTTGTTTAATTGCGTTTACACCTTTTTATATTATATGTATTGCTGTTAAATAATACATTTTGCTTTAAAGAAAAATGCATATAACTAAATTATAAAAATATTTGAAATAAAAATTTACTATAAAAGCAATGCTTAAGATTCGAATGCTCAAGTGTATATATAGAAAATTATATATCGTCACACGAAATGCGAAAAGAAAATGTCTAGTTTTTTAAGGTCGATAAAGTCAGAATAAATCCCTCTGTTAGATTTGTTTTTGGCGTTACCATACTTTAGTCTCAGTTTCTCAATAATCCTTTTAATTTGATACTCATATCGTATGGTGTATAAATAGTAGTCGTATGACCATTTTGGGGCTCGTCTCAAAAAGTGTTTCTAGATATTTCCTTATATTTTGTTTTCCCACTTCCAAAACTTCTTAAATTTGGTACCCATGTCATTGGAGTGGTGCACCCTTTCGTTTGTAAGAGGTTTTATTATATTTTATGTTTCGTTCTCAAAAATCCCTTTCATTTTATACCCATATCACGTGGATGGAAAAAAGTAGTGCTCCGCTATTTTGAAGCGGAAATATATTTGTTGGTGGTTAAGCAATGTCTATATGCATTTCATTGGTGCTTTACCAAATCATCAGTAGACTTTAACCACAGTTTTGAAAAGTTAAAAACCTCTTATCTAATGCACATACTTCTGAAAACCATCTGAGAATTCACAATTTGTAAACTACAAATTATTTTCAAAAATCACAACAGAATAAGCATAGTAGGCCTTGAAACTCATACAAAACTAACCCAACAAATAAATTATATTCGATATGGATCTAATTTATATATTTTTATTGATTTTATTTAATAGATTCATATCGAATATAATTTATTTGTTGGGTTAGTTTCTGCTCTGCTGTGTACGTTGAATAACTAAAAACTGATGTTGACTTTCTTTTGTGCCTTGGAATATTTATCATGTCTTTCTGAATTTAAAAAACCAAAAAGTTTCGAACAATTATCCTATGAATCTTAATTCAATTTAATATAACAATATGAAATACTTACTAAATACAAATTTAAGCTATGGCTTTAGCTAAAATTAACAAGTAAAAGTGCTATATCCGGCTGTGCCGAATCTTAACTACCCTTCACAGGTGTAATTCTTCTTTCTTTCTTGCTAAAACAATATGTAGGTTTAATTAAAAAATCAAAATGATGTTATCGGTTACTTTTATATTCAAGAAAACGTTAAAATTTTTCGACTAGGAAGCTAAATGTTTGTCTCTCCTTATTTTTAATACCTTTGAACGTCTTTCAAAAATATTAAGTACACCAATACCTCGCTTTGCGTCGTTTCGTTTTGAGTTTTTTCGAAGTTGCGTCGCTGCTAAATTAGTACTAATTTTCACTATGCGTCGTTAGATTTTCGAAGTTGCGTTGTTTTAGGTTCGAGTCTTTAATATATTTTGAAATTTTCTTTTTGTTTCTAAAAGATGGCAAGACTATTGTTTCTAAAAGATGGCAAGACTATTGTTTCTAATTGCGCCATGCCATCAAAACTCGGGGATTCCCTTTCTTACTGAAAATCAACGCAATTTTAATATGTACAGTTTTATTTTCACTTTGTTTTGCTAATTTTAGAGTTCAGTTTCAGTTAGTGTGTTGTGCTTTATGTAACGTTTCAATTAGTGAGTTGCGCTTTTTTTAAAAGAGAATAATAAATTTTCATAAATTTTTACGGGTTGTTTCTGGTTACAAAAAAGGTAAATATTTTTCAATTTATTTATTGGCAGTGTTATGTTAATTTTTTTCCATACACTTGTAATTTTTTAGACAAATGAGTGGAAAGGGCGTTGCTGGTAGAATTACCAAAAATAAAAAAAAATCTATCAGCTTGGATACAAAATTAGATATTCTGCGACGATTTGATAAGGGAGAGAAGGCTGTGGAGATAGCAAAGGCTGTTGGTCTGGCTGCAACAACTGTCAGAACTATTAGAGATCGAGATGGGGATAAAATAAGAGAGGCTGCAAAATCTGCAACATCATTAGATGCTAAAACGATGACCCGTACAAGGAGTGCTTTGATGATCAAAATGGAGTCCTTGCTTTCTATTTGGATTGAAAATCAAGTTGCACAGAGAATACCATTAAGTAAAATGGTAATTCAGACGAAAGCAAAAAGCTTATTTGATGACATAAAAAGTAAAGCAGTATCCAACGATAATGCTAGTGGTAGTAATACAGAGAAGAATGAAGCATTTGAAGCTAGTCAGGGCTGGTTTGAGAGATTCAAGGTACGAGCAAATCTGCACAGCATTGCTCTTAAAGGCGAAGCAGCTAGCGCTGATATAACTGCTGCAGAACGCTACCCGACAGAGTTAAAAGCGTTAATTCATGAAGGTGGCTATGATCCGACACAGGTCTTTAATGTTGACGAGACTGGGTTATATTGGAAACGTCTACCTAACAGAACTTTCATATCTAAAACAGAAAAATCTGCGCCAGGATTTAAAGCTAGCAAAGATAGACTGACCCTTCTTCTTGGTGGTAAGGCAAATGGTGATTTCTCATTTATCAATCAGAAAATCCAAGATCTATGAAAGGTTGTGCAAAGAATCTTCTTCCTGTCCACTGGCGAGCAAACAAAAAAGCATGGATGACAGCATCATTATTTCAAGACTGGGTTTCAACTTGTGCTATTCCAGAAATTAAAGCTTATTGCAAGAAAGAAAACTTAAACTTCAAGGCTTTGGTCCTAGTAGACAATGCTCCTGGCCACCCAGTTTATGTTGATGAGTTGTCAGAAAAAGTGAAATTTGTATTTTTGCCTCCTAATACGACATCAGTTATTCAGCCAATGGATCAGGGAGTAATATCGACATTTAAAAGTTATTACCTTCGACGAACATTTAAACTTCTTTTAAGTGAGACTGATGGACAAGATAAGCCTACCATGCTACAGTTTTGGAAAAATTTCAACATTATGAAAGCCATAGAAATTATTTCCGATTCGTGGGAGGAGGTTAAACCATCTTGCATGAATGGTGTTTGGCGCAAAATATGGCCTGAATGTGTTCACAGAATATGCTCTGCAGAAGTTGATGGCACACCAGCTGTTCGTCATGAAATTTCTAATTTAGCTAGAGAGTCTAATTTTGAAGGTATGGAGGAGACTGACATAAATGAATTGCTAACCTCGCACAACCAAGAGTTGTCTAATGAAGAACTTTTGCAACTTGAATTGCAATTTGCTAATGAAGAAGATGACAGTAACCGTACAATAGAAATCTCCGAAGAACAAAATTTAACCTCCAAACAAATTTCCAAAGCGATGTGTCTGATTGACGAAGCTATGGAGATTTTTTTAAAAAACGATCCTGACAGCGGAAGGAGTTTTAAAGTGTCCCAGGCGGTAGCTACGAATATAAATTGCTATAAAGAAATTTATTTTTCGTTGAAAAAAAAGCTGTTCAGCAAACATTGGACCAATTTTTTGTGAAAGAAAGCCGACTTCCGACAACAACCACTATGTACTCATCAGATAGTGATTAATTTTTATTTTTTTTTTTGTAAATTAATTGAATATTTTATTTTGTTTAAATTGAATTTGTTTTTTTTTTGTTTTTTGTATGCATGTAATAAAATTTTATATTATTTTTGTTTTTAAAATGATTACTTTGTTCAATTTTCTTTTTAAAAAGTAGTATTTTCGTAACCCTGGAACCTATCTTCGATCTTAACATGGTTTGCTATAGAAAATAATAATTCACTTTGCGTCGTTTCAATTTGCGTCGTGTTTTTTTGGAACGTAACCACGACGCAAAGTGAGGTATTGGTGTATATTTAATTTACGAACAAAAAGAAAAAATCAATTTCATGTAAAAGTTTTACATTTTTTTGGTTTTTAATACCAATTTATTTCTTCCTCATATATAAAGTAGATATAATTCACCATAAAAATCAAAAATAGCAAATTATATGGTTACTTTAATGAATCAGAAAATGTCCATTTCCCAACCCTAGAATCGTATTTTTAGTTTTTAAAATGTTCAATACCAATTTAATTCTTAGCGAAACATAAAATATTTTTAATTCAATGAAAAAAAAAAAAACAAAATTGGGAACTTATATGGTGACATTAATGTACAAAAAATTCGATTTTCCAACCCTGGAACCGAATTTTTAATATTTTTATACTAATGTAATTTTTTCTGAAACATAAAATACATAGGTTTAATTCACTAAAAACACAAAATTAGGAATTTATGTCGGTACTTTTATGTACCCAAAAAATATTTCGATTTTCCAACCCTGGAAGCGAATTTTTATTTTTTGCCAATGCTATTCGTAACATAGTTTTACTTGACAAAAAAATTAAAATCTTTAAACTTTTTGGTCACTTTCATGTACCATAAAACATTTCACTTGTCCAACCCTGGAGTCGAAATTTTGATTTTTTTAAGATTTTGTTCTTCCTGAAATATAAAACAGTTTTAATTAGCAAAAAAAAAAAAAACAACGTCAAATGCCTTTTTGGTTACTTCTATGCAGAATAAATATTTCAATTTCCTAACTCTGGAAACGAAATTTTAATTTTTTTACCAATGCAACTCTTAATGAGGCATAAAATAGTTTTATTTAAGAAAAAATTTAATATTTGTAACCATTTTTGTCACTTTCATGTACTACAAAATATTGCAGTTATCCACCTCTGGAATCTAAATTTTGATTTTTTTTTTTTAATTTTTCATACCAATTTTGTTTTTCCTGAACTAAAAAATAGTTTTAATTAGTAAAAACTCGACGTTAGTTGCCTTTTTGGTTACTTTTATGTATAAACAAATTTAAATTTCTCAGCCCTGGAAGCGAATTTTAATTTTTTTTGCCAACCCTAGTCTTCTCTAGGTATAAAGTCATTTTATTTAAGAAAGACTTAAAATTTGCAGCCATTTTGGCCACTTTTATGTACTGCAATATATTCCATGTACCAAAAAAAAACTTTAAACTTCCCAACCCTGAAAGAGAAATTTTATTATTTTTTACGTTTTCTTTTTACCAATGCTGTAAGATGTACTTTAGTTTTTATATTCTTTTTTAATTTAAACCACATGTTTTCTTATCGGTGATCAACTATAGACTCTTTATTCTTCATCCTTGTCTCCTTACTTCTAGTTCTTACTTTTCATATTATAATTATAAACTTAGTTGTAAAAGATAGTACTAAATAGTAGTATAATTACATTTCATGCAGGGTTGGCACTATACCTCCCTTTTATATTTTTTTTTTGTTATTTTAGTTTTTGTAATACATTTTTTTTTTATAAATTATTGATGATGTTTGTTCTAATTCAAATTATTTTATAATAAAGGATATGTATGTATATACTTTACATGAGATAATAATATATATAATTGCTTATAAATATGTAATATGTAAGTGGGTAAGTATACCTCCCTTCTTTTTATTATTATGGGAGCAAAAATAATCTTATATTTACAAGTTATATTACATATATACAATGGGCAACAAAAATGTATTAAAGTTTAATTTCTTTGTCGTTATTTGATAAAGTTTTATTACGTTATTGTTTGCAGTTTATTTTGTTTGTTTTGTTCTTTCTTTTCCAAATTTTCCTGATTTTCTCCTTATGAACAGTTTTTTCTTTTTTCGTTACGTTATTGTAAATAGTTACATTGACACCATTTATGTTTTCGACAACATAAGGGCCGTCGTATATGCTTTTATGTTTTTCGTAAGGTTCCTTTTTTAGCACAACATTATCATTAACTTTAACGGATAATGGATTTGCAAATTTGTCATAAAGTTGTTTGTTTCTTGCTTTGTGTTTGTCTATTAAACGTTTTGCAATAATATTAGTCTTCTGTAGCCTATGTTTTACCTCTTTACTGTAGCTGTCCAAATTATAAAGTGGATCTAAACTTTTTGTTATATTATTTGGCATTGTAGCGTTTTTCCCAAAAACTAGTTCGAAAGGTGTAAAGTGATTATCAAATGCAGTGTTTGGTGTAGTGTTGTGGTAAAAAGTGAAGTATTTTAAGTAAGTGTCCCAATCTGTAATGTTCTCCTTTATATACGCCCGGATGTATTCATTGAATACACGAAGGTTACGTTCAACCGTACCCACACTTTGATGATGATAAGCCGTTGAAAAACTTAAATCAACTTTCAGTAATTTGCATAATTCGTTAAATAGTTCGTTCTTAAACTCAGTTCCCTGATCCAATTTTATAGTTTTCATTCTCCCATAAATTAAAATAAAATTCTCAAATATCGCACGGGCGACGGTATGAGCCGATTTGTCAGGAACCGAAATGGTGACCAGATATTTGGACAGATCACATATCAAGGTTATTGCATACTTATTACCATAAGTTGATTGAGGTAATGGACCTATGGTGTCTAAAACGACTATATCAAATGCTTTGATTGGACTTGGGGTTAAAATTAGTTTTTCAACGTTACCTGGTCTGACTTTATTTAACATACATTCATTACAATTTCTAACAAATTTTGATATATCTCTTGTCATCCTTTTCCAATAATATTTTGTTCTAATTTTGGCATACAACTTCTTTTGACCACAGTGCCCGCCTGTTATAGGACCGTTATGGTATATTTCCATTAATTTAGTTTTATCTCTTTCATCTGTCACTATCTCCGTTGGTTCCGTTAGAACACTTTCCAAACTTTTTAAAATCTTTATACCTTTATCTTTCAATTCTTGAATTGAGCATATTGAGAAAACTGGATCGCTTTTGGACCATTCAACTGTGGAAATTTTCTGAATGTTGGCTTCTTTTTGCAGCCTCGAAAGCAACTTATCTAAACAAATTGTTTCGTTAACAATCTCAAAATCTAGATACAGTAGTTTTTTTAAATTTTTTAAATATATTTATGCGCATTTTGAAAAGTTTCTGTTCCCTATAAAATAATTCTGTTTTGATCTTTGGAACTTTTTTATTGAAATTATATGAAAATTTGTCGTAAATTTTTAAATTAATTGAAGAATCTTGTTGTTCATTATCGAATTTGTTCCTACTATTTTCCTTTAACATTGCTCGAGTTGTCATCGAAAATATATTAGTATTCAAATTCTTAAGTTCACCAATTGAGATTCTGGACAAAGCATCCGCGCCTACATTTTCCTTACCTTTTATATATTCTACATGGAAGTTGTATTCAGAGAGTTCTAACCTGATCCTTGTTAGCTTGGACGAAGGGTCTTTCATATTAAATAGGTATACTAGCGGTCGATGATCCGATCAAACGGAGAATGAAGTACCATAGATATATGGTCGAAAATGAAGGATTGCAAAGTGTATTGCCAGAAGTTCTAGTTCTATAATAGGTTTTTTTTTGTTCAGATAGACTAAATGATTTTGAGGCAAAATATATGGGTAAATCGTTATCATTTATGTTCTGACTTAATATGGCTCCACAGCCAGTTTTGGAAGCGTCTACTGTAATTTTGAATGGTTTTGTAAAGTCGGGGTATTGTAATATTCTTGGAGATATCAAGGCAGTTTTTAATTTAGTAAAAGAATTATGACATTGTTCAGTTCAGATAAATTGTTCTTTTCTTCTTGTGATGAAATTCAACGGTCCCGCTAAGATGGCAAAATTAGGAATAAATTTACGATAATAATTGGCAAATGCCACAAATCGCCGTACCGCCTCTTTATCGGTAGGAACGGGGTATGTTTTTATAATCTTGAGTTTTGAATCATCTGGGAGAATGCCTTTCGAAGTACACTTATGTCCTAAAAATGTTACTTCGGACCGGAAAAATTTGCATTTGTAAGGATTTATCTTAAGGTTGTGATTTCGTAAAATTGTAAAAACGTTTTCTAAGTTCTGAATATGATGTCTTTTGCTACATCCAATAATAATAATGTCGTCAATATAAAGAAAAGCCCTGTTTGGTGCAAGTCCTGCAAAAGCGATAGACATCATTCTTGAAAAAGAATTTGGGGCAATGTTAAGGCCGAAAGGTAAAACTTTCCAGCGATATGATCCGCTATCGGTGCTGAACGAAGTGATATCGCGAGAGTCTGGGAGCAGTGGTATCTGGTGAAAGCCAGAATACAAATCTATGACCGAAAAATATTTTGCACGACCAAGGTTATCTAATATATCGTCTATTCTAGGCAAAGGAAACTTGTCGGCTATTAATTTTTTATTTAGAGCACGGTAGTCGACACACATTCTATATGTCCTTTTATCATTTAAACTCCTTTTGGGTACTAGAATCAATGGACTGTTGTAATTAGAAGTACTGGGTTCTATTAGATCGTTGTCCAATATGTTTTTAACTTGCCTATTTATCTCATCCTTTTGTGTGTGCGCAAGTCGGTAATTCTTAATATAAACGGGTGTAGAATCAGTCAGTCGTAATTTTTGTTCATAGAAGTTTGCATATGTCATTTTATCATCCTTTAGGGCAAAAATATCTGCGAATTTTCCACAAAGTGGTAAAACATCATTCCTAACCTCATCTGGAATTTGTTGTTGTAATACTATTTTAAGCTTTGAAATACGTTCGCAATCCGTTTTGGTTCTATCAATTGAATAAATATGAAAATTTCGAAGCTTTTCCGCTTTAATGTTATAATTTTTTATATGTTTTATCTCGGTTGTAGTATTGACTATGCGCAAAATAGAGTTTTTTTAATCGATAATGCCTTTTCCAATGAATACTCCTTTAGAAACTTCCTGTGAGTCGATAAACATTGGTTCTGTTATATTCCTAAACTTGAAAATTCTATATAGTTCACACCTAGGAGGGATTATGCAAGAATAACTACTTGTACCCTGTAATATTGGAATTTTAAATCGAGTATTTTGAAAAGAAAATGATAATGTCATAGAATCATAATCGATCCTGCATCTGTTGTTTTTAAGAAAATCTTTACCGAGTATGCCATTTGAAGGGATGTTAAAATCATCGTTGACTACATGAAATTTTTTTTGAAAAATTTGAAATATTTAGCTGTGTGTGAATTGTTCCTAATGTTGGTACAGGAGATTTTGTTATTCCGGTTATTTTAATTTTCTCGTTTTCATTTAAGAAAATATCTGTATATAAACATGAAATTTTTACTAGTGAAATGTCCGCTTGTGAATCTACAAGAAACGTGTATGGTGTAGACCTATTAAATAAATTAAGGTTAATAAATTCTGCATAACTCGGATTTAAACTACAAATTGATCTATGTGATGTTGATTTGTTTAATTCGAAGTTTCCTCGCCCAACAGAAGACTTTGTTGAGGGGCCTCCGTGTTTAAAGGCCTAACCGAAACCCTATTATTGTTAAAACTTCGTGAAAAATTTGACCGATTATTGCGAAAATTATTAAAGTTTTCATCGTTATTTCGTTGATTATTCAAATTGTTACGATTTATAGGATGAGAGTATCTGCCCCGATAATTTCCACGATTATTACCACGGTAACTCTGGTTGCTACGGTGCTGAAAATTATTATTGGTATTCCTGAAATTACGGTTATTAGTCCGAAAAGAAAGTACCTGTTGTTCTTTATTTTCAGTTGCCTGTTCCACAACAAGTTTTGCTACCACCTCCTTTGAGTCCGAAAAAGCTGATGAAGCCAATATGGATTTGACCAAATCAGACTTGGCATTCATACGACACATGCTGACAGTTTGCTCCACTGCAATTTCATGTGCCTTATTTTTACTGATACCCTCGATTACTAATGAGCGTTCCAGGGCATCTGAAAGTTCCTCGGCTTGCTTAGCAAAGTCGACATAATTGTTATTTTTAACATTCAACGCCGCTATCTTACCAGCAACAACTTTTGAATTGTCTGGCTTAATCCTACTCTTTAACGCTGTTTTAATGTCGTCCACTGTTGAAATATTTTCCGGTAGTGTTTCCCTAGCCTTTCCTTCAAGTTTAGATTTAATAAAACGTATAAGTGTCTCTTCTAAATTACCATTTGTAAGGTCTTCAATCAGACTGATTTTGTCTAAAAAAGAATCTAGCGCTAATGGGTTTCCATCGAAGTTGTCCCTGAGAATTGACGAACACATACTGACGAACGTCTTCTTTTGTTCAATCGTTACCATTCTGCCTTTATTGCCTAAACTAACTCTCTTGTCAATAGTCGACTCGCTTTCTGACCCACTGTATTCTGATCCACTTTCACTATCTGACACAACGTCCTTATTTATAAGATCAAACAACTCTATGTTTTGTGGAACCTTTATTCTACAATTTAGTTTAGCAAAACATTTTACTAAAATTTCACGACAATGTGTAACTCTGGTCAAAATTTGTGGTTTTGTACTGTTCGATAAATTATCAAAATGTGTTTTTACGTATGTTAGTATTGAATTATAAGTTTCAATTAATAAATTTATATATTCACTTATTTTAAATTTATTAGTGAAAACTGGGCGGTTTTGCAAAATTCTTTTTTTTATTTTGTATAACTTATTAATTAATGTAACGAATACTTCGTTATCAAATTCCGTCATTTGTTAATAAAACTTTATCTTGATAAAAAGAATTGCTCATAAAATTATGTTGCTCCCATTGAAATTCAGTCCAGTAATTACAATAATTTACTTAGTCTGTTTTACGATAAATGTAAAAGTTCAATTGTGATACAATTTGCTTTGCCTAAAATTCAACTTACAATGTGTTCTTTTTCTCCTTCTTTTTTTCTTTTTTTTTTATTGTTGTTAATTTGTTATTTTTGACATATAATCATAAGAACGAATGAGAGAAGAAAAAGAATTGCATTTGTGTTTCATTTCGCCATATTTTATATGCGTTCCCTTTCATTTCGTTTCGTCAATATTATAAAAAAAAATTTAATGGCTTTGAAAAAGAAACTTGGTTAATTTTCATTATAAAACATTTCCAAATTCAAAATTATGTTTCCAAGCTTGCTTTTTTCCATTAAACTTATATGTTATTTTAATAAATGTTTTCTTCTTTTTCTTCTTGTATGTATAATTTTATTTTTATAATAATTTTTCCATTTGCGTATACTTAGCTGTGTATGCTTGAATATAATAACTGTTAAAAGTCCAGTATATGTAGATTTTTGTGTGTAGATTTTGTATGTATCAGGAAATTTCATCCGCTGCTACTCATTTATCGCTGGCTCCTTTTGCTTGCAGATTTTCCGTTATAATTTTTGCTCCCGTTTTCGTGATCCCGTTTTTTTCCCAATTTAAACGAATTAATTTTCTGGAGTTTTCTTAAAGCATGGTTTGCCGTTTAATATATTTAAGTCTATAAATTTTCACATGAATGTTTTTATGGTTCATCATATAAGCTTTTAATTTGTTTTCTTCCTTTTACTTATAATTACTGCTATATTAAATTGTCAAATTTTCCCCTTTAGACAGGTAATAGTTTTTATTGAACACATTCATTGTAATTTTTTTTTTATAATGTTAAATTCATTTTAATTTTATCAACATTAAAACACTGTTCATGTTCTCGAAATTATTACATGTGTACTTATGTGCATATGCAGTACATACATTATTATGTACATATGTAGTTGGTGCCACTTTAGTTTTTATATTTCGGCATTCTCAACTTTTTCTTTTTATCTTTGTCTATAGTAGTTTTTAGTTTCTTTTTTTATATTTGTTTCATTATTTTTAAAAAACTTTAATATATAAAATTTTTTTTGTCACGGTCGCCATGGAAGATGTACTTTAGTTTTTATATTCTTTTTTAATTTAAACCACATGTTTTCTTGTCGGTGATCAACTATAGACTCTTTATTCTTCATCCTTGTCTCCTTACTTCTAGTTCTTACTTTTCATATTATAATTATAAACTTAGTTGTAAAGATAGTACTAAATAGTAGTACAATTACATTTCATGCAGGGTTGGCACTATAATGCAACTCTTCATGAGGTATAAAGTAGTGTTATTTAAGAAAAAATTAAAATTTTGAACCATTTTGGTCACCTTCATAAACTATAAAATATTGCACTTGTCCAACCCTGAATTCGAAATTTTGATTTTTTTTTAATTTTTGATACCAATTTTGTTCTTTCTAATATATAAAATAGTTTTAGTTGGCAAAAGAAAAAACAACGTCAATTGCCATTTTGGTTACTTTTATGAATAAAATAAAAATTTCAGTTTCCCAACCCTGGAAGCGAAATTTAAATTTTCAAAAATTTTCTTTATCAATACAAATCTTCATGAGGTTTTGTTTAAGAAAAACTAAAATTTTTTAACCATTTTGGTTATTACATGTACTACAAAATATTGCATGTACCAAGAAATATTTTCATTTTCCCAACCCTGCAAGTGAAATTTAATTTTTTTTGTTGTGTTTTTTTACCAATGCAACTCTTTATGAGGCACAAAGTAATTTTATTTAAGACAAATTTACAACTTTTAAACATTTTGGTCATTTTCATATACCATAAAATATTGCACTTATCCAACCATGGACTCGAAATTTTGATTTTTTTTTTAATTTTTGATACCAATTTTGTTCTTCCTAAATTATAAGACAGTCTTAGTTAGCAAAAAAAAATGAACATGAGTTGCCTGTTTGATTGCTTTCACGTATAAAAAAATTTCAATTTCCCACCCCTGGAAGCAAAATTTTAATTTAAAATTTTTTTTAAATGGGCCGAAAAAAATGTTTAATTTCCCATCCCTGGAAAAATTCTTATATTGTTAATTTTTAATAGACCACTGTGGCTTCCCAAAGCACGAAATAGGTTTAATTTACAAACATTAAAAAAAATAATTGATTTTTGGTATAAACTTTGCGTCGAGAAATATGTGTAAGCTTCCCAGCTCTGGAATCGTACTTTGGATCTTTCTGAATTTCAATACCACTCTATTTAAGTTCATTTCCAATCCAACGGTCTCTAGCTCCTCTGGGGGCTTGGGAAACCCGATTTCACGTACAGACAGACGGACATCGCTCAATCGTCATCGCTATTCATAAGGATCCATGGGGTACCATGTGAATATCGAAGAAATTACAAACGGAATGACAAACCTAGATATACCCTTTCATTTTTTTGTGAACGGTATAAAAATCAGTATCATATAAACCTTTTAGATTTTTTTGGTTTTTAATACCAATTCATTTCTACCTGATATATAAAGTAGGTATTGTTTAATTCTGACTTGGGGTTTTCAGTAATTAAAAAAAGGGTGTTTTACCTAGGTTAGGAAACTATGCTGGGGAGAAAAGAATTACCGCGGGTACGGAGGGATTTCCTGGGCTCTTTGGGGTACAGCCAGACACGGGTAAACATAAAATGAAAGGGATATACTTACATCAGTCTGGTAGGGTTACACAGATGATACTTATCCAGTGAAAAAGACAAAATTGATCGGTATTATGTATATGCCAGCGCTTTATTGTTGCTCAATGCAAAAACTTATAGACGTTGTTCACAATGGTTGATTGATGTCACAATTGTTGGTTTGTTTCTCAAAAAAGCAAACATTAGGTTTTAACAAAAGGTATTTGATTCCCAACAACAGGTTGATAATCTTCAAGAGCTGAATAGGTAATAAACATTATACAAATGTGAAATGGACCTTTTAGGTAAAATTTAGTGACTACGTATTTCCAAATAATGGTTTTTATTTCCCACTGGAAAAGGATTAACAGCGGTGGAGATGCTGGACGGCGGTTGGTGCCAAGCCGGTCCTGTACTCTACCGCGTCGGGAATGTTGGCGTCGGCGCCGTGGACGACTCGGACGGCTGGGTTGGGGGTGAGGAGTTGCGGTGCGACTTGGTTGATGGAGAAGAGTGTGGTGAGCCCATCAACATTTTGCACACACATCAGCGGATACACAATCCTTGGTTTCATGTGATCTGGCCAGACAATTTAGGCAGTAGCCGTGCGTCCGGACCTGATGTCTGCGGGTTGCCACGTCCATTCTGAGAAACACTTTGCAGAACCGGAGCGGATGGAACTTGGCGCATACCAGGCACTGATGGATAGCAGGATTTCTTGGAGACCTGTGGAAGAAAAACCAAAAGTTATCATAGTTGTTTAGGTGTTGCAAGCTAAGGTTAGAAGGATGCGAAATTATGGTGGGTGAGGGAACGGGATATTGGACATTTGGATTGAAAGTGAACTACGGGAGAGGGATAAACGTTCAGATTGGAAGTGACGCTACGGGGGTGAGGAGCACGGCAGAGTCCCTTCCGGTTCAACCGGTAATACGCAGAGCTTGGATATCGGTCTTGTGCAGAGGCCCATTTGAGTCCGCAAGTCAGCGAGAGGCGCAAGGTCGTCTTTGATTACGACCAATTGCCCGGTCCCGATGTTTTCTTCGGGATGTTTCCACTTGTAGCTTTTTTGCAGTTCCTTAAGGTACTCGTCTTTCCATCTTTGGGCAAATTGGTGGTGGAGAACCTTAAGCTTTTCCCATCTGTTACGCAACGGAGTCGGCTCCGAAGGGGGTTTGGGTGGCGCCATTAGAGGAGATCCACGCAAAAAGTGCCCTGGCGTAAGGGCGAGAAGCTCATTGGGATCGTCCGACATTGGGGACAGCGGTCTAGAGTTTAGCACTGCCTCGATTCGGGTTAGGAGGGTGGTGAACTCTTCAAACGTGTATCTGTGGTTCCCAGCAACCTTCATGAAATGGGACTTAAATGACTTCACCCCAGCTTCCCACAATCCTCCCATATGAGAGGCATTTGGGGGGATAAAATGCCATTGGAAACCGTGAGCTGAGTATTTTGCGATCATGTCCTTTGAAGCGATATCAAGAAACTGGTCGAATTCCAGGCGGAGGGCTCTCTCTCCTCCGAAATTCGTTCCATTGTCCGACATGACCTTCTTCGGTAAGCCTCGTCGGCCGATAAATCGAGTGAATGCCACCCGGAAGGAGTCGGTGGACAGGTCGGAGCACAGCTCGAGATGAACGGCTCTTGTGCAGAAGCAGACAAAAATGCAGACGTAGCCCTTATGATATGGGGCGTTTCTGAACATAGAGGTCTTGATGGAAAATGGGCCTGCAAAGTCTAAGCCAGTAATGGTGAAGGGCACAGAAAACGTGCTTCTTTCGGCGGGGAGAGCTCCCATCATCTGAGTCCTTACTTTTCTTTGATAGCGGACGCACGTTACACACTTTCTGACGCATAGCCGGATAGCAGATCTTAATCGGGGTACAAAGTATTCTCCCCTGACTGCGCGGAGCTGCAAGTTTGTTTCAGCGTGCATCAGGAGGTTATGCGAGAATTCGATGAACAGTCAGCAAAATCGAGAGTTGACGGGCAGAATAATGCGATTCCGTTCTTTACGGGTTAGTGAGGCGTTCGATATTCTGCCGTTCGTTCGCATCACCGTGTCTTCATCTAAAAAGGGATTCAAAGGATGTAGCGGGCTTTTATGACTAACTGGTTTCTAGCCTAGTAAACAGTAGAGTTCCTTGGGGTAATATAACCCTTGAGTCAACCGGAGCAGCGCGTGTTTTGTCTCTGCAAACTCTTGGTGGGTAATAGCGGAAATCCGTTGGACCCGATATGAGATCGATTGAGCGGGAGTGGTGCCTTGAGTTCTGGATCCCAGGTTTAGGGGCGGTTCCAACCTGGTACGTACTCTCTCGCGTAGAGTTCCAGTAAATCGTCGCACATAGGACAAGACCCGTATGGCCTTATCCCATTGGGAGAAGCGCTCGAGGAGTTCTTCACCTTCGGGGAATAAGTGGAACGCAGTAACTTTGTGTCTCTTCGCGAGCGAGCTTTCTGTCATAGTTATGGGCTTTGGCCATTCTTCGGGGGACTTCAGAAGCCAAAGTGGGCCTCTCCACCAAATAGTATTGCCCAAAAGCTGGTCTGCGGTGCAACCTCGGGAGCCTAGGTCCGCTGGGTTATCAGCAGACCTCACATGCCGCCACCCCACATTGCCAACGTTTCGTCTAATTTCTGCGGTCCTATTGGCCACATACGTTCTCCAAGAGTTTGGAGGTTTCTCGAGCCAGCTGAGTACAATAGACGAGTCCGACCAGAGATATATCTCATGATTCCGGCAGGGTAGCGACCTCTCGATCTGCTTAATTAATTTCGACAGTAAAAGCGCTCCGCAGAGCTCTAGTCTCGGGAGACTTACTGGACTAATCGGTGCGACTTTTGTCTTTGAGACATAGAGATGGGAATATATACCCGCGTCATCTTGTACACGGAAGTATACCGCCGCGCAATATGCCTTCTCCGATGCATCACAAAAAACGTGATGGGATGGGGCAAACCTTATCCAACGGGGGATCGTTACCTTTGAGATCATGGGGAGATGCCTAACAAAGTTATTCTAGCTCTCTAATGTATGGGCCCGAACATTATCATCCCACCCTGTGCCCTCCAACCAGAGTTGCTGGAGAATTATTTTCGCCTGGATGGCAACTGGGGAGATCCACCCGGCAGGGTCAAATAATTTGGCAACACTGGAAAGAATTTTCCTTTTGGTGATGGCACCAACTTGACTAATAGGTTCAATCGTATATGGGAAACAATCTGATATTGCATACCATCGGATCCCAAGAGTCTTTGTGGTACTTGTCTCGTGGAACTTGAGAAAGTCCGAGTCTAACAAGTCCTCCTTGGGGACCGACTCCAACACGTCCGGAGAATTCGAGGTAATCTTCTTCAATTTAAAGCCCGCAGCTCCGAGCGCTGAAATCACTTGGGACAGTGAATCAATCGCCGATCGAATGTCATGGGCTCCGGACAAGATATCATCAACATATGTCTCCTTCGTCAAAATATATGCTGCCTGGGGGTATTCTTCTGCTGAATCTTGTGCTAACTGAAAGACTGTCCGTATAGCCAAGTAGGGAGCACAATTTACTGCTAAAGTTACTGTATTCAGAGCAAAGTCTTGAACTGATGCCTTTGAATTTCGGCGAAAGAGTATTCGCTGAAACTGAGCATCGTCATCGTGCACGAGAATCTGGCGATACATTTTCTGTATGTCACCATTAAACACATATTTGTACAGCCGCCAATTTAAAACCAAAGACATCAAATCAGATTGTAGGGTGGGACCTATATGAAGCACGTCATTGAGAGACAATCCTGAGCTAGTCTGTTTCGAGGCATTAAAAACTACTCTCACTTTTGTACTCCGACTTTCGGGCTTAAGTACTGCATGGTGAGGAAGATAAAAACTTCTGCATCCCTCACGTGATACAACTTCTACTGCATTTGTGGGTTTCATATGATTTAGCGAAATATATTCTTCTAAAACACCGTTATAAGTTTCCGATAGATCTCCTTTTCTTTCCAAAGACTGTTCCAAGTGTTAGTATTGAGCCATTGCTGATGACCGGGACACTCCGAGGCTTATATCCTGTGGGAATTCTGACCTAAAGGGAAGCCTCACAACGTAGCGACCCTCGCCGTTCCACACCGTGGTTTTCGTGTATAAGTCTTCACAAAAGGCTTCTTCCTTGGGGACCTCTTCGTCTTCCCAAAACCTTCTCAATTCATCACCAAGGGAGTCAGAAGAGATTTTGCTGGCCCCAATGGAAAAGGTAGCGACTGTTTCAGTGACAGGCGGCCCACTGATTACCCAACCGAATATAGTGTTCTGGGCTAGAAGTGACGGGGACACCTTTCTAACACCTTCAAGTAACACCTGTGGGAGCACATCACTGCCTATGAGTATATAAACGTGACTCGGTAGATGGAACTCTGGATCAGCTAACTTAATATCATCTAGCCCCATCTTAGGGACGTCCGATCCTGCTAGCCTGTGCCTAGGTAACACGCGAGTTATCTTACGCACCACTATCGCGTGAATGTGCAGCAATCCTTTGTCCCTGCTCGAGTATATGGACAACTTGCATAGAGTTTGAATGGGTAACCAATTCCCCTCCGATTCCATGTATCTGGAACCGCTTAAATTCCGTGGTTAACATTAACTGCTGCTGCAGCTTCCTGGAGATAAATGTCCTCTCAGAGCCCTGATTTAGGAACGCACGCGCCTTAAATATTTCCCCCCGTTCCTGTATTTGCACTACTGCTTCCCGAATACCCTCCGCCACTGATTGGTTGTGGGCCTGCGTCACATGAGTAGCCGTCATCGCCGCATTCTTCTTCCTTGCCTGAGCGGAAGTTCCCGGGGAAATGTCCAGAGGAGGGTCTATGGGATTCGTCTTTGCAGGCTTAGTGAAATGTAAAAGCGAGTGATGGTTTCTCTGACAATGCGTACACGAGAACCGACTGGGGCAGTCTTTTCTGAGGTGACTGTATGCTAGGCAATTTAAACACACCTGATTGTTGGTGACGAACTTATTTCTAGCCTGGGGGTCAAAACTTAGAAATCGTGAACAATTCCTCAGCGGATGATTAGCACCACATATCTTACAGGCGCATTGGGTTGGTTCTAGTTTGGTATATCGGTTGCCTGACCAGCGCGAGTCCCTCTCCTGAGCCAGCGCCTTTGCGTCCTGTTTTCGGGACTCCAAACACTCCACAACCTCACACCTATGAGAGAGAAATCTGTCCATCTCCTCCCGTTTGACCAGATTCTTATGGGAATCTAGAGACTGTTCCCATAAAGATAGAGTTTCTATTGGCAATTTACTAGTGCATAGAATTATTACAAAGGGATCCCATTCGCCTATTGGTACATCCTGAACCTTTATGAGCTGAGAGACAGTCGTTGATCGTGGTCTGAATATTCTGAAGGGCCTTACTACTTTCAACGGTAACCGGAGGATCTTAATCTGATTCTCCACCAGAATCCTTCTATTTTCATACCGATCCCCCAACGCTTCCCACGCAAGGGTGAAGTTATTGGAGCATAACTTATATTTCCTAATTATACTACCAGCCTGCCCCTGAACCTTCAGCCTCAGATGGTATAATTTTTGAACCAGGGGTATTCTCGGGTTGTCTATGTATACGGCAGTGAACATGGCCCGGAAGGGCGGCCACTCCTCATAGCCACCGTAAAAGACATCTGTATCACAGGGCGGGACTTTGACGTGAGCATAGTGATCTTCGTCAAAGGAGGGGAGGGGAGCTGTGGCAGTCACATCCCTGACAAAATTTTTTTGAAGTTCCAGAATCTTCGACTTCGAGGTGTGATATGCGCTAGTGCAAATTGAGTACTTGGCTCTGACCGATTCTTTAAACCCTTTCCCTGATTTTGCGTCCCTATCTACACAGACAGCTCTATATGATTTGTGCAAATTTGCCCATCGGTCGTTGAGGTCCTGGAGGTTTACTTCAAGAAGAGTCTCAGTGAGATCCTCAGGCGGAGTGTTGTCGAACTCCGAGCAGAAAGTGATCAAATCGTCGGAATCGAAAATGAATTCTTCCTCCATCCCTGACAATGGCTGATTACCTCTTGTATAAACAATTGTGGAAGAGTTCGTAAAGGGGTTCGCCGAGTGGATTTGTTTTGGCCTGGGTCAAACGAATTCTATCGAGGTCAAGAAACTCTCTCTCTAAGCCCTAAATTACCGAGGGGATTTCAAGATTAGAGTCTAGATCCGATCTGAATTAGACCTTTTTTTTTTTGTTTTTCCAATAGGGTTCTTGCAATGTAAGTGCAATTGTCTATAACTAACCAGGATTTACTGATTTACGTTGGAAAATAATTTTACAATTTTAAATGTTCGCTGGGGTTGGCGATTTTAATTTTGAAAATAATTTTACAATTTTAAATGTTCGCTGGGGTTTGCGATTTTAATTTTGAAAATAATTTTACAATTTTAAATGTTCGCTGGGGTTTGCGAAATATAATTTTTTTCTTTTAAATCCTTGATTTATTGGGGATTTACGGGGGTTTGCGAATTCCAATGATTTAATAATTAAACGTTCTCTGGGGTTTGCGAAGATTAATTTATAGTATCTCGCGGGGGTTTGCGGATTCAAATGATTTAATGATTAAACACTCGCTGGGGTTTGCGAAGTTTAATCTATAGTATTTCGCGGGCGTTTGCGCATTGAAATGATATAATAGTTAAACGTTCGCTGGGATTTGCGAAGATTAATTTATAGTATTTCGCGTGGGTTTGCGAATTCAAATGATATAATAGTTCAATGTTCGCTGGGATTTGCGAAGATTATCTAATGTATAGTATTTCGCGGGAGTTTGCGAATTCAAATGATTTAATGATTAAACACTCGCGAGGGTTTGCGAAGTTTAATCTATAGTATTTCGCGGGGGTTTTCGAATTGAAATGACATAATAGTTAAACGTTCGCTGGGATTTGCGAAGTTAAATTTATGCCTTGGTATCTAATGGTTTTATTTTTTTTCGGGAATTTGGGAATCCAACGAAGTTGTCAAGTTATTTGTGTTCGCCGGGATTTGCGAACCCTTGCATCATACGTTACAACTCACGTTGCTGTATCAATATACGTGATTGAGGGAATCTATATCGTATGATTTCTTTCCCGGTTTTAGGATATACATATATACATATAAATATAAAAACTCACGGTATCCTGGTATGTTTACTTCTCTAGACTTTTCCTTTTTATGTGTTGCTATTTGTTGTTGTCCAATGATGTGCTGGTACTAGCTGTTATGTATATGCCAGCGCTTTATTGTTGCTCAATGCAAAAACTTATAGACGTTGTTCACAATGGTTGATTGATGTCACAATTGTTGGTTTGTTTCTCAAAAAAGCAAAAATTGGGTTTTAACAAAAGGTATTTGATTCCCAACAACAGGTTGATAATCTTCAAGAGCTGAATAGGTAATAAACATTATACAAATGTGAAATGGACCTTTTAGGTAAAATTTAGTGACTACGTATTTCCAAATAATGGTTTTTATTTCCCACTGGAAAAGGATTACCAGCGGTGTTTATTCTTAACCAGTCTTACTGCTTTCAACAGGTATAATTCATCATAAAAATCAAAAATAGCAAATTACATTAAATAAATGAATCAGAAAATGTCGATTTTCCAACCCTAGAACCGAATTTTTAGTTTTTAAAATGTTTAATACCAATTTAATTCTTAGCGAAACATAAAATATGTTTAAGTCACTGAAAAAAACAAAATTGAGAATTTATTTAAACTTTTTAGTCACCTTCATGTACCATAAAATATTTCACTTGTCCAACCCTGGAGTCGAATTTTTGATTTTTTAAGATTTTAATAAAAATTTTGTTCTTCCTGATATATAAAACAGTTTTAATTAGCAAAAAACAACGTCAATTGCCTTTTCGGTTTCTTTTATGCAGAATAAATATATCAATTTCCCAACCCTGGAAACGAAGTTTTAATTTTTTACCAATGCAACTCTTAATGAGGCATGAAATAGTTTTATTTAAGAAAAACTTAATATTTGTAACTATTTTTGTCACTTTCATGTACTACAAAATATTGCAGTTATCCAACTCTGAAATCTAATTTTTTTTTTAACTTTGTATACCAATTTTGTTTTTGCTGAACTACAAAATAGTTTTAATTGGTAAAAAATCGACGTAAGTTGCCTTTTTGGTTACTTTTATGTATAAAAGAATTTTAATTTCCCAGCCCTGGAAGCGAAATTTTACTTTTTTCCAATCCTAGTTTTCATTAGGTATAAATTCGTTTTATTTAACAAATACTTACAATTTGCAACCATTTTGGTCACTTTCATCTACTACAATCTATTCCATGTACCAAAAAGACTTTAAACTTCCCAACCCTGGAAGTGAAATTTTAATATTTTTTTCCTACTTTTTACCAATTATTTAAGAAAAAATTACAACTTTGAAACATTTTGGTCACCTTCATGAACCATAAAATATTGCACTTGTCCAACCCAGGATTCGAAATTTTGATTTTTTGATACCAATTTTGTTCTTTCTAATATATAAAATAGTTTAGTTGGCAATAAAAAAAACCACAAAAGTTACCATTTTGGTTAATTTTATGTATAAAAAAATGTCAATTTCCCAAACCTGGAAGCGAAATTTAAATTTTTTAAAATTTTCTTTATCAATACAATTCATGAGGTATAAAGTAGTTTTGTTTGCAAATCTTTATGAGGTTTAAAATAGTTTTATTTAGGACAAATTTACAACTTTTAAACATTTTGGTCACTTTCATATACCATAAAATATTGCACTTGTCTAACCCTAGATTCGAAATTTTGATTTTTTTTTTTAATTTTTGATACCAATTTTGTTCTTCCTAAATTATAAAATAGTTTTAGCAAGCAAAAAAAAAAAAAAAAAACAACGTTAGTTGCGGTTTTGGTTACTTTTATGTACAAAAAAAAAAATTCCAAATTCCCACCCCTCGAACCGATATTTAAAAATTTTTTTTTTGGCCAATGCAAATTTTCACGAGGTTTTATTTAAGAAAAACTTAAAATTTTTTACAATTTTAGCTTTTACATGTACTACTAAATACTGAATGTGCCAAAAAAATTTTACACTCCCATCCCTGGAAAATTTGTTTAGTTTTTAATAGACCATCGAGGATTCCCAAAGCATGAAATAGGTTTAATTTACAAACAACCAAAAAAATATTTTTTTTTTGGTATTAATTTTGCGTCGAGAATTGAGCGACAACGCTCAATCGTCATCGCTATTCATAAGGATCCAGAATATATATAAAATATATATAAAATACTTTGTGGGGTCCCATGTGAATATCGAAGAAATTACACACGGAATGACAAACCTAGATATACCCTTTCACTTTTTTGTGAAGGGTATAAAAATTAAAAACGTTGAAATGTACTTAAGTATAAAAATTCAAACCAAAAAATTTTGGCTTAGGTATGATGGAACAAAAAATTTAGGAAAATGGGACATGAAGAAAATAATCATTTATACAAATAGCATTTGTAATAATCGTTTGTAGGAAAATTTGTGTTTTTTAATAATTAAATGACAAGCTACACACATACATACTTATGTATGTATTATATTTGCATCCTAGTCAGCATGTGGAAGATTGTTTCACCAAACTGAGTCTTTTTCGAGTACCTTATATGATCAAAAACTGATTAATCAGTTCTGCGCTTAAAATAAGACCCGAAAATGATTCCCAGAAATACTTAGAAAGTGATTTCAAAAAAACAAACAAACAGCAAGCAAAAAAATATATAAAGTACTTACATATGTACAATGTACATGAAAGCTACGCATACACATATGTATATATATGTATGTGTTATATTACATATGCATAACTGTATCAGGAAATTTCACTCGACCACTATAAAAAGGTGCAAAAGGTAAGGCGATTTGAACATCTTAATAGGCGCTTCGCGATTCTGATTCTTGGGATTGTACTGAGCAAAAAAGTCCACTAGAAGAGTCTACGGTGAAAATCGAGCTTCCAGATTTTGACTTGCAGTTTTTTCTCAGACTTTTGTCACGTTTTTTTTTGGATATTTTGGCCTACAACAGCCAAACCATTGATATTTTCGATCAAATTCGAACAAAATTGTAGTCAAGACAATAGTTAAGAACTCTCTAGTACATCGCAGTTTTTTCTCAGACTTTTGTCACGTTTTTTTTGGATATTTTGGCCTACAACAGCCAAACCATTGATATTTTCGATCAAATTCGAACAAAATTGTAGTCAAGACAATAGTTAAGAACTCTCTAGTACATCGCAAAAGCATTGGAATGCTCCTTCAGGCAGTTTTGGCCTTGTGAAAGTGCAAATACAATACAATAAACAACGCTAAAGTCATAAATACGTAAGACTACCTGCTTGATTATTGATCTCTATGTACTTGTACAGTAGAATCTTTTTTGTCTTTAACAAATTGTTTCAACCTCAATAAAAAATATATTACACCTTTTGCAGGTGGGCGAGTGAAATTTCCTGATACAGTTATGGATATGTACAATATAACACAGTCTTTGATCGCGAACAGACATACTTACCTCTTGTAATTTAATAATTTATTGAAACAAAAGCAAACTAATTACAGTTAAAGAAAACAACAATTATCTTGTAGTTGATGATACTACTTTGTAAAATAATCGTATAACAAAAGACAATTTAAATAAACAGTAGCAAAAGCAATTCATGATCGCCTCAAAGCGAAAGAAAAGTTGGGGAAGTGCCCCAAAAAAGAAAATTGGTTCAAATGAAAATCGCTTTAGTGTATTGCAAAATCTCGATGAATATGATAATTTTAGTAAAGGCGACCGCGATGAAATTGGGAATTACAAAGTTGTGATTCCACTCATAGTCGTTGTCTCCATTCATAGTTTCTCATCGACTACGACTAATTGCCAAGGACTACGATTTTAAGAGAATGACTGTCGGCTTAAAGGTTATTTCTTCGTCCATAAAAAATTATGAAGTTGCTAATAAAAGCTCATTGCTGAAAATTTTGTGTTCTACACCAATGAGGGTAAAGAGAAGAAAATTGTGAAGTTATTCTTATACGGTGTTCCCAAAGTTGGCACAAAACAAATCACAGATGAACTTAAACTTGAATATAATATTCCTGTAGGTAGTGCAAAAGATATATTAACTTCTCGTTCCTCTACTGATGACGCATTGTATATGCTGGAGTTTGACAAAACATTAGTCACAAAAACACAGGTTTGAAAAACTAAACGGATTTGTAGTATCCGTAATAGTATTTGTAGTATTGGAAAACCCCCTTGAAAAATAAGAAGGGTCCCACTCAGTGCACAAAGTGTGCAATGTACGGTCATGGCGCTAAATATTGCTATCGCAATAATATTTGTATAGCATGCGGTGGTAATCATGACGTTTCGTGCTGTCAAATCAGCAAGATTACAGGTGATGACAATGTAGCATACAGATGCTTTAATTGTACTAAAAAAATTTAAGAAATACAAAGCACAAAGCTGATTACCCCCGTTGTCCGAGTCGCAAAGAGTACCTGGCGATTCGTGAAAATGTCAGCAAAAGAAAACAGGCTAAGCAAAATCTATTTTTTAGTGGGCTTTTAGACGAAGTTCCTAATGTATCCACTCAAAAGCCGGAATCCCTGAATCATCCCCCGAAGGAAAATACTCCTGCGTTTAAGAGCTTTGCTGATGTGGTAAGGCCGTGTAGCCGAACATTGAACACAACATCTTTAGCCTCGATGAATTGTTTGACATATTTACAAAAGCCGTTGTCGATCTGCAGAAATGCCCATCTAAAATGGAGCAGCTAACCGTAATAATGCAGCTGCTTAAATATGCCATCTAAGAACAGAAACAACTACCTTCATGTAATGCACTGGAACTGCCAGGGCATCACAAAAAAATCGATATTAAATCATAACTGGGAAATGCCGTTCAATACAAAAATTATTGAAAATACCTGCATTTCAATGGATATTGGCAATAGAAAAGTGATGTTCATATCTGCATACTGCCCATTATATACTGCAGATTTTGTTTCAGACCTTAACATAATAACATCATCTAATTGCGACTTCTTCATTCTAGGGGATTTTAACGCCCATCATACTAGTTGGAATTGTCCAACATCCGATAGTGGTGGGAAGATTTTATACGACAATCAAAACAGGTCACACTACTACTTTTACTATCCTTCTTGTTCCACGCGATTCCGTCTACATGAAGAAAATAGTCAATAGACGTCCTTCTCTCGAATTCCTCACTTAATTTTTCACAGTTAGAAACTCACGCCAATAAGTTACTTTCTGACCATATTTTCCTTACATTTTATATATATGAACCTTTCGTTAAATATTGTAAGTGTTTACCTGATTACTCGCAGGCCAATTGGGATTTGTTTAGAAACATAATCGATGCTGAAATCTGTTCTACTGATATACTAAGTAACGAACCAACGCGCATTAATGTAGGCCATTACTTCAGGTGTTTACTGACCTGATTCCTAATGCTGCTTGTGCATCAATTCCAGCTCGTACTTTCGACTGTCGAAGTTTAAAAATTGTCGAGCAGGCCAAAAGAGTGATATCTCTTAGAAATATGTACAGAAGAAAATTTCAAAGGTGCAATGAC
Source organism: Linnaemya tessellans (assembly GCA_951800035.1). Lineage (NCBI taxonomy): Eukaryota > Metazoa > Arthropoda > Insecta > Diptera > Tachinidae > Linnaemya > Linnaemya tessellans. The sequence goes on from OX637532.1 coordinate 57,886,916, forward strand.
ACCATTAGTGAAACAATGCTTCGGGCTATAATTAGAGAACTCAACAAACTGATTGACTATCAAATATGTAAAGCAAGAAATGAACAATGGAATCGATTTTTGACAGAACTACCTGTTGGAAGTAAAAAGTTCTGGAAGATTGCTAAGCGAATTAAAAATTAGTCCAGTACGTTAACCAAATTGATCGTGAACAACACACAGGTTACCGGAAAGTCAGAAAAGGCTAATGTACATGCGGATCAGTTTGCCCAAGCTCATAACACCACCACTAAATTTATTTGTCCCCTTGAGGCTACAGTTAATGCGGTAGTTCTGGAAATCGAAAGTGACAACTCAGTTAATACAGTCTCCTGGACTGGATCAATTAAGTAATATTTTACTAAAAAAGCTTCCAATTTCAGCTTACAATCTTCTGGTAACACTCTACAACTTTTGTATTCAGAATTGCCTATTCCCAAACGGACTAATTTATAAGCTGCACACAATGAATTGCCCATCATATTTAATAAAATTAATTAAAGACTTTCTAACTGATAGGTCATTTGTAGTGGAAATCCTTGGGGCCTTTTCAGATATAAAAAGCTTGCCGTCCGGAGTGCCTCAGGGCGCAGTCTTATCTCCATTGCTCTATGTATCTGACTTCAAAGTAACAGCAGGCAATGATGCTGCCTTTTACGCCGATGATAGTGCCTTTATTTCCCACGAGAAGGTTTCTAACGGCATAGTGAAGCGTATGCAAAGTGTTCTTATTCATGCAAACAATTACTTTACAAAATGGAAGATTAAAATTAATAACGAGAAGACACAGGCCATACTGTTTCCATATAATAAGTCTCCTAAAAGAAACCCATCACTTAAATTGTTCATGCAGAAAACGTAAATTGTCTTCTTGGCATCTATTAAATATCTGGGCGTAAGATGTTTAGAAGATGTTTGTTATCGTGCAATACGATGTAGTCGAGCCCTTTATCCTCTTCTTAATAGGAAGTCTAAATTGAATATTAAGAATAAATTACTTTTATATAAGAAGTGCATCAGACCTATACTTACTTATGGTTGCATTTTTTGGAAGGATTGTGCTATTTCACACAAGAGACGACTTCAAATAATTCAAAATAAAAATTTAAAAATTATTTATAATCTACTAAGACGATATCCCACAATTGAACTGCATAGGATATCTAGGCAACAAACAATTGAAACACTATTAAATGATTTGACTTTGTCATTCCATAATAGATGCAGCAGGTCATACTTTGCCCATTTGAGAAGTTTACATGACATTAGCTAGTCCTTTCTATATTCAGATATAAAACTGTACTGGATCTTGTATATACAACTTCTCCAAACCCCATTCTGTGATTTTGTGTATAGGTTTTTTCACTATCTTTTTCCTATGATATAGTATTTTAATAATATAAGTTACCATAAAAATATGTATATATATGTTGGAATATGTTATGATAGTAACTCAAAATTGTACCATAAGTAAGAACCACTAAGTACTTCTGATAGTTAATAAATAAATAAATAAAAAAAACAATATAACACATACATACATATATATATATATATATATATATATATATATATATATATATATGTATATATATATATATATATATATATATATATATATACATATGTGTATGCGCAGCTTGTCATTTAATGGTTAAAAAATATTTTTAAATTTTTATTTAAAATTCCTCGTAACATATGGCTATTCATAAATAAATAAATAAACAAGTAAAAACGTTATATTCGACCGGGTCGAATCTTAAATACCCTCCAAATATTTAGTAAGTGAATTTGAAATGTTTAACTTGGTGGGACAGAGTTCCTTTATATAATATCGTACGTCAACGCCCACCAAAGGGGGCGGGGTTTAAAAATATACAATATCATGTTTTCCACAGACGAACGTATGGGCATTGCTAGACCGTCTTAGTCTAGCAATGCGTGACTAAATTGTGAAGTCATCACAATTCTCTTTGGAGGCTATAAAAACTGTTTTTTGGCGGGGTCGCTCTGGCAAGGGCTGTGGGGGAAACAATTCACCTTTGTCATAAAACTCTAAAAATAAATGCTTGGGATAATTATATACAAAATTAAAATTTCTTTTTCTTTGATAGGGTCATTTAGCGGGCAAAGGGGGAGGAGGGGGTAGGGCAGCAACAATCAGTCATGGAACTCTAAAGATAAATGCTTGGGATGATTATATACAAAATTTAAAATAAAATTTTTTTTTTGGTAGGGTCATTTAGGGGGCAAAGGAAGAAGCCGGGGGGGGGGGCTAGGGCAGAAATCGGCAGTCATAAAACTCTAAACATAAATGCTTGGGATGATTATATACAAAATTAAAAAAAAAAATTGTTTTTTGGTAGGGTCATTTTGGGGGCAAAGGAAGAGGGGGGGGGGGGTAGGGCGGAAATCGGCAGTCATAAAACTCTAAAGATAAATGCTTGGGATGATTATATACAAAATTAAAAAAAAAAATTTTTTTTGGTAGGGTCATTTAGGGGTCGAAGGGGAAGGAGGGGGTAGGGCAGAGTAGTACCAGGTTTCGTCTCAGCTTCGTCATTAAAGCTTAAAAGTGTTATTTTTAAGGAATGTAGGCTTAAGTAAAACAATTTGTTAAATTTTTATGCTATTTTTGCCTATAATAACGCCCACTGAAGTGGGCGGGGTCAAAAAATATTTTTATTTTATTTAATGGCTCCAAGCTTAAGGCGTTGGACCGTATTTGACATAAAAATATATCCTTTGCTTAACAAAAAACTATAAAAATTATGTTGTTTTTTCTGGGTTGGTTTAGTTCTTCTTAGGGGAACTTTTTTCCCTCTTGCCCGATTTAGCCCATCTTCGAACTTAACCTGCTCTAAGTTTTAAAATATATTTATGCCAAATTTCCAGAGTCTAGCTCTTTTCGTTTGGACTGAATCGTGATTTCCACAGACGGATGGACGGACGAACGGACGGACATGCTCAGTTCGTCTTAGATTTCATCACTGATCAAGAATGTATATACTTTATGGGGTCTGAGATGGATATTTCGATGCGTTACAAACGGAATGACAAAGTGAATATACCCTCCAAATTCTTTTTTGGAGGGTATAATAAAGTAGGCACAGTTTAAATTAAAACATTAATATAAAATTATATACATATTATCCATGCACAGAATATGAAAATAATTCTTCCTATTGTAAAAACTGATACACGAACATGTTCTTCATGCAGGCAAGAAATACTTGTAGTACATGTGAAGTTTTGAGTACTCTAACCAATTCGTTAAAAGTACATGACCCGATCGTACAAGTACATATTTGAAAGTAGTCGGCACGAGGAGTACCAACAACTAGTTATAATCAACAAGTTTGCTGTACTCAAAAACATGTTTGCTTTCGTTGTTTGCTACTTCGAATATGTGTACTTGGTTTAGAACGTGTACTTCACGTATACAAATATATTTGTGCAGACGTCTACTGTATACAATCTATTGTTTCCAAATAATATACTTGTATAACTATATATTTTTCTTTTATCAGATAATGGTTTCCCTATTTTTCTTTAAACAAACTTAAAAATTAAAATATATTATAAATTTTATGAATTTTATATTATTCGTTGTAGTATCTGTAGATAAATCTCGCAAAATTTTAAATATGTAAACAGTAAATGTAAATAAAGATGAAATTATAAATGATGATGAATAATTCTGGGAGGACGAAGTTGGTATCAAAAATTAAAAAAAATTGAAATTGATATCCCAGGGTTGGACAATGCAATTATTGTTTGGTGCATAAAAGTGATCAAAGAGGTTATTAACTTGGATTTTTATACCCTTCACAAAAAAGTGAACGAATATGTTTAGGTTCGTCATTCCGTGTGTAATTTCTTCGATATTCACATGGGACCCCTAAGGTATATATATTCTGGATCCTTATGAATAGCGATGATGGTTTTCCCAAGCCTCCAGAAGAACTAGAGAGTTCGTTCTTGCACTGTTGGATTGGAAATGAACTTAAATAGAGTGGTATTGAAATTCAGAAATACGGTTCCAGGACTGGGAAGCTTACACATATTTCGCGAAGCAAAATTAATACGAAACCAATTATTTTTTTGGTTGTTTGTAAATTAAAATTTTTTCCAGGGATGGGAATGTAAAAGTTTTTTTTTGGCACATGCAGTATTTTGTATTACATGTAATAACTAAAATTGTTAAAAATCTAAAATTTTTCTTAAATAAAACCTTTTTATACATCATGGAGATTTGCATTCGTCAAAAAAGAATTTTAAAAATTAAAATTTCGCTTTCTACATACAAGTAACTAAAAAGGCAATTGGCGTTGTTTTTTTTTTGCTAACTAAAACTATTTTATATTTTATGAAGAACAAAATTGGTATCCAAAATTAAAAAAAAAATCTAAATTTTGAATCCAGTGTTTGACAATTGCATTATTTTATAATTCATGAAAGTGAACAAATTTTGTGTTTTTAGTGAATTAAACCTATTTTATACTTCAGGAAAAAATTTATTATTATTAAAAAATTAAAAATTCGGTTCCACGGTTGGAAAATCGAAATTTTTTGGTACATAAAGTACCCACATAAATTCCAAATTTTGTTGTTTTAGTGAATTAAACCTATTTGATACTTCAGGAAAACCAAAATTGGTATTAAAAATTTTAAAATTGAAAATACGGTTCCAGGGTTGGAAAATCCAAATTTTTCGGTACATAAAAGTGACCATATAAGTTCCCTATTTTTTTTTCAATGAATTAAACAAATTTTATACTTAGTTAAAAATTAATTTGGTATTTACAATTTTTAATTTAAAAATTCGGTTTCAGGGTTGGGAAATAGACGTTTTTTGGTACATAAAAGTAACCATATAAGTTCCCAATTTGGTTTTTTTTCCGTGAATTAAACCTATTTTATACTTGGCTAAGAATTAAATTGGTATTAAAAATTGTTAATTTATTCGTTTTATTTAAAAGCGATGCTTATTATTTCAGTGTTAATATGTGAATGAAAAAGTTACAATTGTACAATATAAAGGTATTGCCACAGTGGCGTAAAATAGATGATGCCAGATTTGTTGGTATCCGAGCGATTTTCAACACTTCCCCTCAAATCTGACCTCATATCCTAACGATTTCTAGTCCAGTAATTCCAATCCAAGAGATTTGGAGCATTTATTATGCTTCGGGGTACTCAAGCCCTTGGTCAAGACGTCAGCTGGCATGTCATCTGTTCTCATGTATTTTACTGTTATTTCACCTCTTTCAACAGAATCACGGATGAAGTGGTGACGGATGTCCACGTGCTTCGTTCTGTTATGGAATATTGGGTTACGACATAGCTTCTCGGCGCTCTGATTATCATTATAAATGCATATTGGGTTGTCGTCGCCAAGTATTTCATTCGAAAAGCGTTTGAGGTATATAGCTTCTTTCGTCGAGTCGGAGAGAGCCATGTACTCAGCTTCGGTGCTTGAAACGGCTACAGTCTTTTGCTTCCTGGACTCCCAGCTGATGACACTATTTGCGAAAGTAAAGGCGTAGCCTGTATAGGATTTTCTGTCGTCCACGTTTGAGCCCCAGTCTGCGTCGGCGTAGCCCTCTACTGGTTTACTGTTTTTGGAATACGTAAGACCCATGTCTTTCGTCTGTTTTAAATAACGCAAAACTCTTTTTGCTGCTATCCAGTGCGATTTCCCGAAATCGACGTTAAATTGGCTTAGGACACTAACAGCGTGTGCGATGTCGGGTCTTGTAGATACTGCAAGATACATCAAGGATCCAATCAAACCTTGATATGGAAATTTTTCGGCTTCGCGTCTCTCTTCTTCATTCTTTGGACACATCTTCTTGCAAAGTTTTTCACTTACGTTTAATGGGGTACTGACAGGTTTTCAATCGTTCATACCAAATCTTTCCAATACTTGTTCTATGTATTTTGACTGTGACATACTTATAGTTCCTGAGGGTAAATCCTGACGGAATTCAATGCCCAGACAATACTTGATAGGGCCGAGGTCCTTCATTTCGAAAGAGTTTGCTAATTCTTTCTTTATTTTCTTTAAAACGTCTTGGTCGCTAGATGCCACCACTAAATCGTCAACATAGATTGCGATGAGCGTTCTGTTATTCTTCGTGTTGTTCATGTAGACGCATGGATCACATTTCGACGGCACCATGTCCATTTCTCGTAGCTTTCTGTCTAGTTTCTCGTACCATAATCTTCCGGATTGCTTGAGACCGTAGATGGCTTTCTTAAGTAAACAAACTCTGTTCGAGTATTTCGATGCTTCAACCTTATTTAAAATCCTGTTTAAGTCGTCTGGCATCTCCATATAAATTTCCTTTTCTATAACACCGTTTAAGTAGGCTCCAACGAAGTCAAGTTGATGTACATCTAAACTATATTTTGCTGCAATTGCAATCAGGAATCGTATTGAGCTCATTTTAGCTACAGGCGCGAAAGTTTCATTATAGTCGACACCATAGTGCTGCGTGAAACCTTTTTCGACGAGCCTGGCCTTTCTGCATTCGACTGAACCATCGATTTTGTATTTGGTGCGGAGTGTCCATTTCGATTCGACTATTTTTCTGCCAGTTGGTCTTTCGACTACTTCCCAAGTTTGGTTCTTCAATAGGGTATCATATTCTTTTAGCATTGCTTTTCGCCATTCATTAGCTTCACTGCCTGCTAGAGCTTCCTTAATTGTCTTTGGGTCAGTGGTCTGAATCAAATTTGCTGATTGGTAATCTTCCTCGTCGGAACTGAACCCCATAAATTCATCTGCTTCGTCGGAAATGTCGCCTTCAGTTACAGAGTTTTGCTGGATTTTCTTGGGCCTGCCCCTTTTTCCGGTTACGATTTTCTTTGGGCGACCGCGACGTTTTGGTTCTATGTTTGTGTTCTTAATTTCCGCATTTTTGGTTTTTGTTGTTGTGACGATTTCTCCACCCTTTGGTTTCTGTTGTTCTAATGTGGTTTGTTCTGCTGAAAGGTCGCTTGGGTTTTCACGGAGGTTGATTTCGATTTTTTCGGATACAAATTCTTCGAACTCGTTTACGTTGTCTGTAGTTGTGAATTTTACATCGCGGCTTCGACAAACTTTTCTGGCTTGAGGATCCCATAATCTATAGGCTTTGGACGTCTCTGAGTATCCTATAAATATACATTTTTTAGATTTTGGTTCGAATTTACTTTTGCTGGGTGTTTTGTCAAGCATGAATGCCGTTGAGCCGAATTTCCTAAAATATTTCACGTTTGGAGTTTTATTCATCCACATCTGGTAGGGGATTTCGCCGTTTAGAGTTTGGGATGGGCAACGGTTTCTTATATGATTCGCTGTGTTCACCGCTTCTGCCCAAAATGTTGGAGGTAGACCGGACTGGATGAGCATACACCTGGCCATGTCCAGTAGAGTCCTATTCTTCCTCTCCGCCACTCCGTTTTGTTGCGGTGTGTGTGCGATGGTCAGCTCATGACGAATTCCGTGGTTCTTCAAAAAATTTTTCGCGTAATTGTTGACGTATTCTGTCCCATTATCGCTGCGTAAGCATTTAATTTTCATCCCGGTTTTTCTTTCAACCATATTCTTGTATTCGGTGAACTTTTCAGTCACCTCACTTTTATTTTTCATAAAATAAATTTCGCACCATCGACTTTTGTCATCGATAAAGGTGACAAAGTATCTTGTGCCGCCGAATGATCGAACGCGCATTGGACCGCAGACGTCGCTATGCACCAGCGCTAATAATTCCTCACCTCTGCTTCTAGATGATGTGAACGGTGTTTGTGACTGCTTCCCCTGAATGCATACTTCGCAAGTAGGTAAGGGTGTTTCTACGTTTGTTCTTATTCCGGTAACTTTTTCTTTCTTTATTATTTCTCTTAAATCTCTTTCGTTTAGGTGTCCGAATATTTCGTGCCATTCTTGGAATGATTTTTCTTCTGTTTGTGAAATCGAAGCAACTTCGATATCTTCACTTACGTAGTACAGGTCTTTTTCGCGCTTTGCCACAAATAATCTTTCATTATTTTTTGGGTTTAGTATAAAAGCTTCATTTTCTCTAAAAATTACTTCATAACCATTCTGGGTAATTTTTGACACAGACATTAAATTTGTCCTTAAATCTGGTACTAACAGAGTCTGTTTAAGATTTATGTTTGTATCAGAGCTTTTAACTAATACGTTTCCCAGGCCACGAATCTCGGTTGTGTTGTTGTTGGCTAAAGCAAGTTGTTGACTATTTTTGTTTTCCAATTTTGTGAATTTCCGTGTTGTCGAACACATATGCGAAGAAGCGCCGGAATCCAAACACCACTTACCAGAATAATTATCGATGTTATTTGCCATTTCATTGATGTGACAAGAAATGTCTGATTTGTTGTAATGCTTCTTCTTGTTGAATGTCTTTGCGTTGCAGTCTCTTGCCATATGCCCAATTTTTTCACAATTGTGGCAAGCGTATTTAAATTTTCCTTTTTCGTGTTTCTTTTTCTCTGCGTTTTTGTAGTTATTGCTGTTCGTTCTACTTCTTGTGTACATTGCGTCTTCAACGTGATCGTTTTTGTTTCGTCTTCGTGCTTCATATTCTTCGAGTAGTTTGACTTTCAAGACATCTGTTTTTGGCAACTTTTCTTGCGACTCGATTGCAATTCTAAAAGTCTCGAATTCATCTGGTATGCTATACAGTAAAAGTATAGCCAACAATTCGTCTATTATTACTAATTGCATCTCGTTCAGTTTGTCAACTACTTCAAAGAATTTTTGCACGTGATCACGCATGTCTCCGCCACTTTGCATCTTGGTTAGGATCAGAGATTTCAACAGCATTGCCTGGCGTGCTGGTCCTTGAGACTGATAGACTGACTTCAACTTGTCCCAAACGTCCTTCGATGTTTCACAGTTCTTTATCTGTTGTAGCTCGGACGGGCTGATTGCTAAGATAAGATCTGATTTTGCTTTCTCGTCAGCTTCTTTCCACGAAGTAGCCTGTGCCGCCACTTCTGGTTTGACGCATGTCCCACTCGCATACTTCCACGTTTCGTTCTTTATCAGAAGTGCCTGAACTTGGATTTTCCAAGTGTCGTAATTTTCCTTGTTTAAGGGTTCGATTCTGACCGCTGCGTAACTCATTTTTCTGCTTGTCACTATTGTTTCGCTTCTTGTTCCTGAGGCACTTGCTAATCAATTTTTTTTTTGTTCGGTGCAGTTGGAAGCGTTTCTGGGTACATAACCTGTTAATTTATTCGTTTTATTTAAAAGCGATGCTTATTATTTCAGTGTTAATATGTGAATGAAAAAGTTACAATTGTACAATATAAAGGTATTGCCACAGTGGCGTAAAATAGATGATGCCAGATTTGTTGGTATCCGAGCGATTTTCAACAAAAATTTAAAAATTAAAAATTCGGTTCTAGGGTTGGAAAATCGAAACTATTTAGTACATAAAAGTAGCCATATAAGTTCAAGATTTTGGTTTTTTGTGAATTAAATCTTTTTATACTTCGGCAAGAGTTAAATTGGTATTAAAAACCAAAAAAAAAGTAAAAAAAGTAACCATATAATTTGCTATTTTTGATTTTTATGATGAATTATACCTACTTTATATATCAGGAAAAAATAAATTGGTATTAAAAAAAGATTAAAAGACTATTCTACGGTTTGACAATTAGAATTTTTTGGGGTATATGAAACGGATTTTTACTTTTTGTTTTTATATTAAAAATATTTAATATTTTTGAAAGACGTTCAGAGGTATTAGAAATAAGAAAATCCAAACATTTAGCTTCCTACCCGGCAAATTTTGACGTTTTCCGAAATATGAAAGTAACCGATGACATCATTTTGAAATTTTCATTAAACCTACTTTCTGCTTTAGATAGAAAAAAAGAAGAATAACATCTGTGAAGGGTATTTGAGATTCGGCACAGCCGAATATAGCACTTTTACTTGTTTTTGAGTACGACTATTTTATACTTCACTAAGATTTGAATTGCTATTAAAAATTAAAAAAAAATTAAATATTAGAATCCAGGGTTAGAGAACGGAAATTTTTTTTGTACATAAAAGGAATCGAAAAATTAACTACATTTGTTTTGTTTTAATTAAACCTTTTTTATTCTACAGAAAGAATTACATTCGTGATTAAAATAAAAATAAATAAAAATTTGATTACAGAGTTGGAAATTTTGGTTTTTAGTGAATTAAACCTATTTTATACTGCATGATGGAATATTTTGGTGTTAAAGATAAACAAATAATGAAAAATTCGGTTCCAGGATTGCAAAATTTATAAGTTTTGGTACATAAAAGTAGTCAAAAAAGTTCCTAATTTGGATTTTTTTTAGTGAATTAAATCTATTTCATACTTCGCGAAGAATTAAATTTGTATTAAATATTAAAAAAAATTCGATTCCAGGGTTGGGAAATCTAAATTTTTGGTACTTCAAAGTTCCTAATTTAATTTTTTTGTGAATTAAATCTATTTTATACTTCGTGAAGAATTAAATTGGTATTAGAAACCAAAAAAATTAAAAATTAAATTTCAGGGCTGGAAAATTAAAATTTTTTGGGACATAAAATTAAACAAAGAAGTTGTGAATGAAACGTTTTTTATTTTTCAGAAAACATTAGATTTGTGTGAAATATTAAAAGTATAAAAAGTTCTATTCCAGAGTTGTATAAAAGTAGGCATATAAGTTGCAAATTTTGGATTTTTAGTGGTTTAAGCCTATTTTATAATTCAGGAAGAAATAGGTATTTTACTTTGATTCTAAGGTTGGAAAATAGAAAGTTTTTGGTAAAACAAGTAACCATATAATTTACTATATATTGGTTCTTTTAGAAAATTAAATCTATTAAATAATCTTTAGCAAGAATTTCATTTATGCAAAAAATGAAAAAAAAGAAAAATTTAAAGATTATTTTATGGACATCAAAATTTGTTTGGTACTTAAAAGTAGCTACATGACATCCTAATATATGTTTGTTAGTGAGTTAAATCTATTTCATATATGAGGAATAATGAAATGGTATTAAAAACAAACAAAATATCTATTCCATGGTTAGAATATCTAAATGTTTTTGGAAAATAAAATTGGCCATATAATATCTTAATTTTGTTTTATTTTTTAATGAATTAAACCTATTTTCAGGAAGAATTAAATTGGTATTAAAAACAAAACATAAATAAATAAATAAATAAAAAACTCTAATACAGGGTTGGAAAATCGAATTTTTTTGTACATAAAGGTAATCATATAAGTTCCTAATTTTGACGTTTATGGTGAATTAACATACATTATATTTAAGAAGAAGAAGTAAATTGGTATTAAAAACTAAGGCAATCCAGAAGAAGATTCTAGGGTTCGACAATTTGGAAAATTTTGTGGAACATAAAAGTTACCAACTGAAACGGATTTTTTCTTTCTGTTTGTATATTATGCATACTTAATATTTTTTAAGCACTTTTATTGGTATTAGAAATAAGGAAAGCCAACCATACAAAAACTTAAAAGTTTTCTTAAATATGAAAGTAACTGATAACAAAATTTTGTGAAGGATATTTAAGATTCCGCACAGCCGAATATTTTTTTTTGTTTTTAAGCGTTAATAATCATAGGCTATAAGACATACTTCTGCCAATATTCAGAATTTTTAAGAAGTAATACAAACAAAAAATGTAATGGCCGACTGGATTGTGTAAAAAGAAATAAGATATTTAAGACCGTTACAAGGATTTTATAGCATATTAATTTGTGGTGAAAATACCTCACCAATTATTCCATTTCCACTCTTCAGCCTAATAAAAATTTACTTTAAAATTTTTTGCATGCATAGATATTTCAATTTCCCCAAACTACTACATCTGCATGCAATACACTAAAAAGTCCTTTTATTTTTCTATAGAAAAACTCATACATAAATACTATTTTCCACCTAAAATATTTAGCTAATGGACATTAATATGTTGTATGTCTGCTTTTTGTACAGAATAATGGATGTATTGTGCCAAAAAACAAAAAAATTAATGGGTATTTGTTAGCAGAGCATAAAAAATGTGTACATAAAATTGGCGGAGGTAAATTTAGTAAAATAATCAAAAAAAAGCAGAAAATTTTCCTTATATTTACAACTGAGTAGAATTCATAAAAATTTTACGGTTTTATTAAATCTACTCATCACAAAAAATTTAGTTACAGATCTCTTATTGTGCACATAAAAGTTCTCGCTGAACAAAATGTGCACAATGATAATGATAACACTATGCAAAAAATGGAAAATGGAAATAGGGAAGACGAAATAGTAATGGCCGTGTGCCTGTACGCGAAATCGGAGTTTACTAATAAATTGGAAATTATCCTAAATAGAGCGCTATTAAAATTCAGAAAAATGTAAAATACGGTCCCAGAGCAGGGAAGCTTACAAATATTTATGCACATAAAATTAACTAGCAAAAAGTTTTCTGTCGTTTTTTTTTGTTATACCTTGGAAAGAATTAGTTTTGTATTAAAAATTAATTATTTTTAACACACAAAAGTAACCAAATAAAATACTAATATTGGTTTTTATGAATTAAACCTTTTTTATACATCAGAGAGAATTAAATTTGTATTAAAAAGAAAAAAAACATTTAAAAGCTCGGTTGCAGGGTTCGAGAGTTGAAATTTTTTTGGTACATAAAAGTAACCAGTTGATTTACTAGTTTTTGTGGCGAATGAAACATATTTTATATTTCAGAAAGAATGCAATTAGCATTAAAAATTATAAAAGTCAAAAACTCGTTTGCAGGTTTGGGCAACCGAATTCTTTTTTGGTACACAAAAGTAGCCAAATAAGTTATAAATGTTGGTTTTTTGTTACCTATTTTATACTTTAGCAAGAATCAAAATAGTATTAAAAATCAAAACCTTGGTTTTAGGGTTCGAAATCAATATTTTTTTTACATAAGAACGGCTACTAATTTTTGTTAAAGTTCTGTTTTAAATTTATTTTATGATTCAGAGAGAATTAAATTGGTATTCAAATAAACAAAAGTCAGAAAGACAATTCCAGAGTTGGATAACTTATTTTTTTGTACATAGCGGTAACCAAATCGGTATTAAAAATCCAAACAAAAATTAACAAGTAAAAGTGCTATATTCGGCTGTGCCGAATCTTAAATACCATTCATAGAGGTATTTCTTCTTTCTTTCCAAAACAGAAAATAGGTTTAATTACTAAAAAATCAAAATTTTGTTACTCGGTTGTATTTTTAGCTTTTATTATTTCTAAAACAAATGAACGTCTTTCAAAAATATTAAATATGTTTAATTTACAACGAAAAAATCCGTTTCAGTTGGTTACTTTTATGTATCAAAAAAGTTACAGTTATCCACCCCCGAATCGTCTTCCAAATTTTTTCGAATTGTCAATACCAATTCTATTCATCCTGGGTTATAAAATGAGTTTACGTAAGTCACAGAAAAAAGCTAAAATTGGTAATATATTTGGTTACTCTTACGTATCAAAAAAAGAATATCAATAGTTGAAGCCTGGAGACAATTTTTGTAGAATACCAATTTTTGTCTCCCTGAAGCTTAAAATGGTTTTATGACTAAACGAAAAGAAAGGTATAATTCAGAAAAAAATCAAAATTAAGAACTTATTTGGTTACCGTTATGTACCAAAAATGTTGATTTTCCAACCTTGAAATCGAATTTTTGTGGGTGTTAATACCAATTTAATTCTTCTTGAAGAATTAAAAATATTTATCTCACTTAAAAAAAACCAAAATTAGGAAATTAGTTGCCATATAACTTTTATGTACAAAAAAATATCGATTTCCGAAACCTGGAACCGGGTATATATTTTTTTTTAGTTTTTAATGCCCTTAATTCTTCCTTTCTTCCTTGGGTCTTTAATACCCATTTCATTATTTCTGAAGTATAAAATAGTTTACAGGAAAAGACAAAAACAAAATTAGGAACTTATATCGAGATTTTTTTATGTACAAAAAATGCAAGTTTTCCAAACGTGGAATGGAATTGTTAATTTTTTTGTAGTTTTTACACGAATATTATTCTTCCTGAAGTATACTATAGAAAAGGTTAACGTTATGCAAACGTTAAAGAGTTTTTTGGCGTTTTGTTCCTAGTGAATTTTGTCGATTATATTAATAACAAAAACAATTCATAGGATTTTTTTCCTTGTTTTTTGTTTTAACAATATAACTTTTTATTTTATTTAATTTTACAAAGTCTTACTTCATTTACATACATACATTTGTATTTGCTCACTTAAACTTATTTTAAATTGTTTTTTTTTTAATAAAAGATATTGAAATTTAATTCACCAAAGAACCAAATTTAGGAACTTATATGGCTACATATACATATGTACCAGAAAAACTTAGATTTTCCAAGCATTAAATAACATTTTTAATATTTTGAATTTTGTATACGAATGTAATTCTTCCTGAAGTATAGAAAACGTTTAATTCACAAAAAAAACAATATTAGGAACTTAGTTGGTTACTTTCCTGAACCAAAAAACTTTGATTTTGCATGCCTGAAATCAAATTTTAAATATATTTGGTTTTTAAGACCAACTTAATTCTTCGAGAAGTATAAAATATGTTTAGCTCACAGAAAAAAGCCAAAATTAGCAAATTATTTCGATTTTCCAACCCTGGAGTCGTAATTTTGATTTTTTACTAGTTTTAATTACCAAAAGATAAAAACCTTTACTTTGATCTATGTACCACAGTAAAAGCCTTTTTCTTATATTCCTAGCCCTAGTTTTAAATAAAAATTTTATTCTTTCGAAAGTATCAAAGAGATTTAATTAACAAAAAATAAATGGTTCTTGCTAGTTAATTTTACGTCCAGAAATAGGTAGGCTTCCCAGCTCTGGAACGGTATTTTGGATATTTCAGAATTTTTCAACATCACCCTATTAAGTTCATTTTCAACACATGAGTCCAAGAATGAAGTGTCTAGCTCTTTTCAGACGGGCATCGTTCATTCGCCATCACTATTTACAAGGATCCAGAATCTAGATACTTTATGGGGTCGAATATTAATATTGTGAAAATTACACACGGAATGACAAACCTATATGTCCTTTCACTTTGTTGTGAAGGGTATAGAAATATGCTTCCAATTAGTTACAATTGACAATATTTTTTTTACATGAAGGTAACCAAATAGGTTACTAGTTTTTGTTCTTTTGTGAATTAGACCTATTTTATAAATCAGGAAGAATAAAATTGGTACTAAAAATTTAAAAAATCGATTAGACGGTTGGACAATTGAATATTTTTTTAGCACATAAAGGTAACCAACTGAAACATTTTATTGTTTATTTATAAGCTTCGCTAGTATTAGAAATGAGAAAAGCCAAAAAGAGTGTTTCAGAGCTGAAATGTAATTTTTTTTAAAATAATAATTAAATAAATAACCCAAACTTCTTTTTTTGGTAATAATATATATTTTCCATTTTAGGAAGAAACAAATTAGTATTTAAAATCAGAAAGATCACAAAGATGTTTCCATGGTTGAAATGAATGTGTGTATATACTCCAGCCATACGTCGGTGAAGGATATGTAAAATTTGGCACAGCCGTATATAGCACTTTTACTTGTGTTAAGTTATTCTAATATAATTTTTTAATATAAGCAATTAGAGTTATTGAGGAATAAATGAAACCTGGAAGCAGTTTTGTAAGCGAAGGATCGCCAACTCTCGCTTATCAAGCTGTTGAAGCTTCACATGCTTTTTATTCGAAATGCCCCACTTGATAGGTCTCTTTGCTTCACTTATTATTACCTTCTTTCAAACCACGCTGAAAGCATAAATATCATATCTATATGATCTTTTGATTTTTAAACATGGTGCTCAATATTTTTCCTTTAAATCCACTTAAAGTATGTACAACTTTAATTCTAGAAAAAGATGCATTCTCTGAAATAATCGAATCCTTGCAAGCGAGAGAGAAAGCACTATACCTTAAAAAAAATAATTTTACTTAATTGCAAAACAATTCTGTAAGACGTGATATTCTTTTATTGCTTATTAATGTGAAATGTATATGTTGGGGCTTTACAGTATTTAATTCCGCCTGGTGAATTGTTTTTAATGAGTAAAAATTAAAATGGGCCCAGGTGACTACCTTGCGGAACGATAGAGTTAACTAGAGTTTTTCTTGATACTACATTATAAATTAATCGGATTGCGTTCTACATATAAAATTTGCTTTTATCGAAATGAAAATATGATTCACTCTGGTAATAGCTTTAACTAAAGTCGTAGTAAATAATATTAGAGTGATATCCATTATTAAAAGCTCGGTTTACTAATGTTGTTAGATGACGAACATTTGTTGCACTATCATGACGATTACGGAACCCATGTTGAAGTGGTGTTAAAATTGGATGAACTTGATAGACAATTATTCATGAACTTGATAGACAATTATACATAAATTTTTCAAACGGTTTGGGTGAGTCACTAAGTTTTGAAATAACTTTGTAACTGCTAATATCAGACCTGTTTCAGAATTTAAACACGGGAATAATAAAATATTTCTTCCATATTTTCGGAAAACAACGATGTATCATAGATTAACGGCAAAGGCATCGCTAGAGATGATGCACAACAGTTTGGAATGAAGTCAGGACCACTTTTCGTCGATGACTTAGATTTTGTTTAATAGTTAAAGATGTGACAGGTAGTTATAGTAAATGGCAATATAAATATATTATCAACGTATGTAAGGATAGATTAAGTTAGCATCAGAGTAAGTTGTAGCAACAAGCTTGGAAAATATTTTATTATTTTTAGAAAGCCCAACGATTTTCTTTTACAGTTTACAAATTTGAAAAACGATTTTGGATCATGTGCAAAGGTAATTTTGACGTTTTGAAGATAACTTTTGTACATTTGCCCATTAGTAAATTGTGTTCAGCGCGAAGAACTAAATGCATATTTACCCCGCAGGGAGGGGGTGTAGCGGATGGTGGATTAAAATTTCGTAAAGAGAACTCTTCGGAGGTCTCAAAGGGTGTAGGGACTATACCGTGCGCTAGTACCTGCAAACAAGCAATGGCGTCAGGAAAATCTTCAATGGTTGGAGAAGCTCCGAAAGCTTCTAAATCACTGAGGAGAAAACAGGACGAAAAGGAACAGATCACGTATGCCAAAGTGGCGCGCAGGATATTGCCAGAAGAGCTGAGCTATGCTGTCATTGATTCCAGTAGCCCATCAGGCAAAATTCCAGTACGAATGTATTGTGGAGTACATATTGTCAGCTGATGAGGATGCTCGGAACCACGGACAATTAAGAACAAGGTGTCTGGCTTGAACGACTGTAATTATCAACTTTTTTATGCAAAGACCGGGGCTAGACACACAAACATGCTGATGGCTTCAGTGTATCTTTCCTCGGATACCCCGACACTTCCACCAACGTCGGAATTGAGGCGCATCACATCTTCCGCCAGGAGTTAAGGTAGGAATATCTTAATAGGCTGTGATGCCAACTCACATCATCTCTCTTGGGGTAGCACTAATAGCAACAATAGAGGTGATGTGTTATTTGAATATTTAATGGAAAATAACATCTTCACAGTAAATACTGAAAATAAACCAACTTTTATTAACAGAATTAGGGAAGAGGTTATTGACGTCACTATATGTTCAGAAAACTTAATTGATGAAATAATCGATTGGCACGTGTCGGAATTGCATTCCTTCTCGGATCATCGATATATTTTCTTGACTTTAGACCATCCTGATCCTAGCCCCATAACATTTAGAAATAGGGCCAAGACGGACTGGTCAAGATTTAGGTCTAATTTACAAAACAGACTCGAGAACTATCCACCACTAGTAGATACTGTAGGGTGCATAGATTCAGAGATAAATAGACTAGGTACTGATATTAGAGAATCCTTTGAGGACAGTTGTTCAATCAGAAATCCGTGAAAACCAAAAGAAAGACGGGTCAACTTATAAATCTCAGGAGAGAAACCAGAAGACTCTTTAATAGGGCCCGTAGGAAGGGATTCGATATTTACTGGGAATAATATAAGGGTAAACTTAATATTAACAATAAGAAGATAAGAAGTTGTTCACAAGAAGTTGTATATCATACAGAGAGAACCTTCGATTTAGGTATGTACACCATGGCTGTATTTATCGATATAGAAGGAGCTTTCAATAATATATCGACCCCGAGCATTATTGACTCGCTAGGCAATTTTGACTTGGACCAAAGATTATCTGCATGGATCAGTCATATGCTTAGGAACAGGAAGATAAGTTGCGAGGTTAACGACACAAAAATAAGAGGGAAGGTATGTCGCGGAACGCCACAAGGGGGAATGCTATCTCCCTTACTGTAGGTGGTGACCCTCTAAGAACAATATATCAGGAAGAATCTGCTCCCGTCTGCTATGCAGACGATGTGGCGATATTGGGAAAACAACCTTAGGGTTCTTTGTGGGAGGGCAATAGAGGCCTTAAATTAAGCTTACAACTGGGCTATAGAAAGGGGCCTCAATGTCAACCCAGAGAAGACAGAAATTTGTTTGATTACAAGAAAACGGAAGATTGCACATTTGGAATCGCCGGTTTTTCGAAATAAGACAATAGAAGGTAGTAAAACGGTCAAATATCTAGGAGTGATACTCGACTGGAGGTTATCCTGGAAGGACCATATAGAAAGTAGGGCAATCAGAGCCCAAAGAGTCTGGACCAATTGCAGAAGGGCAATCGGGTCCAAATGGGTAATGAGCCCAAAGATGGCACATTGGCTATACAGGAGCGTGGTAAGACCAATTGTGACGTACGCCTCGTTAGTATGGTGGACGTCCTTAGAGAGGAAGGTTAATGTCAAACATCTTCAAAAAATACAAAGACAGTGCTGTATCGGCATCTGTGACGCAATAAGAACCACATCAACTACGGCGATGGAAAATATTCTATCAATAGTA
Source organism: Linnaemya tessellans (assembly GCA_951800035.1). Lineage (NCBI taxonomy): Eukaryota > Metazoa > Arthropoda > Insecta > Diptera > Tachinidae > Linnaemya > Linnaemya tessellans. Next base: position 57,905,915 of record OX637532.1, read on the forward strand.
CCTATTGATATACAGGTTATATACGAAGCAGCTCTGGCTGCTACAAGATTACTGGTGATGGGTGAGTGGTTGACAAGAGAACACATAACCAAACACCAAAGTATAATACATGTCTTACCCGGGGTCAACGCTCGCACGGTTACGTGCGATAGGATCCCTATTAGATATGTACAATCACACTGCACCACCATAATATCAGAATGTTTGGAATGGGAGGATGCAAGTACAACGAACCCTATAACTAACCTATACACGGACGGTTCGCAGATTGGTAACTGATCGCGTGGAGGATTCTATGATATGGGTCGTAACTTTCGTAAATACTTCCGCCTGCCAGATTATAACACAGTATTTCAAAGTGAGATCGTGGCCATTGCGGAAGGGATGAGATGGTTAAAGGAAATCGATAACAGACTACCAGTTCGTATATTCACGGATAGTAGGAAAGTCATCGAGGCTCTCAGGAATTATGCGGTTCAATCTCGGTGTGTACTACAATGCAAGGATCAGATTAATTCATACACGCATTGTGGAAGCATAGAGAAATGTTAAAGCAGACAGGCTAGCAAAGATGGGAGCATTAATGGCAAAAATCACACTAGACAATCTAAAGCCGTATAAGGTTTTTAAGAACGAACTAAAACAGTGGGCTATAGAATTGCATACAAGAGATTGGCAGTGACTAGAATTCTATGGGGAAACCCAGATGGTCACAGGACAAAGGAGATCCTAACATATAGAAGGCCAGAACTACGAAAATTGGTTTATCTCATAACAGGACATACGGAGTTGAGAAATCACCTGGCACGCATGGGTATCGTTGACGATATAAAATGCAGGGCCCGTAAGTAAGATGACGAAACACTGGAGCACTATTTGTGCTACTGTCTGGCTTTTAGTCAAGTCAGAAGACAAACATTTAGTCAAGAGATTATACAAGATATGGAATTTCTTAGGGGTTCTAATTGGAGAGACTTAAGAAGATACATTGAGGAAACTAGGTTCTTAACGTAATCAAATTCAGAGGTTTTCTTGTTATACCCTTCACAAAAAAGTGAAAGGGTATATGTAGGTTTGTCATTCCGTGTGTAATTTCTTCGATATCAATATAGGACCCCATAAAGTATATATATTTTGGATCCTTATGAATAGCGATGACGATTGAGCGATGTCCGTCCGTCTGTACGTGAAATCGGTTTTCCCAAGTCCCCAGAAGAGCTAGAGACTTCGTTCTTGGACCGTTGGATTGGAAATGAACTTAAATAGAGTGCTTACACCTATTTCTCGACGCAAAATTTATACCAAAAATTATTAATTTTTTTAATGTTTGTAAATTAAACCTATTTCTTCATTTGGGAAGCCTCAATGGTCTATTAAAAACTAAAATAATAAAAATATTTTTTCCAGGGATGGAACATTAAAATTTTTTTCGGCCCATTCCGTAATTTGTAGTAGGTACATGTAGTAACTAAAATTGTTAAAAATATTAAGCTGTTATGTTATGTTTCATAACAGTTTAATTTAGATTTTATTTTTCATTTTGCCTTATAAATACTTTTCTTGTTATCCAATGGATTTCTGATTGTATAAAGGTGTAGAAAAATAAAATAGATTCATATCGAACATACCTTATTTGTTGGTTTAGTTTTGTATGAGTTGCAAGCCTATGTTCTTGTTCTGTTGTTATTTTTGAAAATAGTTTGTAATTTACAAGTTGTGAATTCTCAGATGGTTTTCGGAAGTATATGCATAAGATAAGAGGTTTTTAACTTTTCAAAACTGTGGTTAAAGTCTACTGAAGATTTGGTAAAGCACCAATGAAATGCATATAGACATTGCTTAACCACCAACAAATAAATTTTATTTAAAAATATTAAGTTTTTCTTTAACAAAACAACTTTATACGTCATGAAGATTTGCATTGGCCAAACAATTTTTTTAATTCAAATTTTGCTTCCAGGGGTGGGAAATTGCATTTTTTTATAAGTGAAAGTAATCAAACAGGCAACTGATGTTGTTTTTTTTTGCTAACTATGCCTCTCTTATAATTTAGGAAGAACAAAATTGGTATCAAAAATTCAAAAATAATTGTTCGAATCCAGGGATGGACAAGTGCAATATATAATAGTACATGAAAGTGACCAAAATGGTTAAAAATTTTTCTTAAAAAAATTACTTTATTCATCATGAAGCGTTGCACTAAAAAAATATTAAAATTTCGCTTCCAGGGTTGTGAAAATGAAAGATTTTTTTGCTACATGCAATATTTTGTAGTACATGTGACCAAGTGACCAAAATGGTTGCAAATTTTAAGTTTTTCTTAAATAAAACAACTTTATTCCTAATAAAGCCTAGAATTGGTAAAAAAAATTTAGTATTCGCTTCCAGGGATGGGAAATTGTATTTTTTTTTATAAATAAAAGTAACCAAAAAGGCAACTAACGTCGGTTTTTTACTAATTAAAACTATTTTTTAGTTCAAGAAAAACAAAATTGGTATCAAATATTTAAAAAAAAAAATCTAAATTTAGATTCCAGTGTAGGATAACTGCAATATTTTGTAGTACATGAAAGTGACAAAATGTTTACAAATATTAAGTTTTTCTTAAATAAAACTATTTCGTGCCTCATTAAGAGTTGCATTAGTAAAAAAATTAAAATTTCGTTTCCAGGGTTGGGATATTTAAATATTTATTCTGCATAAAAGTAACCAAATTGGCAATTGACGTTGTTTTTTTTTCTAATTAAAACTGTTTTTTAATTCGGGAAGAACAAAATTGGTATTAAAGTCCAATCAAAATTTCGACTCCAGGGTTGGACAAATGAAATATTTTATGGTACATGAAAGTGACCAAATAGTTTAAAAATTTGAATTATTTTGTCAAGTAAAACTATGTTACACCTCACTAAGAATTGCATTGGTAAAAAAATAAAAACTCGCTTCCAGAGTTGGAAAATCGAAATATTTTTGGTACACAAAAGTACCCACATAGATTCCCAATTTTGGGTTTTTTCAGTGAATTAAACATATTTTATACTTCGCTAAGAATTAAATTGGTATTAAAAGTTTTTAAATTAAAAATTCGGTTTCAGGGTTGGAAAATCGAAATTTTTAATAAATAAAATTAGCCATATAAGTTCCAAATTTTGGTTTTTATGGATGAAATCTTTTTTTTACTTCGGGAAGAGTTAAAAACCAACAAAATTAAAAAATTAAATTTCAGGGTTGGAATATCGGCATTTTCGAATTCATAAAAGTAACCACATTATTTGTTATTTTTGATTTTTATGATGAATTATACCTACTTTATATATCAGGAAGAAATAAATTGGTATTAAAAACCAAAAAAATCTAAAAGACGATTCTACGGTTGGGCAATTAGAACTTTTTGGAGTACATGAAATGGATTTTTTTTTTTTTTGTTTGTAAATTAAACATATATAATATTTTTGAAAGACGTTCAGGGGTATTAGAAATAAGAAAAGCCAAACATTTAGCTTCCTAGCCGAAAAATTTAAACGACAAGAATGACATCTGTGACTACACTCTTCCATATGTTCGAACTCTTCCATATGTTCGAATTTAACTTTATGAAAAGTGTTAATAATAACGTCAACTGTCTTCAACATACCATTTGGCGTTACATATTAAATTGCTTAATGCGGTGCAATTAGAATATTTAAAGCAGTTCGATTAGTACAGTGTCAATTACAACTAATTCAGTCGTGGGATGATAACGATCCCCAGCAAATATGTATAACAGAACTCGTACAGGCTATAGTGTTCAATCAGAACTACCAAATCGATATGTTTACCCAAACAGGTTTGTATTCCGTTGATCTGATAAAGGCACATATCACACAAATTATTAAAACTTATATTCTTTCAGTGTTATGGATAAATAACAACAGCATTCAGATTAGAACTCTCAGAAAATTTTACGTAATTTATTCTCCAAAAAAAAAAAACCAGCAGAATTAATCATAGAATTTTAATTGTACAGTACTTATATAAACTGGATCCGATAGAGGTGGGATATAAGAACATGTTACGTATACGTTAATATTATTAACTTTAAAATTCACTGCGATCAGCTTTAAGTGAACAGGCAAGCTTATACTAATTTTCAACACTGAATAAAGATTTGTAAAAGCGTATAGTACTGCATCATCAGTAGTAGTTGTAATTCTATCATTACGAATTATATTAAATTAGTCGCAATTTATATCAGTGTTTAAAAATGTATTATTCAGCCAAGCTTTTTTTTAGTAAGACCAGCATCTCAGAGGATGATACCTACATATCCAATGCGCGGGAACTAGAAAAAATGGGATAGTATTGAGAACAAACATAGAGACTTTTTTATGGCTATTTTAATATTTACTTTGCTGCCTAACTTTGCTAATTCCTCTACTCTTAGTACAAGGTGGTGTTAGTCGCTGCCAGTAATTGATCAGTGATCAATGCTATGACTTCTACAGTTGTGTTACTAAGCTATGAGCTAGTTCAATTGAACGTTTCAGTAAACTGAGTGAAATGAGCGCTCACTACAACCAGTGATGTTAATCGTACGGTAATTTAGTCCTCCGAACGGTACGCAGGTAATTTCTATATTTGTGCGGTAATTTTAAAAGGTTTTAATTTGTAATTGTAAGACCCCAAAATGTTTTTTTTCATAATGTCATTTTTTTTTCATAATAATCAGTTTTGTGGCAGTCCAAATATAAATTCTTCACTGCAAATTCTCTTGCGACTACATATTTCTCAGTAAAAATATAGAAAAAGGTACGGTTTCAATACAACTAAGCAAAATAATGCCAATTGTAGTTAAATTCTTTACGTTTTTTAATATTAATTTTGTATCAGACTTTGCGTACGATAGTTTTACCTAAAAAGCGGTAACTTTTTTAGGGATGTACGGAAATCGAAATAAAAAACATCACTGACTACAACAGATGATTTTAGCTCAGTACTGAAAGCTTTTGTGTCAGAGCGCATATGTTTCAGAGCGCTTTTGTTTCAGAGCTGAGCGTTTTTATACCCTCCAAAAATGAATATGGAGGGTATATTCACTATGTCATTCCATTTGTAACGCAGCGAGCCCCCATAAAGTGTATGTACTTGTTTTGTACTTGAGCCTACATTCCTTAAAAATAACATTTTGAAGCTTTAATAACGAAGCTGAGACGTAACCAGGAACAACTCTGCCCTACACGCTTCTCCTTTGCCCCCTAAATGACGCTATCAGAAAAAAAAAAGTTTTTTTGTATTTGATGATCCCAAACATTTATTTATAGATTTTTATGACAAAGGTGAAATGTCTCCCCCAAAGCCATTGCCAGAGCGACTCCGACAAAATACAGTTTTAGTGCCCTCCAAAAAGAATTGGACCTCATAAAGTATATATATATTCTTGATCAGTAATGATCCTCTGTGGAAAATATAATATAGTTTATTTTTGAACCTCGCCCCTTTAGTGGGCGTTGACGTATGATATTGTATAAAGGAACTCCGTCCCACCAAGTTAAACATTTTAAATTTACTTACTAAATATTTGGAAGGTATTTAAGACTCGACCCGGTCGAATATAACGTTTTTACTTGTTTCGTCTTATATACAAAAGGTTTGCGATTACGAAATGATTTTCTTACAAAGAAGTTCCTTTTAATAAGTCAAATAGACAGCAAAAAGTACATATCAGCATACGAACGAGTTTCGCTTCCATTTTAAGCAAGTAGTTTGATTTTTAATTGTGGCAACAGCAGCAACATGATGGTTTTGGCATCTAGTTTTTTTTGACGTATTCTTAGTAGATGCATTGGCAGTTATTACACTGAATTCAATTTTGCCCGAATAACGGATTAAAATAATTAAAATCCGCTCTGAAAATGGTGGTTCTGTTAAAGTTACATTTCGTAAAATGTTGATATATTCAGACAACATAATCGTCCTTCTGAGACCTTCTGTCAACAAACAAAATTGCCGCATTTGTGCTTCTGAACATCCTAAAGCGGTTATTGAGAAGCCTTTGCAAGCTCAGCCTGCTTCTGTATGGTGCGCTATGTGGTCTGGAGACGTGATAGGGCAGTTTTTTTTTCGAAGAAAAAGTGGATCACGCTATCTCGAGATGTTAACAACTCAATTTTGGCTTATTATTGATGACGTGAATATCACTAACATGGTGGACATTTGCCAGATGTAATTTTTCATTCATAATTCCACAACCTTTCTCTTCGTAATAGAATAAAAATTTGAATCATCTTCATCTAAATTTTTTATTTTAGAAAACAAAGCTATTGTTGAAAAATAAATGTTTGGGTCATGTTCTGCCTGATTTTAATTTGGATAAAAGAGTTTTAGAAAACTTAAGTAAGAGTTCAATGCGATTGGACGTGAGTACAAAAAAGTTTGGTAAAAACTCTGCTACTCCAATTGAGCTTTAGGAAATTATTAAGTTTTTGATTAGTAATTTATTAAAAGTTAATAATACTAGTGCTAACGATCTAATTAAAAATATTAGGATTAGATTTAACGACAGACGAATTCATGTTTAAAATACAATTATTTTATATTTATATGAATCTATTTCATTTTTCCGAAATAAACCTTTTTCAAATGTTCGGTGCAGATCTTTGCGTGATGAGTCAGATGATAACCAGACAACAAAAGAAACTCATGGTAGTAACTCAAGCAATCTTCTAGTAGAATTAACCGATATAATTAATTTAGCGTATTTTAGCTATCAGTACAAACAATAGTTTGTAGTAAACATATAAAGTTTTACTACAAAGTTCTGTCGAAAACCTATATTCAACCTGAGACACTTGTCAATTCGGAAGGTAGGAGGATTTCTTATGGAGGCACACTTCCGAACAGAACCGGAGAGCTTCCCGAAAGTGATATACTGAAAACATTCGTGCATTATTGACTCGATAGGCAATTTTGACTTGGACCACAGATTAACATCATGGATCAGGCATATGCTTAGGAACAGGAACATAAGTTGCAAAGTTAGCTACACAAAAATAAGAGGGAACGTATGCTGCGGAACACCACAAGGGGGAGTACTATCTACCTTACTGTGGGTTGTAACCATAAATACCTACTAAAACCTCTATCCCTGGAAACCTTTGTACCCGTCTGCTCTTCAGGTGATGTGGCGATATTAATAAGGGGAAACAATCCAAGGGTTCTTTGGAAACTGGGCTACAGAAAGGGGTCTTGATGTTAACCCAGAAGAAACAGAAATTTGTTTGTTTGCAAAAAAACGGAAGATTTCACCTTTTGAATCACCGGTTTTTCGAAATAAAGCAATACAAATTAGAAAAAAAGTCAAATATCAAGGAGTGATACTTGACTGGAGGTTATTCTGGAAAGACCATATAGAAAGTAGGGCAATCAAGGCCCAAAGAGTCTTGACCGTTTATAGAAGAGCAATCGGGTCCAAATGGGGAATGACCCCGAACATGGCACACTGGCTCTATACGAGTGTGGTAAGACCAATTGTAGCGTACGCCTCGTTAGTATGGTGGACATCCTTAACAAAGAAGGTTAATATCAAACACCTTCAAAATATACAAAGACAGTGCTATATCAACATCTGTGGCGCAGTAAGAACCACTTCAACTAAGGCGATGGAAAATATTCTATCAATACTACGAAGCAGCTCTGGCTGCTACAAGATTAATGGTAGTCTGTGAATGGTTGACAACAGAACACATGACCAAACACCAAAATATAATACATGTCTTACCCAGGAACAACGCTCGAACGGTTACGTGCGATAAAATCCCAATTAGATATGTACAGTCACACTTGTTGTAAATCATTATCGGTTACGTCAAAATAAAAAAAAATTAAAATATTGCTTAAATGTTAAATAACTGAATAAAATATTAAAATAAAAAATATACAAAATAGAAAAAGAAAAAACTGAAATGAAAAAAACAAAAAAAATATATACAAGGAGTAGAGCTCCTTCTTTATTAATAGAAATAAAACTCAAATATTTTATGCACTTTAATGATACAAACAAAAAAATATTATCTCAACATGAAAACAAAAACCCCAAAATTAAAAGTTAAAAAAAATGTTTTTTGATAAATTGAAAAACATGTATTAGCTAAGGAGAGTACGGACGAAGGATAAGATAAGACGAAGACTAACGGAGAGATGGGGATAGAAAAACTGGAATCCCCTGATGGGGTCGAAGTTTCGGTATATTCTGCACGAGATTAACATTCAAAAAATAGCAAACTCTGTAAACGAGGTTTATCGTAACTTGCCGACAGCTCCGCCCACCCTCTACCGGGAACTAATTTTGCAGGAAATAAAAGAGATTGAAGACGGTCTACACACACTTTTGTCTGGCCGCGTAAAACGGGAATTGCTGAATATTGGAGGAAAGGTTATGATGTGGCTGTATGGAACATTGGATGATGAGGACCGAGAGCAGATAAATCAGCATTTCAAAGTAGTTGATGCAAACGGTCACCAAATCATCGAACAGTCGAACCATCAGATATCTATAAATGACAGATTCAATTCCTCCATCAACAGAATGGTTGAGGCAATAAATGACAACAGAAGGGCGCTGAACGACTTGACACAGATCAAATTGCACTCAGAAAGTCAACATTACCGAGACGTCGCGATTTTCCAAATTTTCAAATTAGTTGATATTAAAAGTCAAGTGAAGATCATACAAGAATCCGTAGCTTTGGCAAGGATGAAAATATTCAACCCCGCCCTACCGACAACTGAGGAAATTGAAGAGAATAAAATAAATATTGACACCATACAACAAATGCAGATGGGAGTAGTATTACACAAGCACAACACGCTAATGTTCGTAATCAAGTTGCCCATCGAAACAGTCAGTCTAAAGAGGGCATTGATAATACCCGTTCCAAACGACAGTCAGCATCAAATTGATTCCCCCAGAGAATACGTTGTAAAACTAGATAACACAGTCTTCAGCTACACCGGAGAGACAGATTTTAAGATCCTAAAAGCTGCATTTTCGTGGTAAGTGTAGACTAATTTTGCACGAAGAGGAAACCGTGGAATTGGTAGAAGAGGGTACAATCGTGGTAATAAATGCTAATAGCACCTTAATGTCGACCAACTGTGACGACTGACGGGCCCATATCACGGGCAACTACCTTTTCTCATTCTACAATTGCAGTATAACCATAGGTTGGCAGGTTTACTTCAGCAAAATAGTGGATGTAACCCAGAAATTCCTCTTAGTGGGAAACAACAGGAATATCGCAACAGATATTAAGCCTACTCTGGCTTAATACAATTGCAGTATAACCATAGGTTGGCAGGTTTACTTCAGCAAAATAGTGGATGTAACCCAGAAATTCCTCTTAGTGGGAAACAACAGGAATATCGCAACAGATATTAAGCCTACTCTGGAGAAAATACAGGTAGCCCAGATAAAGAATATCGAAACCATTAAGGATATTCAGTTCCATCAAAACATTACAACTAGCATCGGATATTCCTTGACAGCAATTGTTGCGGTACTGACAACAGTAGCGATATTACTGTTACGCAAAAACCGGCGTCAACATAAGGTCAAGATAAATAACGAGTTACCAAATCGCAGCGACAACTTTAACCAGATTGTGGAAAGTCATCTCCAAGAACAGAGAACTCCACCCCCACCACCACCACGGAGCACTCCAGCGCAACGAATTTAAGAGTTAATCAATAGAAAAAAAATATATATATATATATATATATATATATATATATATATATATGTATATACATATATATATATATATATATATATATATATATATATATGTATATACATATATATATATATATATATGTATATATATATATATATATATATATATATATATATATATATATATATTGTATTTGTATTTGTATGTTGAAATACTTTACAAAGTAAATTTGCAAAGTATTTGGTGCACAGATGCCGACGGAGTGACTTAGACTATATGCCGGCGATGTTATTAACCCGTATTTTCTTCCGTTACTGTGACTGACTGTACACGACCTATGCCTTCACATAGGAAGTAGCAACGTAGTTAACCACGGAATATTCCTCAGAAGAACTGTAAAACTATACAGTTATCTGAGGTGTTGAAATTAACTAGTGCGAGTGAGACGCAAAACTCTCGAAAGAGAGTAAACAATCAGTGGTCTGGCTGCACTTAAAAAATAATTGCCAACGAGGCTTGATGTTAACTGACTCAGAGCTGCTTTGCGACTGATATATATATATATCATAAAAATATCTATGAGAATTGTACATAGAATAAGAATTGCCCATTAGGAAAAACATCATTGTATAGATGTTTTCTTCATTAAGGGGGGAGGGATGTTGTGAAGCATTATCGAACATCCGCCAGATCATAATACAGTATTTCAGACTTAGATCGCATCTATTACGGAATGGATAAAATGGTTAAAGGAAATTGATAACAGACTACCAGTTCGTATATTCACGGATAGTAGGAAAGTCATCGAGGCCCTAAGAAGTTATGCGGTTCAATCTCAGTGTGTATCACAATGAAAAGGATGAGATAAACTCATATGGGCAAGGTCACGAAAAATGAAATCACATAAATTTTTTTTCTGTCACAAAGCCCAAACTTCTTTTTACATTTGAAATGTCAAATATGTGTAGAATATGACTACATTATATGCCAGTGCAAAATTTGTGTCTGCTTTGACATTTTACATTCTTTTCATAAGTGGAACGTGCAAAGCGTAGTTTGAACATAAAGAAATGTCGGCGAAAAAGGTAAATTTTGTCGTTATTTTTTTGTACTTTAGGCAGATGATTACTTTTTTTGGATAGAATATAAATCAAACTATTGATTAGTAAGCAAATCTGTGTACAAAGCTTGGCTTTTGGACTAATTAGGGCTTAAAGTAATCAGCCGCAAATAAATGGTGACGTTACTGACAAATTTTTATAAAATGTTTTTTTATGCATTAACTAATTAGAAAAGAGGTTGGATGAGCTGATGTTTTTGAGTATTTTTGAAGTACTTTCATAATCAATGCTTAAATGAAACATTATTAGCATATAGAAGGGTATTTTTGCAAAAAAAAGATTGCGTGACGTTACTGACGGATTTTTTTTTAATTTTTTGCTTTAATAATTTGGTATTTAATTGCTAGACTCCTTTTCCTGGTGAACAAAGATACAAGCGTTATGTTGAAAAGCTAAAAGAAAGCAACAAATACAACTGAAGTGATGCTTTAATTTTGCAACAATTAACAAGACTGAAATTAATAAAGACTTTTTTATTTTCCGATAATAATGTGTTTTAATTTTACAGAATGTCCTGGCTTTAGTTCAAAATACTGACATACATTTTTTATCACCATATAGGAAGAAATTTCACAAATATTTCGCAAAAAAAAAAAGAAAAACAGAAGTCAGCTCGACATTTTTCGTACTAAATAGCCGCTAAAGCTGAAAAGTAGGGAAAAATTAAAAATTTTCATTTTAATGATGGTCAAAAATTGGCCAAAAATCAATTTCAACCCTCAAGCTATACACATCATTGAAGAGATAATATAATTAACTAATACTCTCATAATCATACAAAAATCAGCCCAAAATGGCAAGATTTACTACAATTTTTTTTATGAGATTAGTGCGAAAAGTGGGTTTGTCTTAATATCATCCCAGGGTTGCATCTTAAAACTCCTCTACTATGATTTTTTGGCCGTTTAGGGTCCCTCTATTAACCCAAGAAAAAAAAACAAGTAAAAACGTTATAGGGGGAGGAGGGGTAGGGCAGAAACAGGCAATCATAAAACTCTATATATAAATGCTTGGGATAATTATATACAAAATTAATATTTTTTTGATAGGGTCATTTAGGGGACAAAGGGGAAGGAGGGGGTAGGGCAGTAACAGGCAGTCATAAAACTAAAAATAAATGCTTGGGATAATTGTAAACAAAATAAAATTTATTTTTTTGTAGGGTCATTCGTCTGAGCTTCGCCATTAAAGCCTAAAAATGTTTTTGTTAAGGAATGTAGGCTTAAGTAAAACAATTTGTTAAAATTTTACACTATTTTTGCATATAATAACGCCCAATAAAGTGGGCGGGGTCCAAAAATATTTTTATTTTATTTTATGGATCCAAGGTTAAGGCGTTGGACCGTATTTGGCATAAAAATATATCATTTACTTAACAAAATAACCAAAAAACTTTAAAAATTATGTTGTTTTTTCTAAGTTTGGTTTAGTTCTTCTTAGGGCAACTTTTTTCCCTCTTCCCCGATTTAGCCCATCTCCGAACTTTACTTGTTCTAAGCTTTAAAATATATTTGTACCAAATTTCAAGAGTCTAGCTCCTTTCGTTTGGACTGAATCGTGATTTCCACAGACGGACATGCTCAGATCGTCTTAGATTTCATCACTGACCAAGAATATATATACTTTATGGGGTCTGAGATGGATATTTCGATGCGTTACAAACAGAATGACAAAATGAATATACCCTCCAAATTCTTTTTTGGAGGGTATAAAAATACCCGAAAATACTAACACGTGTGACGTTACTGACATTTTGCGTCACGTTACTGACACTGCTTTTATGTCATTTATGTGATTAAAACATAAAATATTAGGCCCACCTTTTGGATAAAAATCATCTTTTATCCTTCCTTTTTAACATACTAGGCAATAATAAACATGAACTATTTTCAATTCGTTCATTTTTACACAAACGTTCAGTTACCTCCAAAAACACTTCCAAGATCCGGTGACGTTACTGACGGCTTAAAATGGTCATAACTTCACAACAAAACGAGATACAGCAAAATTGTATGCATATGAAACAACAGTTATGACGAGAATTTTCATATGCCGCTCTCAAGTTAGAAGAAATAATTGTATTTTGTAATGATATTGACCAAAATATGTATACGAGCGTGACGATACTGACAGTGGCCATGCCCATATACGGATTGTGGAAGCATCAAGATAATATGGATTTCAGGACATCAAGAAATACCTGGAAATATTTAAGCAGATAAGCTAGCAAAGATGGGAGCATTAATGACAAGCATCACACTAGAAAATCCTAAGCCATTTCAAGTTTTTAAAACCGAACTAAAGCAATGGGCTATAGAATTGCATACAAGAGATTGGCAGCACCGTAGGTAGAGTGACTAGAATTCTATGAGGAAACCAAAATGGTAAGAAGACAAAAGTAATCCTAAGCTTAAGTAGGCCAGCACTATGGAGATTGGTTAATATAATAACAGGACATACAGAGTTAAGGAATCACCTGGCACGAATGGGTATTGTTGACTATATAATATGCAGAGCCTGTCAGGAGGATGACGAAACACTTGAGCATTACTTGTGCTACTGTTCAGCTTTTAGTCAAGTCAGGAGAGAAACACTTAATCAGGAAATAGTACAAGATATGGAATTTCTTAAGGGTTCTAGTTGAATCGTTTATTGTAAAAAGGGCGTAACTAACACGGAAACCGAAGCTGACTTTTTTGGGTGATTATTGTTCTATGAAGGTATATATAATATGTAACTTCAACGCCCATGTTCAAATGTAATTGAACATAGTTTTATCAGGATAGAATTAATTTCATTTATATTTAGGTTCATAAAGATAAAAATTGTTATCTTGCCTAAATATTTATATATTGTCTAGACTAATTACGGTTTAAAGAGGAAATTGGTTTTCATGTTGTTTGTTTAGCTTAAGTACGTTTTAGAGATAAAAAGTGGTGCAACATCTAAAAATCACCGACAACAACTATGAGGCAACGTTCGAGATTCTTAAGCAAAGATATGAAAATCATAGATTGTTATTTACAAACCGAAGTTGATGACCTTGTGCATATAGTAGTTAAATTGCCGCTTAAAAAGGCCAACGAGCTAGGAGATTCCAGAAGACAAGCAGTGGCAAGGTTTTTGTCTCTTGAGAAAAAATTCGAACGAGAGCCGCAACTTAAAAAACACTACGTTTATGAACGAGTATTTAAATCTCGGCCATATGAAAGAGGTAGAGAAGAAGTGCAGCGGGAAGTACTATTTACCACAGCAACCAGTAATTAGAGAAAACAGCTTGACAACAAAATTGCGTCTGGTGTTCGACACTTCTACTAAAACAACAAATGGAAGATTTTTAAACGATGTGATGTTTGCAGGTCCTAAGCTACAAAAAGATATTTTCGATATCATAATAAAATGGAGGCTATGGGGATATGTTATGATAGCTGATGTTGAAAAAATGTACCGTCAGGTAAGAATGGCAAACAGTGACCAATCGTATCAACACATATTATAGAGAGAAAGCAAATGCAGTCCTATAAAAGAGTATAAATTAACAACTGTAACATATGTATATTGTAATGTGCGCAAAAATGGGATGACGCAAACTATGTGTTGGAGCCGGCGCTTAAAAACGCCACTGGCTTGACTTAATATTTAGGCAGTTATTATGCCTTTTTGTTCCTAGCAGTTGAATGCTAATGTAATTGAAAGAGCCGATTTTAAGGCTGATAAGTAAGTTAATGTCTTTATTTTCGAAAATTTTGTTTCTTATATACTAATTTAGCGGTATACAAATTTGGTATATTTCCAATGACCCTTCCAATATTAACAGGTAGTTTTATTTGTTCTTACTTATAATATTGAATTGTTGTATTATAAAAAATAGGTAAAGTGAAGTAATATATTAGGGTAGTGTATATAATTACAAATAATATATATAAGTGTATTACATTATAAAATAATTATAAATAAGTGTATTAAACATGAAATATACTACACCCTGCTCCTCAAGAAAAATTTTACAATTTTTAGAAATTCTAAATTTTTTTTTTTAAGAGTTTAGATTTTAATATTATAAAATTTATTTTCTTTTATTTATTTTAATATTTTTTATATTATTATTATGGTACTCTTTCAAGTTATTTTCTATGTCTAGAACAGTGTTTACTCCTTTTGTTTCTACAACTTTATAGGGACCGTTATATGGTGGTTGGTTTTTTTTTCGATTAAAGTTTCGAACAAGAACGAAGTCGCCTTTTTTCAAATTTAGGGGATTATTGTAAATACATTGTTCTACTCTTTTCTTTTTCGAGTTCTCAAGATGTTCTTTTGCTTTAACTAAAGAATATTTTAAACGCATTTTTAGTTCGTTTGCATAATTTTCTAGGTTGTAAATAGGTTTTGTATCCATAATATTATTATCTAACAGATTTGGCAATTTTCCATATATCAGTTCATATGGCGTATAGTTCGTATCTACGTGTGGCGTCGTATTATACGCAAAGCAAAAGTATGGGATCCAATGTTCCCATTCATCATTGTTACAAAAATTTAATAAAAAATCGTTGAGCACTCTGTGATTCCTCTCTACAGAGCCAAGTGTCTCGTGGTGATAGGGTGTGCTAAAGACCTGTTTTATTTTTAGCAGATTGCATATTTCAGACATTAGTGTATTAAGAAATTCGGTACCTCTGTCCGATTTTAGTATTTTGAAGTGTCCATATATTAGGATGAAATTATTGACTATTGCCTTTGCGACTGTTCTCGCGTCTTTAGATTCGATAGGACACGCTACGATATATTTGGTTAGTTCGTCCTGCATTGTTAGTATGTACCTGAATTGATTTGAGTACCTAAGGGGACCTACTGTGTCTATTGAAATGGTTTCAAAGCTACTTCCTGGTGTGTCTGTGACGCTTAATTTTTCTTTTGTATTTCTTGTTTGCTTATTTATTTTACATTTTTCGCAATTGGAAACGTGTGCTTTCACCATTCTACTCATGTTCTTCCATATATACCTCTGTTTTAATTTCAGAGTTGTTTTTCTTATACCTAAGTGACCACCTATAGTTGAATCGTGATACTTCGTAATTAAATCTTTTTGCTTTTCTTTGTCTGTTACGGTCGTTGGCGACCTGTATATTAGGATTTTTAAACTTTCATTCTTCTTTCTTTTAATATTATTAAAAATGTTTTTGAATTGCTCTATATCTATTGTTCTAAATATCATGTCATTGGCTTCTAAAGCAAGTTCCTGTACGTTTTGTGATAGCATAGTTGGTAGCAGTTTCTCCAAGGACAACTGTGTGTTCGGTAGATTATCGCCGCACCTTATTACTACCTCTAAACTAGAAACTATTATTCGAGGTTTTTTATATATATTGTTTACTTCAAATCTTAACTTTTTTACGTTTTCGACATCTGATGTCGACGTGCACTCCCAAATGAAATGTTCATTACACTTATCATTAGCACTACGGTTTCCATTGTTTGTGTGAGTTTGTTTTTCAAGTACTTTCTTCATATTGCGTGTTATGGCCAATATGTTATGTTGGTCAGTTTCGGTATTACGGGGGATTAGAGTTTTCAATGTATCTGTATCTATTTTTATTCTTGATAATGCATCAGCATTTGAATTCATTTTGCCCTTTTTGTACGATATTTCGAAATCATATTCGCTTAAGTCGAGTCTTATTCTAGTCATCTTGGACGATGGATTTTTGTGTGTAAACAGTGACACCAATGGTCTGTGGTCTGTAACGACATAAAATTTTCTACATATAGGTATGGACGGAAAAAGTTGATTGCCCAGTGAATGGCTAACAGTTCTTTTTCTATTACGGATTTGTTCACGTCATGCTTTGACAATGTCTTACTTGCGTAGGATATGGGTAAGTCTGATCCAATCTCTCCTTGTGAGAGGATTGCACCCAGAGCAAAATTGGATGCATCTGTTGTGACGATAAAAGGTTTTTGAAAATCAGGGTATTGTAGTATAGGGGGATTTAGTAATTTTGATTTTAGGGTTTCGAAAGATTGTTGACAATTTTCAGTCCACACGAATGGTTTGTCCTTTTTTAGTAACTGGTTTAAATCTCTTGCTATATCAGCGAAGTCTTTAACAAGGCGCCTATAATAATTGCAGAATGAATGAATCTTCTGACTTCATCAGCATTTTGTGGTACAGGGTAATTTTTTATCACGCTATTTTTGTTTGGGTCAGTGCGTATACCTTTATTGGTTACGAGGTGACCTAAATAGACTACCTCAGTTTTTAAAAAACAACACTTACTTGTATTGAGTTTTAAATTGTATTGTTTTAAACGTTCAAAAACTTTTATTAAATTGCTGTGGTGATGCTTTATGCAGCATCCAAACACGATTATATCATCTACGTACAGAAAGGCTTCTGCGCTTAAGCCGCTTAATGCTATCGTCAGCATGCGCTGGAAACTGTTGGACGATATTTTGAGACCGAATGGTAACCTTGTAAACTGAAAATGACCATTTCTTGTTGAAAACGAAGTTAAAGGTCTCGAATCTTTGTCTAAACTAATCTGATGGAACGAACTGCTCATATCTAGAGTTGAAAAATATTTTGCTCTACCTAATTTGTCTAATACGTCTTCCAATCTTGTCAATGGGAACTTATCATTTACGATTTTTTTATTCAATTTTCTGAAATCTACGACTAGACGCCACTTCCGTTTGTCATCTGCTGACTTTTTGGGCACTATTAACAGTGGTGGGTTATAGGGTCTCACTGAGTGTTCAATTATTCCATCTTCCAATAGCTTGTTTACTTGTTCATTAATTTCTTCCATTTGCATTTCTGGCAATCTGTATGGTTTGATATATACTGGGGTATTATCTACTGTTTGTAGGTGTTGAGTATAAAAATTGTTTACCGTGAGCTGCTCACTTTCAATATGAAAAATTTCACTATATTTGGCTACAATGTCCATTAACGACTGTTTTGCTGTCGGGTCAATTGATTCAATATTAAGATTTTTTAAGACTTTTGCAACACGATTTTCGGTGTGCCTATTTTTAATTGTTTTGTAGTTATATACTTCGTAATTATCTAGATCCCTTTTGTCTAGGTTCAAATTTTTTATTTTAATGTCGTCGTTGGTGGTGTTTAAGACTTTTATATGTTGTCTGCCTACTGCAGGTATTATACTATTAGCAACAAAAACTCCTGGTGCTATCTCTTTATTTAAAACAATGCTTTCTTTTTCTGTGGATATGTTTATTGGGACGATTGATTCTGAACGAGCAGGTATACTAATATCTGTGTTATATACGCATTTGGGTGTGATCGGTAGTATAAATTCTTTTTCTGTTACATTAAAGGTTATTGTATAGGTTTCAAATTCTATTTTGCATTTATATTTCTCTAGTATATCTCTTCCAATGATACCAGTGGGTATAGGAAAATCAGATGGTACAACACGAAATTCATGTGTTATATTATCATCATCAAAATGTAGATTTAAATTTGCTGTACCGATACTTTTGATTGTGTCTGAAGTGATACCCCTTAGTGTTGAAACATTTCTAGTATCTATATTTTCAGTTTTGTGTTTTTTGCATATTGATACTTCGGCTCCTGTGTCGATCAAAAAATTCAAGTTTCCTTTTTTATTTCTAAAGCTCGTTGTTATTGGATTATTTGTATTTGTTGAAAATGTAAAAATTTTTGGCTCTGGATAACATTGTGCGTTATCCTGCCTACTTAGTTTCCCTGTCTATTCACTCTTGTGGTTGAGTTTCTGTTGTTACTATTGTTATTGTTACTATTGTTATTATCCCTACTATAATTGTTTCTGAAGTTGCCGTTATTACTTCGGTTATTTCTTTCATAAGTTCTTTGCCCATGATAAGAATTATCAACGCGACCTCTATTACCTTGGTAATTGTTTCTATTGAAATTTCTATGATAGTATTGGTTAACGCTACTATTATATCTGTACTGGTTATTAAATTGGCTGTCGCCATATATTTTATTATTTCTACTAAATTGGGGATCATTCCTATTTGAGTTATGCTTATTTGTTCGACGGTCAATCCTGAAAATGTTTGCATCATTGCTATGTAAATTTTGATCTAAAGTTACGCACTTCTGTACCGCTTCATTCATGGTTTTTGGGCTGCTTGCTAGCAAAATATTTTTGAATTCATTATTTATTCCTTTTATAAAAACATACAAAGCCATGCTGTCACTTATTTTGTAGATGGCGTCTTTCGCCTCTTGAGTTGGTGTCTCAATCGCTTTTATATGAAAATCGCTCAATTGCTCTGTGAGCACAGTGATCGACTCTCTAAACGCTGAAACAGTCAGGCCTACTTGCTTTACTGTTCCTAACTCTGTTAGTACCTGTTGCAATGTCTTCGGATTCGGGTACGCTTCAATCAATAGTTTTTTTAATTCTGCTAAGGATGTTGGTCTATTCGCACGCCCTAACACACTGCGAACATGCGCCGTTAGCTTAAAATTGTATATATATTTTATGTATATTTCCCTATCTTCGGTTCTTATTAGATCGTGCAACAATTCGGTTTGAACTATGAAGTCCTCCAAATATTCGTACGAACCCTTGAATGTTTGTATATTTTTGCCAACTACCGATATATCGAATAGTGCCATATCTTCTGTTTTATTATTTGTGCCCGTGGTTTTTAATGTTTTAATGCATAAATTTTCTATTAAACTGAATAATTTTTTATACAAATCGTTAAACGTGATAATGAATGTTTTACTTTTTGTATCCTCTAAATTTTTAAAAATTTCATCGACCTCTGTTCTTATTTTTAACAATCGCGTTAATTTTTCTTCTTTATAATCTGTAGACTAAACTCTGTCCTTACTTTTCTTTAAATTCTTTTCTAATTTTTCTAATTCTATAAAATATTCCTCTATTTTATCCATAAAATCAAAATATAGAATATGTTATGACATAAAAAAATTCATAAAATTATAACTTTGGGGCAACACTCAATTCAACGAGAGTAGTGGTGCCCTCTATAGGAAATATTGTGGCTAAAATCAATTTTGTTTTATTAATACAGGGTTGTTGCGCTGTCAGTCCTTCACAGCTGACATTAATTTGCCTCTTCGCGTTTTGTTCTTTTTAGTGATTTTTTGTTTGTTTAAAGAATGTGAATGTGTTTTATTTAAACTTATTAATTTGTTTATAATATAATTATTTTAATTAAATTATTTGATAATTGTTATAATTTTTCCCATTATTGTGTAAAAATGTGTGTTTATTCTTTTTGTTTTATAATAATTTTAAATAAAGGTAATGGTATTCATATTGTGTGAAAAAAAATTTGTGTGTGTTTTTATTTTATTTGTTTCGTCGGGCATTGAGCAAGGCCTCATATGCTTCGATCTGTATCCATGCTGGGATACAGATTCTGTTCGGTGGGCAGGATCGCCATGTAATGTGCGCAAAAATGGGATGACGCAAACTATGTGTTGGAGCCGGCGCTTAAAAACGCCGCTGGCTTGACTTAATATTTAGGCAGTTATTATGCTTTTTGTTCCTAGCAGTTGAATGCTAATGTAATTAAAAGAGCCGATTTTAAGGCTGATAAGTAAGTTAATGTCTTTATTTTCGAAAATTTTGTTTCTTATATACTAATTTAGCGGTATACAAATTTGGTATATTTCCAATGACCCTTCCAATATTAACAGGTAGTTTTATTTGTTCTTACTTATAATATTGAATTGTTGTATTATAAAAAATAGGTAAAGTGAAGTAATATATTAGGGTTGTGTATATAATTACAAATAATATATATAAGTGTATTACATTATAAAATTATTATAAATAAGTGTATTAAACATGAAATACACTACAATATATGTAAGATGAACTAATTAAGAATATAATAAAAGAAGACTTCTATATGGATGATCTAATGACAGGAGCAGATAATGTTCAACAATGTAAGAACATACGACATCGTATACAAGCACAGCTAAACAATTTTGGTTTCAATTTACGCAAATGGGTCTCAAATCACAAAACAATTATAAATCATGAAGATGTAACCAAAGAAAACACAGTCATTCAAATCAAAGATGGCGAAACTGTTAAAACTTTAGGCCTACAACGGGATCCGGCCAAAGACGAGATTCATTTTAAGGTAAATTTTACACAGAACAATAAAATAACGAAAAGTCAAGCTCTATCAGATGTGGCAAGAATCTTTGATCCTTTGGGCTGGATGTCTCCTGTTACTGTGCTAGCGAAACTATTTATTCAAACACTATGGTTGCGGCAAACTTCCTAGGACGAAGTGTTATCAGATGAGTTTCAAGATAAATGGTATGAATTTTCAAAAGATGTAATCGCTCATCAAAAGATCCGTATCCCAAGATGGGTAAAATCAACGTGCGAGACTGAATTGGAAATTCACGGGTTTTCAGATGCCTCTGAAAAAGCTTATGCCGCTATAGTTTACATTAAACAGAATACGCCTGTTAAGCTACTAACAGCTAAAAGTAAAGTTAACCCGATTAAAAACAGGAAAACTCTGCCAAAATTAGAACTGTGTGCTGCTCATCTTCTAAGCAAGCTTTTGCAAAGAGTAATTCGTATTTTTAATCGACAATGTAAAGTTCATGCATGGAGTGATTCAACTATAACGTTAGGTTAGATTCGCAACAATAAAAATAAAGACAAATTTATAAGAAACAAAGTTAACGAAATAAATATAATTTTGCCTGAGGTGTCATGGCATCACGTAAGCTGTAAGGACAATCCTGCAGATGTAGCTTCCAGAGGTATTAATGCTGAAAATTTGATACATCACTCTTTGTGGTGGAATGATCCTAAGTGGTTATTAAAGTCTTCCGAGTTCTGGCCGAAAAACGAAGAGCCAAAATCAAAAAAATATATTGAGGACAGCTGAGAAATTGACGAGCTGTAATATTATTAACAAGTTAGTATGCAAATACTCCAAACTAGGCAAGTTACGAAGAATAGTTGCTTACGTACTTCGGTTTGTAAAAAAATTAAGAAAAAAGGAAAGATATCCGCAGCATCTGACCGTTCCAGAACTTGAGGCGGCAGAAAAGATTATAATTTTTAATCATCAGCAGGTTGAATTTCATGATGAGATTATGAGACTGAATAAGGGACGTGCATTGAGTACCAAAAGCCAAATAGTAACACCGGTATTCATAAAAAAATAAAACGTATTTGCAATCTGTTTTAAGAAAATTTTGTATAAAAAAATTTGATTAAAATACATTTCAAACTCATTTTAAATTTTATGAATACCGGGGTAAGTCTTTTTCCATTTCTAGATAAAGATAGCAGTCTTCGAGTTGGTGGCAGATTGCATAGTTCTTTACAATATAATCACAAACATCCCATAATTTTACAAAAGTCTGAACTTTTATCTTTAATAATACACCAGACACACATATACACTCTCCATGGTAGGAATCGACTTATGGAGTCAACCATAAAACGTAAATATTGGATAATGGTATTAAAAAATGCAGTGAAGAAGTGTATTGGCAGCTGTACAACATGCATTCGCTATCAACAAAATATATCTAAACATCTAATGGGTAGTCTACCAGATTATAGAGTGAATGTTTCACATGCTTTTACTCATACGGGAGTGGACTATGCTGGACCAATACATTTAAGGTGTTCGAAAGGAAGAGGCCAGAAAAGCTACAAGGGCTATATTGCCGTGTTTGTCTGTATGGCAACAAAAGCATATCACTTGGAGGTCGTGAGTGATTTGACAACAGAAGCATTCCATGCGGCTTTGAGAACATTCTTTTCAAGAAGCGGCATGAGTTCTCACTTCTATTCTGATAATGAAACTAATTTTGTGGGTGCTAGTAAAAAGTTAGATGCGGATTTTAAAGCCGCAGTACACTTATACCTATCTTGACTGAACAAAAAATAAATTGGCATTTTATTTCCCGGCTGCCCTTCACTTTGGAGGAATTTGGGAATCTGGAGTAAAGTCGATGAAGTATCATCTCAAAAGAATAATTGGCGACACAAAATTGACGTACTTTGCTGGCAAAAATAGAAGCTGTTTTAAACTCCAGGCCTTTGGCTGAAGTGAATGCTGAGGATATTGATGCAGTGGATGTGTTGTCTCCGGGTCACTTTCTCATTGGAAGACCAGTAATAGAACCCGGAGAGCATATTGAAAGCGCAGTTATGTCATCATTAAATAAATGGAAACTTATTCAGCGGCTGAAAAAAGATTTTTGGAACCGCTGGAAGGAAGAGTACCTTGTGACGATTCAACAACAGAATAAGTGGAGGCATTCAGTTACAAATTTGAAAGAAGGAGCAGCAGTTCTGGTCAAAGATGAAAATACTTATCCAGGAAGATGGCCTCTTGGAAGAATAACGGCAGTTCACGAAGGAAAGGATGGGAAAGTTCGAGTGGTAAAGATAAGGTATCAAAATAATATTCCAAAACGACCAATCCATAAGATAATCCAGCTACCGGACGCAAAAAATTCAAACGAGCACAATCAGGATGGAGCCAGAAGTTCCCACACAAAAATTAAACAACCCAGCGGAAATAACTTTCTGAAATCTTGTTTATTATGGTGTATGTTCTTGATATTAACAGTAGGAGTAGTAAATTGTGCATCACTAAATTATGGTATGGGTGCCGAAATAAAGGAAATACCTCTGAATACAGCGTTGCATCTTTATAATATTGGAGAGATGAACGTTGTAAGCTCTAAATGGAACTTGATAATACATTACGATTTTGATCAGTATTATGAGGAGATAAAACGAATTAAAAAACTGAAGGAAAAACTTGAAGACCAATGTCCCAAATTAAGAAATTATAAAGAGGCTTGCGAGATGGTAGTATGGCCAGTCATACTACCATTTCCGTTTGGTAGATCAAAATAATAGTCTGTTGCTGAAGAAGGAAAGACAGAATAGAATATGAGAAATATTTTCCAGAATGAGGAGAAACTACAACAGCTCGCGAAACAGCAGACATCCATTGTGAACTCTACAATAAATGTGCTAAAGAAAAGAACTGAAGAAGTAAACGAAAATTTTAGTAAAATGTACCGGCAGTTGAAACTTTTCTATGATGAAGTTCAAAATGACACCAATACCGAGCGATTGATTTTTATGTTTCAAGTAATGACGACTCAGCTACATCTAATGATCGATGAGTGCAGTGAAATTTAATCATCTATCATGAATTTATTGATTGACTGCAGGAGGAAATATTAGACATTAGAAAACTATTGTCGAATGAGCTGGTACAGATCTGAAAGAAGTTTACAGTTCTATGGTGGCTATGGGTGTTGTGGTGGACAACCGTTTGGTAATACAGGCAGAAATACCCTTATATAATATACACATTTCAGAAATTTACGAAATTATTAGACTACCAGTTGATGGAAATGGCACTGCAATGATACCTATGGTCGACAGTGATTATATCATATATAATTTTGCAACAAATTTATATATTTTGATGTGGCAGTCTCAGCTTAACGTTTATACAAAAAACCATCAGGGACAATATAATTGCAAAGAGGAATTTTCTTGGAAACCTGCAGTAGAGCGATCATGCGAGGTTACAGCCTTAAAACAATCCAGGCATGCTGAGTGTTATTTTCAGGAAACTCCAAGAAAGTGTATTTGGAAAAAATTGTCAACGGAGAATCAATGGATTTTCACGTTTTTCGATCAGTTTACATTAAGAATAGACTGCGGAAATAGTGCACGTGACTGGTTGACATTACCTTCAAAATGAATACTGAATTTGCCAACTGGTTGTAAAGCAGTGTAACTTTGACCTCTTCTCAACATTTTACAACCAAGAAGGAAACTTCAATTCAGACATCATCATGGGGCGTAGAATTTCAGCAAGCAAATAGTAAGCTGGTAAAGCCATTTGATGTAACGGTAATCAACAATTCCAAAGATATACAAAATATACACCAAAATCTACAGAAGATGCAGGCCGACAATATTGAACTGATGTGAATGAAATATCACTATGTTTCCGGACATGTATCATTTATTTTAATTATTATTATAATTACAATCTTAATTTTTATCTATTTAAAGTATAAATGTAACAACAATACAAAGACCATAGTTAAGTTAGATTTTTCACCACCAATACCTTTAAATGCCCGGCAGAATGTTCAAATGTAATTGAACATAGTTATATCAGGATAGAATTCATTTCATATTTATTTAGGTTCATAAAAATAAAAATTGTTTTCTTGCCTAAATATTTATATATTGTCTACACTAATTACGTTTTAAAGAGGATATTGGTTTTCATGTTGTTTGTTTAGCTTAAGTACGTTTTATAGATAAAAATTGGTTTTTTGCCTACATATTTGTATATTGTAGAGAATATGAACTCTAGATTAATTAATATGATCTTAGTAAACAACCCTTATTATCTATCGCACGTATTATTGTCGCCAAAAAAAGACAAGGAGAATAGTTGATAAGAAAGAAGCGCATGCGTACTAAGTTAGTTTAAGATGTTCATTATGTTCGTGGTAGGGATTTAAGATCATTTTAAAATGAAAATAAAGTAGTGTCTTACAAACATTCAACCGGTTAAGTAACAATAGTTTATATTATTATTATATTATTCAAAAATAGACTATATCGTGTTTTCCACAAACAACACTGATCAAGAATGTATATACTCTATGGAGTTCAATTCTTTTTGGATGGTTGCTCGCCCTTGGGGGAGACATTTCACCTTTGCCATAAAACACTAAATATAAAATTTTAGGACAATTAATTGTAAATTTTAATATTTTGATAGGGGCATTTAGGAGGCAAATGGTGACGAGTGGGTTAGGGTAGAGGATCAGGTTACGTCTCAGCTTCGTCATAGATGATTAAAAATGTTATTTTTAAGGAATTCAGGCTTAAGTGGGTGCTATTGGCTGAAGTAGTAGAACACGAGACTACGAAGCGGAGAGTCCGGAGTTCAAGCCCGCGCTGAGTCATGAAATATTGTGTTGAATTCTTCTGATCAGCATTAGAGCGTGGTCGTGTTAATTGTTGCCTGCCTGTTTCAATGATGAAGGCATAGTCACTGGTCACTGAACGTAATTGTCGGCGACTGACACTATCATGTACTAAAAAGCATAGTAACAGCACCCAACTTCGTCGGCCCTGTAGCAAAAATTAGCCGGCGAAGTAAAAAGGTTGAAATAGCTACAAAAAATAAAAAAAATAAAACTGTCGATCTTCTCATCTGTCCCCTTAATACTATCCCCTCGTTTTCAGTTCCGGCGCAATGCATTGCATATGTAGGGGTCATCCCCTGAGTGCTAGTCCTACTCCTAAAAAAAAACAGAAAGTATGTTTAATTAAAAAATAAACAAAATTATGTTACCAATTACTATTATATTTAAGAAAACCTTTAAACTTTTTGTCTAGGAAGCTAAATGTTTGGCTTTTCTTATTTCTAGTACCTCTGAACGTCTTTCTAAAATATTATTTATGTTTAATTTACAAACAAAAAGAAAAACTCCGTTTCATGTACCCCAAAGTTCTAATTGTGCAAAGGTAGAATCGTCTTTTAGATATTTTTGCTTTTTAATACCAATTTATTTCTTCCTGATATAAAGTAAAAATCATCATGAAAATCAAAGATAACAAATAATATGGTTACTTTTATGAATAAAAAAATGTCGATATTCCAACCCTAAACTGGATTTTTAATTATTTTGTTTTGTGGTTTTCAATACAAATTTAACTCTTCCCGAAGTATAAAAAAGATTTCATCCACAAAAAACCAAATTTAGGAACTTATATGGCTAATTTTATGTACTAAAGATTTCGATTTTCCAGCCCTGGAACCGAATTTTTAGTTTTTGAAATTTTTAGTACCAATTTAATTCTTAGCGAAGTAAAAAACAAGTTTAATTCATTGAAAAAAACCAATACTGGGAACTTGTATGGTTACTTTTATGTACCAAAACCTTTAGATTTTCCAACCCTGGAACCGAATTTTTAGTTTAAAAATGTTTAATACCAATTTAACTGTTTATGTTTAATTCTCTGCAAAAAAAAACAAAATTGGGAATTTATGTGGGTACCAAATGTATGTACCAAAAAATTTCGATTTTCCAACCCTGGAACCGAATTTTTAATTTTTCAATACTAATTTAATTTTTTCTGATATATAAAATAGGTTTAATTCACTAAAAACACAAAATTTGGAATTTATGTGAGTACTTTTATGTACCAAAAATTTTTCGATTTTCTAACACTGGAACCGAATTTTTATTTGCTTTGCCAATGCAATTCTTAGTAAGGTGTAATATAGTTTTACTTGACAAAAAACTTAAATATTTGTAACCATTTTGGTCACTTGTACTACAAAATATTGCAGTTATCCAACTCTGGAATCTAAATTTTGATTTTTTTTTTAATTTTTGATACCAATTTTGTTTTTCCTCAACGAAAAAATAGTTTTAATTAGTTAAAAACCAACGTTAGTTGCCTTTTTGGTTAATTTTATGTATAAAAAATTTAAATATCCGAGACCTGGAAGCGAAATTTTAATTTTTATTGTTTTTTTATACCCTCCAAAAGAGAATTTGGAGGGTAGTCATATATAAGTACTCGTACTAAACATTACTTTGTAACACTATTATGAGATGCACCCTAATGAATGCTTCTCATATTCCGTCTAAGAAATGTGTGTGAATTTGCAATGTCAACAAATTCACAGAGCAACCTTCAATTACAATTCTAGTTCAAATACGCATTGCTATGCTGACTCGAGTCTAGTTTTAAGTAGGAGTTAAAACATAAAAATGAAAAAAATTATAAAGTTGCTGCTCAGGTGAAAAGATACAACGAAGAGATCAACTTGTTTCATTTTCAAACACATAACTGGCGACGAGGAAAACCTAAAAAAAAACTTTTATTCAGTGATAAAAATTTAAATTATATTAAACAAGGATACAAAAATAAAAGGATACAAATAAATTTAAAATTATTAAAAGAAAAAATTTAATTTAATTTACAAAATATTTAAATTACAAAAAATATGTGACAAAAAATATGTTGTTATAAATTGCATAAAATTCTGAAACTTTTATTGAAAAAAAAATTGCTACATTCATTGTGGTTTCTAGAATTTGTGAAAAAAACAATAAATTCAAAAAGAAAAAAAAAGGGAAAGGAATTATTTTATTTACACATTAAAAGAAGACACAACAAAAAACTATAAAAAGATAAAACTTCTTTACAAGAACACTACCGAACATTTGAGTAGTCATTTGTTTGATAGTGCTGAGGGCTTAATACCTCATTGCCTATACAAAAGTTGCTATCATTTTCTTAAGGCCAATATGAAAAAACTGATGTATACAATTGTATACATGTGAGCTTGCATCTCTGTCGTACTTATTAATTCTGCCGACATTAGAAAATATAGCTCAACTTCTCACTCTAGTGCTATTTTGTAATCAGTATATATACACATATGACTTATCAGTTGAGTGCTCAGTACTGTTGAATCAAATGAACACTCAATTGAGTAGTCAGTATTGATAAGTATTAGGAACATGCATGATAGCTCAGGTGACTACTCAGAACTGTTCGATGTTACCATTCCTACTGACAGGTTCAATTCTATACCTTTTTCATTGTAATAAATAAACTTTTATCAGGTATATTTGTGATAAAAGTTGAACTCTTATAAATCTAACCTTTTTTCAAATATATTCAAAAGGATAATTTATCGTTCATGTAGAATTTTATCACATATGTACCTGGAAATTCTTTATATTTAATATATAGTAAGTAATATTTTATTTTTAACAAGTTTTTAAAAAGGAGGGTTTTAACATATAATTGTTTTTAACAAATTAACGTTTAATTATTTTAAAAAAATTAACGTTGAAATAAAAAATAATAATAATAATAATAATAGTAATAATAATAATAATAATAATAATAATAATAATAGTAATAATAATAGTAATAATAACAGTATTAATAAATAATAACATTAATAATAATAATACCAATAGTAAAAATAATGATAATAGTAATAATAATATTTTTTTTTTTTTTGCGGTGGGAAAAGGCTTTATGCCTTCACGATGGCCGTCACCAATCGTGATATGTCGGATTCGCTCGCCCAGCGCGTACAGGCAAAGAATGTATGCTCCGCGTCGTCAGTGACTTCTGTGCTTTCATACACACAAAAGACTGTGCTGCATTTGCCCATTCTGTGAAGGTATTTGCGGAAGTAACCGTGGCCAGATAGCAGTTGAGTTAGGTAATAATTTACCTCGCCGCATTTCCTGTCTATCCATCTGCTAATGTCCGGGATAAGCCTTGCCGTCCATCTTCCACACGTTGCCACATTCCATTGTGTATTCCACTCGAAAATTGTACTTTCTCTCGCCCGAAGTGCGGCTGTCCTCTGCGCGGCCAGCAGACTCTTAGCCCTTCGCTTCACTTTTAGCGTGTCAGCCCATACTTCACATCCGTAGAGAAGGATGCTGTTGTTTACCTCCATAAGAAGCCTGCGTTTGCTAGAAATTGGTCCTCCAGTGTTCGCTATTAGTCTGCTGAGCTGTGCCGTTATTTGCGCTGCCTTTGTCGTTGCTTGTTTCAACTGCTCCACGTATGTGAGCTTTGAATCCAGCCGAACGCCCAGATACTCGATGTATGCTTTCGTGCGTATGATATCATCTTCTATCCTCATGTTCACCTCTGTTGGTATTTGGTGTGTAGTGAGCAGCAGAAGCTCCGTTTTCTGCATCGCCAGCTGTAATCCGTGCTCGTTTAACCACGTCCTGACTCTGATCATCAGTAGTTAATAACTGTATGTGCGAGAACAATTAAAATACTCAAATTTCAGCAATTAAATTTTAAAATTTTTAAATTTTAATTGCCAAATTTGTGTTAATGGGTTTTTTTGTAATTTGATACTTTAATGTGTGTGTGTGTATTTTCCCACGGTTAAATAGGGATGTTCACATTGTTGTTGTTTAATTTTTTATGATGTTGGGGTAGGCGTGGGAATTTTTGTCTGTCCATATGAGACCTTGGGAGTTTGTGTCTGTCCGTATGAGACCGTGGGAATTTCTGTCCGTCCATATGTGGGGGGTAGTTTGGTGGAGGGGTGCTGTAGTAACCAAAATGAGTTTGTATAAGTGAGCGTGAGACCGTGGGAATTTTTGTCTGTCCATATGAGAGCTTGGGAGTTTGTGTCTGTCCATATGTGACCTTGGGAATACATGTCCGTCGGTATGTGAGCGTGGGAATTTCTGTCTGTCCATATGTGAGCGTAGGAATTCTGTCTCTACATGGGTGCTATGGCCTAATAGAAAATAATAAATTTTTAGTATCTGACACAACATTTTTTAGGAAGTACAATATCTCAAAAGTGTTGTATAAATGGATGGCCCTAATGTTTGTGGTTCGTTTCTTCTTGCTGGAGTGAGATTTCTTCTTTTATTTTTTAGCTTGTTTTTAATTGTGGTGTGTGTTTACTTAAGATATTTTTAATTTTGGTGTGTGTTTACTTAAGATATTTTGTCCAGCAATTCAGTTATTTCTTTTTTGTGTGCAATGCTTGAGTGTGGGGGAATAATTTGATTATTCTGATCTTGAAGACGTTGTGAAAAAAATTACTATTGCATAAATATTGAATTTGATATTTTGTTTATTTTATACATGACGATCATCGATGGATTTTATTTGGGGATCTGGATGGTGGTGCGATTTCTGTATTTTGTAGAATATTAATATGTGTGTGTTTTTGTGTTCTGAGTGGCGATTGGAATGTCTGCCTGTCAGACAGGGGGTGTGTGTGTGACGATTGGTGAGTCTGTGTGACAGTCCGCTTTTTTGTTGCTTTCCTGGATTTAGCGCAAGTGGGTCAGTATGAAATGAAATAAATTTGTAGATATTTATGTACGCATATACATACAAACAAATAATAAGCGTTTATTCGTTGTGCCCAAATATTCCCTTGACCATTTGAATGAATGAACCATTGTGTTTATTTGTTTGTGTGTTCTCTGAAATAAATATGTATATAGGTGTTTATTTGAAATAAAAGACATTTATTTTAATTTTTATAAGCATTTATTTAAAAGTTTGTTAACATTTTCATTTTTAAGTAAAATTGCATTCCTTAAGGCACAAACACCATAGTCGTGATAGCTACAATAGAAATATGTTGAATGGTTAGTTTCCATTTGTTTAAAATTAATGCAGCCAATGTCTTCAATGTTATAAACTGTTTGATGAATCATTTTTTCTAGCCATTTTTTCCGCTGAAATAAGTATTTTGATTACAATTAAAATAAAAAGCCATTAGTTTTTTGTTTTAATTTTTTAGATGCATTTATTTATAAATTTTTCAGATATTTCACTTTTAAAGTAAGTTTTCCACCGAACGAGCTGCCTCATCCAAAATTGCATCGTCCGAGTTTTCATACATTGCCAAAAATATTGGCAAATCGATTGGTGGGAGGATTTCCACACTGATTATATCAACAAGTGGGCGATGCGTTTCTTCAAGCTGTTGAGAGTTTATTGCAAGTAATGCATCCTCATCACCTTGCAATAGCGTCTCGAACTCTTCGTCTTCTTCAGTTCGGTGCTGAGTATTTAGCGAGAGAAATAACTCTTCGTCCCCTTCCAGGTGTCTTTCGAATTCCCGCATCATAACTGCTTTAGCCCAGTCTTTTCGAATCTGACGCATGACCCTTTTATATAGAGGTGTCTTCCAAATGGAGGGCATTGTTGAAATGAAATAATGATAGCATTATAAGTTAACAAGTAGATTCGCTGAAAAGTTCTCTTTTTTCTTTAGCTACAAAACTTTTGTAGTTTATCATATACCACAAAGTTTTGTCTACGTAGCAGTTTCTTTTGCTACAAAATTTTGCAGCGTCTCTACATACATAAGCATGCCAACGTATTCTGTGCATATCACTTATCCAAATGTTTTTTTACATAAATATTGTCCACGTAGCAGTTTCTTTTGCTACATAATTTTGGAACGTCTCTACATGCATAAGCATGCCTATGTATTCTGTGCATATCACTTATCAAAATGTTTGTTTACATAAATATTGTCTACGTAGCAGTTTCATTCCCTTTAACATTTTGTATCGTATATGCATGCATAAGCATGTCTCTGTACTCTGTATACATAACATTCCGTTCAAAACTTTGTAACGTATCTGCATGCACAAGCATGTCTCTGTACTCTATACATATCACTTATCAAAATGTTTGTTTACATAAATATTGTCTACGTAGCAGTTTCATTCCCTTAAACATTTTGTATTGTAGAGGCATGCATAAGCATGCCCCTGTACTCTGTATATATCACATTCCGTTCAAAACTTTGTAACGTATCTGCATGCACAAGCATGTCTCTGTACTCTATACATATCACTTATCAAAATGTTTGTTTACATAAATATTGTCTACGTAGCAGTTTCATTCCCTTAAACATTTTGTATTGTAGAGGCATGCATAAGCATGCCCCTGTACTCTGTATATATCACATTCCGTTCAAAACTTTGTAACGTATCTGCATGCACAAGCATGTCTCTGTACTCTATACATATCACTTATCAAAATGTTTGTTTACATAAATATTGTCTACGTAGCAGTTTCATTCCCTTAAACATTTTGTATTGTAGAGGCATGCATAAGCTGTATCTCATATACCCGCTGAACTTCTAAAACTACTTTTTTAAAATTTTACAACCAACGATTTTTGTAGCTACAAGTTACTAACTATGCAAATACTGAAAACTACTTTTTGAAATGTAGCGTACTAGACCATACTAAACATTTTCACGAATTACTGTAAGTCAAATTTTTTAAGATTGAAGTCAGTACATTTTTGTATATAAAACCAATAAGTCGTGAATATTTCTAAACTCCTTGTGTTTTAAAAAATAGAACTTTTTTTATATTACAAACTAAAAACAATATATAAAGGCATTTATAAGTTGTTTCAACATATATATATATATTAAGGTTTTTTCAATAAATAAATATAAAAAAAAAAATTAAAAAAAAAAAAAAAAATGAGTTCTTCAGTTTTCCGTTGTAATATCTGTAATAAGCAATTCAGATACCAAAAGTGCTACTTAAATCATTGCAAAAGTCATGTTCAACCCCAAGATGTGCAGCAGTCCGTACAACCCCAAGATGTGCAGCAGTCCGTACAACCCCAAGATGTATATCATTCCATACAACCCTATAACCCAATGGTCTACAACAATTTGCTATATCAGTATCCCGTGCAATATCAGTATCCAGTGCAGAATCAGTATCCCGTGCAGTATCAGTATCCAGTGCAGAATCAGTATCCCGTGCAGTATCAGTATCCAGTGCAGAATCAGTATCCCGTGCAGTATCAGTATCCAGTGCAGTATCAGTATCCAGTGCAGAATCAGTATCCAGTGCAATATCAGTATCCAGTGCAGGCTCCAGCGTATCCGTATCCAGTGTCAACCAACCAATTCACAGCACCTATGGAAATTCCATATCCCATTGAATATAGTGTACCTATACAGTTGCAGCAAAATAATAGACCCAATAATAATTACCCAAGCTATTTGCCCGTAGAGAATTCTCCTCAAGACATGGATATAAGTCAAGTTATTCCACATGATCAAGCAAATACTCAAAATGATGAAGTAGAAATGGATATCTCAAATTCTGCGGATGATCTACTCTCTCAAGCTCCAAATGAACGCAAATATTACATAATAAATAGTGCTTTTAAGAATAATATTACAACATTTGGAGTTCTAATAAATAAGGATTGTATTCTATTTGAAGATGTGATTGTGGATAATAAAACTATAATCAAAGAAAGACTTGAAAATAGTCTTGCCGTGCACAACATCATTAAATTTAATATTACTCTAATTGGAGAGTATATTAAAATTGCAAGCGATGAAATGGAATTGTGTACTATTTCCCACCGGGCAAAGATGGATCTTCTATGCATTGGAGATGATGTTGAGGAAGTTATGGCAAAGCAATTTCAAGAAATCCACAACAAAATGTCTGAATTCCAAGAACGGGATTCAGGATGGACATTAATTAGAATTGTTCGCCTCGAAATCGCCATAAATAAGTCATCTTTGGTGAGAGGATCGAACTGGATAAGTACGCCGGAGAAATTAAAAAGTAGAGCTGCCTGCATAAATGTTGAAAACAAGGACATTTACTGCTTTAAATGGGCTATAATATCTGCACTGGATACCTCTGTTATTAAAACACCACAACGTTGCAGCTCATACAACATTGCAGACATCAGCGCTGACATCATATACATGCAAAACGGAAATGAGCTTGATTTTAAAAATTTAAAGTTTCCGTTGGCATTAAAGAGTATTAGGATATTTGAAGAAAGTAATCCTAATATCAGCGTCAATGTGTTCGGATACAACGATGAAAGGAATGAAATTGTTGGACCATTCTATAACACCAAAAATGAAAAATCAACACATATAAATTTGTTATTATTAGAAAATGCTGGAGGATATCAGCATTATATTCTTATAACAAATATATCAAAGTAAGTAAAGAAATATACATATACATTTATTTACGTAAATATATTAATATGTATTCTTATAACTTTTTTCTTTCCACAGACTTTTAAAATCCCAGACTACCAAGCACTGCAGAAAACTTCTGTTTTGTAACAGCTGCCTCCAATATACCCACAATGAGAGGACGTTAGAACAACATAAAGAAGAATGTGGGAAAATTGTTGCGGAGCTACCCTCTGAGGAAAAAGCGGTGTTGCAGTTTAAAGACCAACAACGAGAAATGGATGTACCATTTGTTGTGTATGCAGACTTTGAATGCATACTGCAGGAGGTTAGTATTAGAGTAAGTGATAAAAGTAATTATATTAAGAAGCACATACCATGTGCTTATAGTTATTATATTAAATGTAAGCATAATGATAGTTTAGATAAATTTAAATTATATACGGGTAGGGATGCAGCAGAAAAGTTTGTAGAAAATTTGATTGAAGATTGTGAAGATATTTATAATGAATATCTAGCAAACAAGAGGAAAATGGATGCTTTATCTCCTTTCGAAATTTTTAATTTACAAAATGCAATAAATTGTCATATTTGTCACAAACATCTAGGCAATGATAGAGTGCGAGATCACTGTCACATAAGTGGTAAATTTAGAGGCGCAGCTCATAAGATTTGCAATTTAAAATTTCAAGTTCCTAAATTTATACCAGTTTATTTCCACAATTATTCTTCCTATGACTCGCACCTTTTTGTTAAAGAGTTGGGTAAAAAATCTGACAATATAAAAGTCCTTCCGCTCAACAAAGAATTATATATATCACTGTCTTCATTTTCAAAAATGACCGACAACTACAACCTTGAAATTAGATTTTTAGATACAATTCGTTTTATGTCAGATAGTTTAGAATCTTTAGCCAATAATCTTTCAGAGCAAGACTTTAACATTATTAAAAAACAATTCAAAACCAAAACAGAGTTTGATCTTGTGAGAAGAAAAGGCGTTTTTCCCTATGATTTTCTAAATTCTTTTGAAAAATTGAATGTTGGTGAACTTCCAGCAAGGGAAGATTTCTTCAACCAGCTCAATAATAAGGAGTGCTCGATTGAAGACTATGATCATGCAAAAGAAGTTTGGAATGCTTTCAGCTGCAAAACCTTACAAGATTACATGGAAGTATATTTAAAAACGGATGTGCTCTTACTTGCAGATATATTTGAAAGTTTTAGAAAGGTTTGCAAGAACATCTACCACTTAGATCCATGTCAGTATTACACTGCACCAGGACTATCGTGGGATGCTATGTTGAAGCATACAAATATAGAATTAGAGCTTTTGACGGATATAGATATGTACAATTTCTTCAAGAAAGGAATACGTGGTGGGCTTGTACAATGTAGTAATCGTTATTCAAAAGCTAACAATAAATATTTAGCTGATTATGATAGAGAGAAGCCCTCAGAATTTATTGTGTACTTAGACGCAAATAACCTTTACGGTTGGGCAATGTCTGAGTATCTACCTTATGGTGGATTCAAATGGATGTCAACTGAAGAGCTAAATCTAGATCCGACAACCATAGAGGATAGTTCAAGCGATGGATATGTCTATGAAGTTACTTTAGACTATCCTTCTCATTTGCATGACTCTCACAATGACCTTCCTTTCTGTCCAGAAAATAAAAAAATTTTGCAAACAAAGCACATTAAATTACTAGCAGATTTTTCTACAAAACAAACATATGTCATACATTATAGAGCTCTTAAACAATGTTTGCAGTATGGTCTAGTTCTAAAGAAAGTACATCGAATTCTCACCTATAAGCAATCAACCTGGTTGAAAAGTTATATAGACTTGAATACCAAACATAGGGCTACTGCAAAAAATGTTTTTGAAAAAAATTTCTTTAAATTGTTAAATAATGCAGTATATGGTAAAACTATGGAGAATGTGGAAAAGAGAAAAGATGTACGAATAGTTACTAACTGGAATAGGACAAACTGTAATCATTTAGGAGCTCAAGATTGGATATGTAAACCTAATTTTCATAGTTTGTCAATATTTTCTGAGGATATGGTAGCGATTGAAATGAAAAGAGTGAAAACCTATTACAATAAACCCTTATATTTAGGATTTTGTGTATTAGAGCTTTCCAAATGGAAAATGTATGATTTCCATTATGGGTACATGCAACCCAAATTCAAGACAAACCTATCATTAAACTATATGGACACAGACTCTTTCATTTACACAGTACAAACTGAAGATTTCTATGCTGACATAAAAACTGACGTCGACCATAAGTTTGATACTTCAGATTACCCAAAAGACAATGTATATGGATTTCCTCTGGTAAACAAAAAGGTGTTGGGTATGATGAAGGATGAGAATTGTGGAAAGGTAATGAAGGAATTTGTAGGATTGCGATCAAAAATGTACTCTTTTAGTGTGCAATATCAAAGTGATATTAAAAAATCGAAAGGAGTAAAGAACTGCATTCTTAATAATTATAGTATAGCTTCATATAGAAATTGCTTATTCCATAAGTCGACTGTGTATGATGATATGCTAACATTTAAATAAAAAATTCATCAAATTTACTCAAATCAAATAAATAAAGTAGTATTAAATTATGCAGATGATAAAAGAAAAATAAGAAGTGATGATAAAAGTACGTATGCATGGTATCATTTTCGAATCGAAGAAACCAATCCCGATTACGAACTTGATATGCTATTGTGGGAAATTTCAAGATTAGAAAAGGAAGAAGCAATGGAATAACTGCAACTAATTTTTTAGCTAATAATTTCTATGTGTAAGTAGTTAAATCTAGTAATAAAAGAAAACATGTTTTATTTTTAAGTTAAAAATTGTTTTATTGTTAAGAGAGAGTGAGAAAAAACCAGAATTTTACAAATATATTATATATTAAAAAACATTAAAGATTTTGTTTTATTCTGATTATTTACTTTTAATGAAATAATGCATAATATGAATTAATTAAATGGCTAATTGCCATTTTTCTTAAATAATATACCGAACACCGGCAGGTGTCTGGTCCCTCCACACAATCCGGATGGCTCCAAGGACAGGATTTGAAATGGCCATCGTCCTTGTCTTCATCTTCCATTATACCCATTTCTTCGTTTTGATCCAACATGTCTAGGAAATATTTCATCATATCCCGGTGTTCATGTAGTTGACATCCTTCAAAGTTGATTAGGAATTGCACAATCTTGTCTCTTATTTGACTCATGTTTTTTATTTTAAATTTAACCTTTTTATTAGCAAAATTTACTTGCGTTCCGTTTTACTGTTACTTTGCAACTATAATGGATCATTTCAACGAACCAGTACGAAGGTGCATGTTATGAAATTTAAAAAACGAAGCCTGATCGTTTTTAATCCGAAAAATAATTTAAAATTTTGTGTGAACGACTCAAAAAAATGTATACATATTTGTATCATCTCTCTATCTTTTTTCAACTACTTAGTTTTAAATACTTATATAAATTTCATTTCTCCTCACTTTGTCTTTTGTCAAAATAAAACAAAAAAATCATTGTATAACGATTTTCTGTTAGGCTTCTTACAGTCTAGAAAGCTAAAATCGAGATTAGTTTGCAATAAAAGTTCAAAGCTATAAGTTGTGAAAAATTTCTACCGCAATGGATCTGGTGAAAAAATTTAATTCGTGCAATACAAAAACCTTAATACATATAAAGGATCTAGATGATTCAATCAAATACAACATCCTACGTGCGAAGCGGGTAACAACAAAGTACGGAGAAACAATTCAACTTGAGCTGGAAAACCATATAATGTTTCTCCCGAACCGATATAATGCATTAACCAATGTAGAATTAGAAGATCTTTCGAATGATAAATATCGACTACAAAGAAAAGGAGAGCGAAACCTGATCTTAGATAGCGAGATGCACGAGTTTTTGATACCAAACTCCCAGTACCCTGTTTGGCAGTAAAAATAAAAAAAATAAAAAAAAATGTTATGTACATATATTTTGTAACTAATACAATAAAACAACGAAAGAATTTTTTAAAATATACAAATATATGCTTGTGTTTTATTTCAACTCTTTAGTTGCTTCATAAAGAAATTTTAAACATAAATGGCCACAATTAAATGTATTAAAGTTTTGATATTGATTGTAGTTGTATTCAATATTTCTACCTAGATATTTGATTAATTCTAAAGGAGGTTGTAAATTTCCAAAGCTGTCGAAATATTGTTTTTCATCCTTGTTTCTATAGTATGCTACCCAATGAGTACCTGGTCCTGCTGATAAATCTAAATTAATTATTCCACATTCTACTGTCCTTGGCCGTTTTGGTAGAGAATCCAACATATAAACTCCTCTAAAGTGTGGAATATTTCTTGAAAATTTTCTTAGATCAAATTCTGATAATGGTCTGTTGGGTAGCATTTCTAATAGTTTTTTGAATGATCTTTACAAACAAGTCCATAACCCTTTTTATATGGTTTAAGGTACAGTCCTTCTCCCACAGCAATAGACTCCATTGCCTTATTGTGTCTGGTGGCTTCCTCAAGTTGTTTTTTTGCGTCCTTTGTTGCATTTACAGCCTTAGCTATAGCGGCACCTCCAGTTGTTAGACTACCAAGTGCACCTAGAGCAGTTAGAATTGGAATTAGCGGTAAAAATCCACCAATTTTTGGAACATTGATTATGCGTGGTATTACAACGCGTGCCTTTTTCCCCTTAAGTGATCTGTTGATAACTTTACGAGCGATTTTAATGGCCGAGTTAATGTCTTGTGGTTTTTCTTCCCGTAATGTTTTTGTTGCTGCTCTAATTGAACTATTGAACAGCTTTTTATCATTTAAATGAGTTCGTAACGATAGTCTTTGCCTATTTCTGCTCTTCTTCTCCATACCCATACCAAATTTAGTTTTTGCTTTCATTGCATTGGTCACCATATATGCAAATGTTTTTTCTGCAAGACTGCTATTGTTTGAAAGAACTCTTTCCCAAGCTTTATTTTCAAGAATTTTATCAGCTTGGTGTCTACTGTTTAATTCTTTGTTTTTGGAGTAAGCTATATCGTGATTTTTGCAAGCAGCATCCAATAAATTAATTCCTTTATCTCCTCTATCTAAACGCTTTTGTAATCTTGTGCCAGGTCCACAGTACTGATATCCAGGAAGATGTAATTCAAAAGGTAGAGAATTTATTGTTTTATTTAGTAAACCTTCTCCAACGATAGTTTTCTTATGACTGAATGTTTTTTTATAAAACGTAACCATATTATTTTATTCTAGAATAAAAGATATTGTTTTGTGAATTTTACAAGTAGTTATTGAAATGCGCTTAGTAAAACAACACAAAAATATTTTGGTTCGTAATGTGGATGTATCTTCAAATGACAGTACAAAAATAAGACATAGTTCCTTGCTACCAAATTCTATACGAGCATTAATAGTTGGTCCCTCCAATTGTGGAAAAACTAATGTAATGATCAGTTTGCTAGAAAGTCCTAATGGTCTCAAGTTTGAAAATATCTATTTGTACTCAAAATCTCTGTATCAACCTAAATATGAATACCTAAAGAATTTAATTTCGCCAATTAAAGGAATGGGATACTACACATTCGCAGACAATGAGTCCGTTGTTCCTCCTAGCGAAGCTAAAAGCAATTCAATTATGATTTTCGATGATGTTGCATGTGAAAACCAAAACAATATACGTGCATATTTTTGTATGGGGCGTCATAAGAATGTGGATTCATTTTACTTGTGTCAAACCTACACAAGAATTCCAAAACATTTAATAAGAGATAATGCCAATTTAATTATAATGTTTAAACAAGATGCGAAAAATATGAGACATGTATACGATGATCATGTTGCCAGCGACATGAAATTTGAAAAGTTTCAGTATATATGTCAAGAATGTTGGAAGGATAAATATGGATTTTTGATGATAAGTAAAGATAATGAACTAAACAATGGTCGCTATAGAAAATCATTTGATTACTTCATCGTAATATAAATTACTGTTCATCAAGGGTATCGCTTAGTACATAATCTGGCTTTAAACTTTATACATGTGATTGTTATAACTGGTCATCTAAGCAAAAACTTGATCTGATACATAATAATCTGATCAGATACCTAACAAGCTGATCTGATAACCTCATCTGATAAACTGATCTGATAACCTGATAAACTCATCTAATACGTGATCTGATAACCTGATCTGACACCTGATAAGCTGATCTGATACCTGATAAACTGATCTGATACCTGATCTGATAACCTGATCTGACACCTGATAAGCTGATCTGATACCTGATAAACTGATCTGATACCTGATCTGATAACCTGATCTGACACCTGATAAGCTGATCTGATACCTGATAAACTGATCTGATACCTGATCTGATACCTGATCTGATAACCTGATCTGATACTTGATAAGCTGATCTGATAGCTGAAAAGCTAAAATGAATGAAAAAATTCTAAAAGACTTGGTGACAACAAGAAATATATTAAAGAAAAAGCTTCGTAGTATAAAAAATGGTGAAATAGATACACATCAGCAATTAAGTGATACATTCAAGCCCATAACAGAACCTTTAAAAGAATTTATAAATAGCTCTAAATATATTGATATACCGAATAAAAAAGAAAAGAATGATAAGAAAACTGAATATGAGGACAGTGTCAGTTTTCATCCTCAGAACTCAACAATGAAGTTGGAAGCAAGTACCCCTAAGAAACTAATTGAAGAATCAATGTTTAAACAGTCTAATAGTAAAAGTAACAGCGATTTTGATGAAGATGACTTTTATTCACAACATTCTAATCATGACGAGAGTTATCCTGACTTATCACTATTGCAATCGAGAAATGAACTAGATACTAACTATGGTCCACATAGAGATTATAATAACGAATGGAAATTTGGTAGTAGCAACATCGAGTTAAATCAAGATAAAATACAAGTTGGTGGTCAAATATGGGCTCTCACCCCAGGACTGTTTTCTTTGATGTTTCATAAAACACCAAAAAGCTATGATAAATTTGAGCTTGAAATCTATAAAAAAATATTACTTACTACCAATGCACACAGAAGAGATTATAAGTCCGATGGTCAAATCAAGGGGACTAGAGGGTACAAGTACAAAAATATTATTGGAAAACTTTTTAAAGAGAAAAATCATAAGAGCTCATCGGAATTAACAAAGGCTAATTATTTAGGTAAGGGATTGATGCAGATAAATCCTCATAAATCAAACTATATATACTGGGATGATCCAAACGAGTTGGTAGATCGACTTAGACTACTGCTTGCATCACAGTCTGCAGGTCATACTAATCACAACAACGAGATTGTTTCAATTATTGAAGAACTACGTGAAGCTAATATAATAGTATAAACTATATAAACGGATACACATTTTAAATATAAATTATGTCTGTTGATAAATTCGGACATTATCTAAACGACACTAGCAGTATAATTTCATTGAAAAATGCACCTAAATTGTTGGGCTTATTTTTGGATGCGAACAACAAC
Source organism: Linnaemya tessellans (assembly GCA_951800035.1). Classification (NCBI taxonomy): domain Eukaryota; kingdom Metazoa; phylum Arthropoda; class Insecta; order Diptera; family Tachinidae; genus Linnaemya; species Linnaemya tessellans. The sequence continues at coordinate 57,947,869 of OX637532.1, forward strand.
ATTGATGTCCAAAACAAAAGAATCAAAAATGTTGCAAAAGCTTTTGAGGAAAACGATGCTATCAATAAATTGTTTTTGCAAACTCAAATGGAAGAAGTAGAACACAAAATTATAAAAGAATTTAAAGAAGATAACAACAAAATGCACAATACTCTAAAAAATCAAATCGAAATGCAACAACATGAAATAATATTACAGTTGGAAGAGAATAAAAAATTGCAAGAAAGCATTTCCAAGATCAGAGCATCCTTCGAAGAAGAAATTGAAAGATTAAATGAAAAAATGTATAGATTTGAAAATTACATGTTTGTGTCAATTGGTGAAAGCGCATCAGATAGATCACAACACACCCCAAAGACTTCTTAAAGCTTAGACATGGATACAAAAAGAAATTTAGTGAACGAGCTCCATAAGCAAGCTCGAAAAATGTTTGGACGTCGTAGAGTTGTTATGAAAGGAATAGACGATCTTTGGCAAGCGGATTTAGTTGAAATGGGGAACTATTCTACATACAATAAAAATTATAGATTTTTGCTAACTGTAATTGACACATTCTCCAAATATGCTTGGGCAGTACCTCTGAGAAGAAAAACAGCTGTTGACACAACGCAGGCAATGGAGACTATTTTTCAGTTGGGGCGTGTGCCAAAAAACTTACAAACAGATGATGGTAAAGAATTCTTCAACAAACACTTTAATCAATTGATGGATAAATACAACATCAAACACTACTCAACGTATAGCATCATGAAAGCATCAATAGTAGAACGATTCAATAGAACATTAAAAGGAATGATGTGGAAAGAGTTTAGTTTTAATGGTTCCTACAACTGGCTTGATATATACAAAGATTTACTTAATGCATACAATAGAAAAGTTCATCGCACCATTAAAATGCCACCGATTAAAGTCAACTCAAAAAATGAAAAACAACTTCTAAATACAGTATACAGTCATTTAAAGATGTACAAAATGTCAAAATTTAATGCAGGAGACCATGTACGTATTAGCAAATATAAACATATTTTTGAGAAAGGCTATACTCCGAATTGGACAACAGAAATTTTCACAATCCAAAGAGTTCAGAATACATATCCTACAACATACATATTAGAAGATTATCTTGGAAATCCTATTAAAGGTGGCTTCTATACGGAAGAACTGTCAAGAACTAGATTTCCAAATACATATCTAGTTGAAAAGGTGATTCGACTGAAAGGGGGCAAAGCATTAGTTAAATGGTTGGGATTTTCTAATCAACACAATTCCTGGATAAGCAAAGATGAAATACTATAGATCGAAAACGAAATAAATCGTCATCCGCAATGATAACAACGACAATAACATCAATATTTTTAATAACTAATGTTAATTTTAAAATAAGATTATGAAATATATATGCAAATTATTCTTATAAACCATGGTGTGTATTAAACTTTATTTATTTGTGAACAGGCTGTTATAATGTCAATAACACTTACTCTGAGCTCTAACTCATCAGCGCTATATGCTAATTATTTTCCTCCCATTGACTTAAACGACTCATATGAGTGTGCGCTAACTGATTTTCATTCATACAACAGTATTCCAAATGTAGACTCATATAACAATATGTTTCATATAGGGGAATATGTAATTGAAATACCAATTGGATCTTATGAATTGAAAGATATAGTTGACTACATAGAAGAGCAATACAAACGACTCAGTCCTGGAGAGCATATTTTTATAGAAGCTAACAACAATACGATGCAAGTTAAAATAAATAGTTCTAAAGACCCGATATATTTTAATAAAGAATATACAATTGGGAATCTTTTAGGATTCAATAGTAAAATCCTAACACCGACCGAAGATCATTACTCAGATCTTCCAGTTAATATTTTTAAAGTAAATCTCTTGCGAATTGAAAGTAGTATCGCTACTAACACATATATGAACAATTCAAAATCACACACACTTCATGAGTTTCCGATTAATGTACCTGCAGGCTATAAAATAGATGAGATTCCACGGAATCTCATCTATTTACCTGTAAACACCAAAGAGATAAGTTCTCTATCACTGCGCGTGGTTGATCAGAACGGTGATTTAATTAATTTCAGAGGAGAGGAAATTACAATACGAATACATTTAAGACCAACTAAGTAATGATAATATACAATACAAGTATATCACAAAATACGGCAGCCACGTCTCATCCACAGATATTACAACCTAAACCACAATTGAAAAGATCTGCTCGTCAAAGGTCACTTACAACAACAAACAAAAGTTTTCTCAAGTCTTTGAATTTCAAACTGAAAACAAAATGAGCTCAATAATAAACGTATTGGATAAGCCATTGTCTGACGAAAATATAATAAAAAAGGACTATCATACCTACATACCATATCTACAATCGTACAATAATAATGATGAGATTCGAATCTCAATACAAAATCAAGATTTGTACGTGTTACCTAGTGAGAGCTATATATATGTGGAAGGTTTCGTTGTAGATGAAAAAACTGGAAAATTTTCAGAAAATTTTAAATTGAAAAACAACTTTGTTGCACATCTATTTGATGAAATCCGCTATGAGCTTAATGGTATTGAAATCGATCATACAAGGTATTTAGGAACAACAACCACAATAAAAAATTTGGTATCTCTATCACCAACTCAAAGCGTTGTAATGCAAAATGGTGGATGGCATAAAACTGATGATTTGAATCTTAAGAATGGATATTTTAATTTTTATGTACCACTAAAAATGCTTTTGGGGTTTGCTGAAGACTACAACAAAGTTATACTTAATGGAAAGCATGAATTGATACTCTTGCGCAATAAAAATGATGAAGCTCTTGTACACTCGAGCGTTTCTACTGAAAAATCGAAACTTACAATTTCACTCATCTCCTGGAGAATTCCACACGTACAATTATCTGATCAGAGCAAGTTGAATATGATTAAAATTATTAACAATGGTGCTTCTATACCGATGGCATTTCGTAGCTGGGATTGTCATATGAATCCACAATTGAATACAGGAACAAGTCATATTTGGAATGTTAAATTAGCTGCAAGTAAAGAGCGACCACGTTTTGTATTGGTCGCATTTCAACGAGGTAACAAATTTGTTCACTGTGACCTCACTAATTTAAAAGTACATTTAAATTCAACCTCTTACCCATATGATGATCTTAACATAAAATTTAAAAATGAACGGTATGCAATTCTATATGATATGTATGTAAGATTTCAACAAAGCTACTATATGAATGAGCCTCAACCATTATTAACTGCCCAGGAGTTTAAAGACGACGCTCCAATTATTGTAGTAGATGTAAGCTATCAGAACGAATCAGTCAATACCGGACCGATTGACATAAAAATTGAATTTGAAACAGCAACAAATATTCCAGCAACGACATCAGCTTACTGCGTTCTTATTCATGACCGCGTAATAGAATACATACCAATAAAAGGTCAAGTCCGGAAGGTCTTATAAATTAAATAACATGGATGGTGATATTGTTTTTGTAGACTTGCAAGGTTTCAAAAATAATTCAAATGACTTCATCGCAAAAGAACTAGCTGTAGTTTTCAGCAACAACGAATGCCTCAATTTCATCATAAAACCTCCTTTTGATTTCGCATGTTTATCGGTCAAAAAACAGAGAGAAGCAGTTTGGTTAACAAAAAACTATCATCATATTAACTGGAATGATGGATCAGTCTCATTTCAAAGCGTTTGCAAGTTTTTAAGATCCAATATAAGAAATTCACATATATATGTTAAGGGGGGAGAGAAGAAAAAATGGCTAGAAAAAATGATTCATCAAACAGTTTATAACATTGAAGACATTGGCTGCATTAATTTTAAACAAATGGAAACTAACCATTCAACATATTTCTATTGTAGCTATCACGACTATGGTGTTTGTGCCTTAAGGAATGCAATTTTACTTAAAAATGAAAATGTTAACAAACTTTTAAATAAATGCTTATAAAAATTAAAATAAATGTCTTTTATTTCAAATAAACACCTATATATATATTTATTTCAGAGAACACACAAACAAATAAACACAATGGTTCATTCATTCAAATGGTCAAGGGAATATTTGGGCACAACGAATAAACGCTTATTATTTGTTTGTATGTATATGCGTACATAAATATCTACAAATTTATTTCATTTCATACTGACCCACTTGCGCTAAATCCAGGAAAGCAACAAAAAAGCGGACTGTCACACAGACTCACCAATCGTCACACACACACCCCCTGTCTGACAGGCAGACATTCCAATCGCCACTCAGAACACAAAAACACACACATATTAATATTCTACAAAATACAGAAATCGCACCACCATCCAGATCCCCAAATAAAATCCATCGATGATCGTCATGTATAAAATAAACAAAATATCAAATTCAATATTTATGCAATAGTAATTTTTTTCACAACGTCTTCAAGATCAGAATAATCAAATTATTCCCCCACACTCAAGCATTGCACACAAAAAAGAAATAACTGAATTGCTGGACAAAATATCTTAAGTAAACACACACCAAAATTAAAAATATCTTAAGTAAACACACACCACAATTAAAAACAAGCTAAAAAATAAAAGAAGAAATCTCACTCCAGCAAGAAGAAACGAACCACAAACATTAGGGCCATCCATTTATACAACACTTTTGAGATATTGTACTTCCTAAAAAATGTTGTGTCAGATACTAAAAATTTATTATTTTCTATTAGGCCATAGCACCCATGTAGAGACAGAATTCCTACGCTCACATATGGACAGACAGAAATTCCCACGCTCACATACCGACGGACATGTATTCCCAAGGTCACATATGGACAGACACAAACTCCCAAGCTCTCATATGGACAGACAAAAATTCTCACGGTCTCACGCTCACTTATACAAACTCATTTTGGTTACTACAGCACCCCTCCACCAAACTACCCCCCACATATGGACGGACAGAAATTCCCACGGTCTCATACGGACAGACACAAACTCCCAAGGTCTCATATGGACAGACAAAAATTCCCACGCCTACCCCAACATCATAAAAAATTAAACAACAACAATGTGAACTTCCCTATTTAACCGTGGGAAAATACACACACACACATTAAAGTATCAAATTACAAAAAAACCCATTAACACAAATTTGGCAATTAAAATTTAAAAATTTTAAAATTTAATTGCTGAAATTTGAGTATTTTAATTGTTCTCGCACATACAGTTATTAACTACTATCATCACTTGCCTGAGTCTGCGTTCTGCTTCACACCCGTCTCTTGCCGTAATGACTGCCGCTATGTCGTCCGCATAGCCAACTAGAAATGCATCTGGTGGCATTTCGATGCGCAGTATCTCGTCGTACGTAATGTTCCATAAGTCCGGGCCCAATATGGAGCCTTGTGCTGCCCCCGCCGTCACGTTGACTCTTCGTATCCCATTGCTTGTGTTGTAGATAAGCACTCTTTCCTTAAGGTAATCATTTGTTACCCTTCTAAGGTACGGCGAATTTCTGGGCCAAGGTATGCATGACATCACACCATCTCAGACTGTTGAAGGCGTTCTTAACGTCCAGTGTTGCTAACAGAACTACTGGCCTGCTGTAGTGGTTCCTTCGTTGTGCAGTATAAACGGTGTCGGTTACTTCTCGTAGGGCTCCTATAGTCGACCTCCCGGAGCGGAAGCCATGCTGTCGATCCGAAAGTCCTCCACCTAATTGGAGACTTCTTTGCAGGCGTGGCTTTATCAGCTTCTCGTAAAGCTTTCCTGCCGTGTCGAGCATGCACAGGGGCCTATACGAAGATGGCGACGTTGTATCCCCTTTGCCCTTGTCTATCAGTACCAGCCGTTGCCTTTTCCACACTCTAGGAAACGTACCCTCTCTCAGGCAGCTATTATACATTCTGAGGAGTATCTCAGGTCGTTTGCTCGCGATTTCTTTCATTACTTCCGCCGGTACTCCATCAGGGCCGGGAGCCTTATTATTTTTAAGGCTTGACGCTGCAATTTGAAGTTCTTCTGTTGTGAATTCGGTGACTTGTTCGTCGCCGCTGAAGGTCTATTCACTGCGAATTTCATGGGTTGGGAAAAGAGTTGTCACAATGTTTTCCATTGTTTCCTCATCCATTTCTGTCAGAGGGCCTCTTTTGCCCAGTTTCCGCATAACAACTTTATAGCTCAGCCCCCAGGGGTTCTGGTTGATGTCGGCTCTCAATTCCTCCTATATCCTGCGCTTGTTGTCCGCAATGGTTTTCCGAAGAGTAGTTCGAGCGTTTTTATACGCTTGCTCCTCTGCGTTCGCAGTTCCATGTCGTTTTGCTCTTGTATACCGGCGCCTGCACCGTAGGCAATTAGCCCTTAGCTCAACAATTTCCTCGCTCCACCAGTATACTGCCCTTCTATTTGGTCCAGCTCCCTTAACCCTTGGCATCGCTTTGTTACAGCAGTGTCGAATCTCGTTCATAATACGGTTTACTATCGTCGCTGAACTTCCTGTTATGTTTTCTGCATCCAGTCTGCGGTTTACTTCCTCGGTTAGCAAGATCTTATTCAATTTTCCTACGTTCCACTTACACGCATGCGTTCTCTGTCGTCCAATGTTCCTTGCACCCGCGGTTTCCAAGATGTACGAGATGTATTGGTGATCACTACCGGTATATTCCTCCAGTACTTGCCAGTTCAGGATCCTGTTTAGGATGCCCTCCGATACAAGTGTTATATCGGGTATGGTCCCATCACAGCCCGGGCGTCTAAATGTTGGGGTATTTCCAACATTTGCAATGACGAGGCCTGTTCTTGCCGTCATATCAAGAATCCTTCTGCCTCTGGAGGTCGTTGAAGGCATACCCCATTCTATTGCCTTCGCGTTGAAGTCGCCGGCTACGATGAATTTGCCACCTATGGTCACTATTGTGTCCTCCAACTCGCGAAGCTTCCTTTCAAAATCCCTGATGGCGTCACTTGGCGTGAGGTAGCAGCTAATAACCGTAATATCGTTGAGCTGTACCCATACAAAACATTCTCCTTTGCCGTGACCGCTGCGATAGGGTCTGGGCATCGATGGTAGCCATATTGCCGCAGTTGCCGTTTCGTTCTCTATCCAGTATCCGTTCAAAATTTCACCGTATTGTTCGCTTATGATGGCCACGTCCACTTTCATTTCCATGGCCATCTGTGGTAACAGATCGTTATTATTATTATAATAATAATAATAATAATAATAGTAATAATAATAATAATAATAATAATAATAATAATAATAATAGTAACATTGGAATAGCAAAAGTAATATAATAATAATAATAATAATGTAAATAATAATGGTAATATCTATTTTTGTTTCCTTTTCATAAAATTTTTTTGGTTAAACCTATGGTGGCTCCGCTCTACAGCTTTCCTAACACCTCCTTCGTATAAGTGCGACCCTTGATGCTGGAAAACATCTAAAATATCTGTACATATATAAATAAATATATTTGCATCTATATATGTAAGTATATAAAGATGGTATACCTCGCAATATTTTGTCAAACAATATGAAGTTTGATAACAAGTGTTTTTCAAACCTCCCATCCCAATTATATTTTTGAAGGAGGTCATCCGTGAAAAGGGTGCGAATGACAACGCTAACCTCATCCTTTATTCCTTTAATTTTATTCAAATATGTTATCTGTAAAGAAATATAAATACATATTAAAGAACAACAATAATTAAGTATACATTTTAGTGTATTACCATTGCTTGGGAGAAATCGGGTAAATCCAATTTCTCCTCCAGCTCCCTAACAGCGGGTATGCTTTGGAGGGGTAGCATTTTGGCGACTTCGTCCATCTTTTTGTCGTATGTTTCCCCCGTCATACGACAAACGGATTGCTCTACCTTCTTGATGGAAACTTAGCATTCCATTATCATTTTTGTTGATGCCAACATCTCGGGCTTCGAAACGATCTGTTAAATATTTTTATAAAAAGCAATGTTGAAAGATTCAGTATGTTTGCATCTATCAATTGTTTGACGAAATAAGCGTAACCAATATGAAAAAATATGAAAGAAACTTTGGTTAAAAGTATTGGTTACGCTCATTTCGTCAAATATTTGATAGACTTAGGTTTACATTTGCTTCAATTTCTTCTAGCTTAGCAGCAATTGTCTGCTGGTTTGCAGCAAGGGCAGATTGTCCATGGCTCAAAATACTTTGTTGGTTCATGATGGTGTTTTGCTAAAAGAAAAACTGCGTTTTAAATGTGGTTTTTAATGTAGTACATTACATCTTACATTTTCCTCGATTTTATTCAATCTGGCCAGTAATTCGGCCATGATACCACAAATGTCGTCTATGAAAAGTTAATAATTACTAACCAATGAAAATTAAACATAAAACATTTAATTACAAATTACCTTCACTATTACACGTCGATGCCACCTTCTCTGATGGTCTACTTTCCAGCTCACGCAATCTATAATCGAATCTGGGTAGAATTTCGCAACCATCAACTCCTTGGCTGTCATCTCCATAAACTTCAAATAAATTTTGCGCAACGCTCATGTAAAAAAAAAAGTTTTATCGTTATTTTTTATTGTTCTTATTATTATTGTTATTATTATAAAAACAATAATAATTGTTATTACATATTATTATTATTTTTTTTATTATTATTAACATTGTTATTATTTTTTATTTATCATTATTATTATTATTTTATTTTTTAATTTTTTTTATTGTTATTTATTGCTATTATTATTATTATTAATTTTTTGTATATATCATTATTATTATTATAATTTTTTTTATTATTATTATTTTTTTTTTATTATTTTTTTATAATAAAATAAAAAAAAATAATAAAAAAAATAAACAAAATGAAAATAATAATAATAAAAAAAAAATTAACAAAAAAAAATTAAAAATAAAAAAAAAATATAAATCAAAATAAAAAAAAATTAATTTTATTTTATTATTATATATTTTATTATTGTTATTATTAATATTAATTATTATATTAAATTAATTGAAATGAAAAATGGCAATCAATGAGAAAAATCATGAAATAGGTGGTGCAAAATAGGTATAAGCAAGAACTTATTATTTTGCGGAATGCAAAAGTACTTGAAATCTATATCCTGCCTATTCACTACTGTAGTTTCATCGCTTAAATTACTTGCTACAACTATACCAAGTTCACTTAATGAATCGAAAGGTTGTTCAAAATAGCTCTCGGTATTATTAAACACTTTACATAAAAGATTTCTCGATTCCGATGAATCACTGTTAATTATTTTAAGTGGCCCTAAAGTTTTACTGAAACAGAAGCGGTCTTTCTCCTTTCTGTGATCAATATTGAAGCGGTTTATAGGGAAAATATTGCAGAAATCTGTTTTAACCCCTTGTCTTTCTTCTAGCCTAAGATATATCTGTTGCAAAATTTTGTTGGGTTTCTTTACAAGTTTTTTTATATATTGCATATAATTTTCAAATTTATATGCTGAAAAGGAATCTAATGGTCCAAATTGCTTAACACTATCTGATTAATGAAGTAACCCATGAACATTAAAACTTACTAACTCATCACCATATAGCGTACCGAAAAAATTCACAAAATCTTCTAAAACTATTTGGGCAATATCTGCCTCTTTCGCATGGGAGCTTTCACTAGATAGAAACCTTATAGCACTATGCAATAATAAAAAGTGATAATATTGATCACTACTAATAGAATCCTTCAGAATAAAAATTCCTGTATACAGTAAAAGTTGCTTAAATTCTGTAGACTTCCAATTATGAACTTCGTCCAAACTCCTAGGCACGCGACAAAATTCTGATGGGACATACTTAGCGACACAATTTATTTTCCTATTCATATCCATTATATTTGATTTACTAATTAAAATTTTTAACAATTTCTTAGTAACTCCTAAATCTACCAAATGCATCGAATCTAGAGGAAACTGGGATACCATCCCAAATCCAGTTTCTTCTAAACTAGTTTTTGTTATTTTAAATTGTGCAATATGGTGCGAAGGATGACATCTTGATTGAAATGTTATGTCCGTCCTCGGAAGACCAACCTGTTTAGAAAAACATACTCTCCTCTCCTTATATAACCCTTCCTGACAACACTTGGAGCAACCGTTCTTACTATTGTGGGACACTACACCTGTAACAAATGCCCTGGCTGGGGAGTCACAAATAAATAAACGAATATTAAACCGCAATTTACTGTCGCTATTGCCTACTTTTAAGCCGTTGGTTTTAAGGAATTCTACTTCTCTGCAAAAGTCTGTCAAGAAACTGTCTAAATTTTGTGGCTTCTTAACTCCTGAGAAACACCCTATCATAAAGGGACTAATATTGTCGAAACCTACAATTGATCCTAGAATAGGCCACAAAACTCTATTGGAACTTTTAAAAATCTTCAAGCCATCAATGCCTACATCTATTAAAACTTTTTCTTTTTGCGTGTATTCAGAAGGTCCCGAAAGAAAGAATTTCTGAATACCTAAATATAAATATTCCCCGATGGGAATGGTAGAGATTTTAATTTCTTTCCCACTTGTATTTAAAAGTGTTTTTGCAGATAACGGCAAATCTTCCACCCCTACACGTTTTAAGGTGTGCAACAAATCTTCTAAAGCTCTGTGGGTTATGTTGTTTCTAACAGCCCACGATTTTAATTCCTCACACTTATCTACACTGTCCGTTTCTACAATAGGTGCTTCTTTAACTCCTGACACACTATCATCACTATCATTGTCTGAAAATTCACTACACTCAACATAACTTCTAACTAAACCACCTGCAGATGTGGATGGTATTTCTGCGGAACTAACACTACCACTTATCACAGGCACACACTGTAAATTTCTTGAAATTTCACTATGACTTTCACTTTCACTTTCAATTAATCTTTTATATTTTTTTTTATTGGACTCAAATGTCCTTTTTTCTATAGAAAGGCAGTTCTGAAGTTGCCTTTTTTTCATAGTTATCTTTTCTCTTCTTTTCTTAAAATATCACGTTAATTTTATTTGATTTTTTATATGTTTTGCTGGATATTTTCTTTAACTTTGGAAAAAGTAAACTTTTGTATACAAATTTAATTTTAAAATGTAACTTACGGTGATTCCCAAATGTTAAACGTCAGAAAGTCGAAGTTGAAAACATTTGTTGTCTTACTTTTGTACACAGTATACCAGCCTGTAAAAACCAGCGTTGTCGCTGAAACTTTTTTTCTTAATTCCTATATACATTTTTGATGCTCCTAAAAATCCCAAAATCCCGTGAAACATTTAAAAACAATTAGAACAGAATTTAACTATGTTTTGTTAATTGGTTTAATATATAAATCCTTTTGCAACTTCATTGAACTTGTAAATACACAAACATACTTGAAAAGTATATATTTGATCAACTACCAACAAATCGTAAAAATTTAGTATGAAAAATCCAAAAATGGCAACGCTGTTAGTAAAAAATACTTTTTAATTGTGTTAGTGAAAATGTTTTATGTGTATTTGTTTCAGTCATTCATTTCTTGTAGGGTTAAAAGCAAACGGAAAAAATAAATCTGTTCTTACAGTGAACCCTTAAAATGAACTATAAAAAAAAAAAATTAGAACACACTTCCAGTACAACGGATCATAAAATAAAATTAAAACAAAAAGACTTTTCCCTAATAAAAAAATTATTAATTATAACTAAAATTAAAACAATTATCAAAACTTATGAAATAACAAAAGCAAGAAGTGAGTCACAACAGTAACAACAAATGCGTCTATTGTTGCCCGGTGAATTGGCACACAGTCAGTGAAGGAAGAAAAGCCGTAACCAAATAAACTAGCTCCAGATACCCAGATGGTTTAAATCAAGCATTTATAGAGGTCTGTCTGCAAGAGCATTTTTATATATTCTATAGACATTTTATTGTTTCTATATTCTTTTATTTGATAAATTGTTTGGGTCAGGTTTAATTGATTACAATTTGATTAACCAATTTTATTCATATCACACGTCATTGGCAGTTCTTGCAGTTCAACATTACAGAGCTTTTCAATGGATATAAAATCTTTATTAGTCAAAGCCTGTTGCCTGTTTTGTAGTGCATTTTTTGCATATTCGAATAATGAAGTATATCTCTTCAAATCGCACCAAACTTTAAATCGACATATACATATATTTTTAATTCTAACGACGTGTTTTTCCACCATTAGCTCATGAGCCCGTGGTGTCCAGAGCTTGTTACAAAAATTTATAGTTGATGTAAGATACCATTGAGAAAAGAAACACCACAAAAATTGGAGGTTTATTCTAGCGATTATTTACTTAAGACTATTATGGTAACTACGGGGTGTGCCATCAACAGAGTAACACCATGCTAGTCGCTGAACGAGTTATGAGCGTCCGCAGGCAGAAACAGGCCAGAAGGTAGTTGTCTGGGCTAGCTCCAAGGAGAAATTCGAATCCTAGCAGTGCTATTAAAGTAGTGCGCCACAATCACCGGCTGACGCTTTCTCATGTATAACTAGCATCGATGGAGAAGATATATGTTCAGGAGGTAGCTGCGTAGGGTGACTCCAAAAAAATATTCAGCTCCGAACCTTCAGAGACGACCCGTTTGCGCAAACCTAGTAGTGCTGAAGGAGCGAATTCAACAAAATTTCCTATTGATTTGAGGTGGCTTCTGTACAGAGACAATTTCTTCACAGGTTAAATCAGCAGCAATGGACAGAACCAATTTGGGACGCGGAGAAACCGTGCTACAGATGGAGGAGACAATCCAAGACTTGTTGGTAACTTGAAGAGAGATTCAACTCCGAGGCTCGAATTTACAAACTAGAAACAACTACTTCAACACTATTTATTTTGGAGAATTAATAGGGGCTTACCAGTTGTTCGCTTTCAGGCTGACTAAATGTCATTCCAGAAAGAGGCTGTATTTATACTACTGCCTCTGTAGATTCAGCAATATACACACATGCCAATTCTTGGCTACACTTGCCAAAGCGGTTACAATTTCCGTTTGATGCGGAAATATTTCGAAGCTTATTAATACTCTAAAATAGGCTGCTAGTTTGGTGCTGGTGTAATTATTATGTATTTTACATGGTTCAGCATGTGTAGCCGATATCTGGTCAACACACTCTGATGACCACCTGTGTTCTACACTCGTAAAATGAAATAAAAGTGACAATTCCACTAAGTCTGTGTTCATACGAGTCATGTCTAATTGACAAGATTCTTACTTTTACTTCTTTGAACTTTCATTGGTGTTCACACAATTCGACATGTACATACAGTTGTGTGCTTTACGAATTAGAAAGCAAAGCGTACTGACAGTACATGCGCATTAGTACTCTTTACTTTTCCCTTCTCCCCTCTCGCCTATAAAGTAGTAATCATGTCAATAAAACATGACTCGTATGAACACAGACTAAGTTTGTGTTCTTGAATTAGTTGAAAGTGAAATGAAAATTTCATTTCCACTTGTTTGAAGCGGAATTTATGTGTTCTACAAATCATTTTCACTAAAAAAAGTAATTTTAAACCGAAAAGAAATAGAGACATGAAAAAAATTATTTTCATGCTAAATAAATAAATTTTTCATGCTAAATTGCAAATACTTGTTGCAAAAATAACTAAATCTAAGTAAATAACTAAAATTTTATATATGGTTTCATTACCGTGACTTCATTTTAGTTTTTTAGGGTTAAGCACAAAAATGCGGAACAGGAGCCAGCGATGCTTAGATTCATGGAAAAACCCTGGTCTAGCAAAAGGGTTAAAACTGTGGATGATCAACCATGGAAGGACTTCAAGAGAGATCTCAACTCCATAGGTCCTTCAAAAGAAGATGATTCTGGTTGGAAGAAGGTTTAGGTTGATCGTTAAGCCTGCATTCTGAAAAAATTGTCCGCAAACAGAGCGGAAACTACAGTAACTGCTGGAGGTCCTAATAAAATGCAGTACATATCATACAAAGATGATGCAGTTGCAAAACTATACGGTCTTTATACAGCTGTCGAAGGTATACAACGTGTACAATCGTTTGGTGTTTCTAGAAAAGAGACAAATGAATCCATTGAAGTGGAAAACATAAATGCCGATAGTTTGAATGGTACATTTTTAGAAGAGCACAAAGATGGAAATGCAACATCATTTACAAGATTTTATGCGAAACCAAATTAAAACAAATGAGCATATGTATATCTACAACATTGCAAGATGTAACTAACATATCCAAAAGCATTTGGGGTGAGGGGTGAGTAAAAACGGCCCCAAAGAATAACATCCACCACTCAAAAGTCGCGCCGTTGTTGTAAATTTCCATTACATGCTGTCTTTCCATCACTCAGTTTCTAAATAAATGCATCATGACAAGTTCCCGGATGGCATGCGTTTATTACTGATGTTCATTAAAGGATCGCATAAATAAAAATATGAAATTTTTTTATTTAACACATTGTTGTCACAATACCATTATATATAAATGAAATTTATTTGTTGGTGGTTAAGCAATGTCTATATGCATTTCATTGGTGCTTTACCAAATCGTCAGTAGACTTTAAATAAAATAGATTCGTATCGAACATACTTTATTTGTTGGTTTAGTTTTGTATGAGTTGCAAGCCTATGTTCTTGTTCTGTTGTTATTTTTGAAAATAGTTTGTAATTTACAAGTTGTGAATTCTCAGTTGGTTTTCGGAAGTATATGCATAAGATAAGAGGTTTTTAGCTTTTCAAAACTGTGGTTAAAGTCTACTGACGATTTGGTAAAGCACCAATGAAATGCATATAGACATTGCTTAACCACCAACAAATAAATTTCATTTATATAAATAAAAATATATTTTTGAGTACTTTTCATTTATTCATAAACATGTACAATGTTTATACGTATGTATATAATATGTACATTCTACATATAAAAGTGTTTCATACTTATAATCATTGCGTTTAAACTGAAGTATCCCCTTCTATTATAAAATAGTGGCTATCATTGACGAAATTTCAAAACATTACACATTCTAGTTAAAACTTTGGATACTGTACTCCTTTCTAAAGCCAAATTTGAGTCATTTCCAATCATTTGCTGGGCACATTCTTGGCCAAAGTACTGCATAATTGTGATTATACTGGTTTTATTGGCAATATCGGATATATGTTCCAAAACCATTTTAATTGGATCTTTATTGAGCCTGTAATATGATACATCATTTGTTTAGTTATAATTAATTACAAGTATTAAAAAGTTATGGCAAAGTACTCACGCAATTCCAAGGGGTTCGAACACTCTCGGAATTATTTCTTGTTAATTTTGTCCTTTTTCATGAATATGGATATTAGAAACACACTGCTCATTTTTTTATTTCTTTATTTTTAGCATAAATTTTGTCTTTTATTTATGTACCTTTTTATACCCTACACAAAAAAGTGAAAGGGTATATATAGGTTTGTCATTTCGTGTGTAATTTCTTCGATATGCACATGGGACCCCTTAAAGTATATATTCTGGATCCTTATGAATATCGATGACGATTGAGCGATGTCCGTCTGTCCGTCCGTCTGTAGGTGAAATCGGTTTTCCCAAGCCCCCTGAAGAGCAAGAGACTTCGTTCTTGAACCGTTGGATTGCAAATGAACTTAAATAGAGTGCTATATAAATTCAGAAAGATCCAATGTATGGTTCCGGAGCTGGGAAGCTTACACCTATTTCTCGACGCAAAATTTATACCAAAAATCAATTATTTTTTTAATGTTTGTAAATTAAACCTATTTTGTGCTTTGGGGAGCATCAATGGTCTATTAAAAACTACAAAAATAAAAAAAAATTTCCAGGGATGGGGAATTAAAAATTTTTTTCGGCCTATTCCGTCTTTTGTAGTACATGTAGTAAGTAAAATTGTTAAAAATTTTAAGGTTTTCTTAACAAAACCTCTTTATACGTCATGAAGATTTGTATTGGCCAAAAAATCTTTTTAAATTCAAATTTTGCTTCCAGGGGTGGGAAATTGAATTTTTTTATACATGAAAGTAATCAAACAGGCAACTAATGTTGTTTATTTTTTTGTTTTTTGCTAACTAAAACTGTCTTATAATTTAGGAAGAACAAAATTGGTATCGAAAATTCAAAAATAAAATTTCGAATCCAGGGATAGAAAAGTGCAATATTTTATGGTACATGAAAGTCACCAAAATGATAAAAAATTTGCAATTTTTCTTAAATAAAACTACTTTATACCTCAAGAAACTTTGCACTGATAAAAAAACAAAAAAAAAATTAAAATTTGTTTTCCAGGGTTGGAAAAATAAAATTTTTTTGGTACATCAATGTTTTGTAGTACATGTAATAACCAAAATGGTTGCAAAATTCGAGTATTTCTTAATCAAAACTACTTTATACCTCATAAAGATTTGCATTGATAAAGAAAATGTTTAAAAGTTTATATTTCGCTTTCAGAGTTGGGAAATTGATTTTTTTTTTTTGTTATACATAAAAGTAACCAAAAAGGCAATTGGCGTTGTTTTTTTTACTTATTAAAACTATTTTTTAGTTCAGGAAGAACAAAATTGGTATCAAAAATTAAAACAAAATCAAAATTTAGATTCCAGAGTTGGATAACTGCAATATTTTGTGGTACATAAAAATGACCTAAATGGTTACAAATATTAAGTTTTTCTTAAATAAAACTATTTCATGCCTCATTAAGAGTTGCATTGGTAAGAACATTTAAATTTCGGTTCCAAGGTTGGGAAATTGATATATTTATTCTGCATAGAAGTAACAAAAAGGCAATTGACGTTGTTTCTTTTTGCTAATTAAAGCTGTTTTATAATTCAGGAAGAACAAAATTGGTATTAAAATCTTAAAAAATCAAAATTTCGACTCCAGGGTTGGAGAAATGAAATATTTTATAGTACATGAAAGTGACCAAAGAGTTTAAAAATTTTAATATTTTTGTCAAGTAAACCTATGTTACACCTCACTAAGAATTGCATTGGTAAAAAAATAAAAATTCGCTTCCAGAGTTGGAAAATCGAAAAATTTTTCGTACATAATAGTACATACATAAATTCTAAATTTTGTGCTTTTAGTGAATTAAACCTGTTAGATATTTCATAATATCATAATGTCTTGCAGACGGACCTCTCTAATAGTAAGTTAGATGAACAAGTTTTTTTTTTTGTTTAAATTTAACAAATAAGTAAGCAAATAGAGTTAAAGTCAATAAAATCAATTAAAAATTTCATGTACAGATTTGTATTTTGTATTGAATTATAAAGAAAGATCTAGTTAAGCAAGCACTATTTTAAACGGTCCAATATAAATTATTACTTAGTTTCTGAAAAACGTTCAGATTCGGACAGTCTTTGTAGTGTAGCGAAGTTTAGAAAAAAAAAAGAAATCAATGTAATACATCAATTTAATCTCGTTTTAAATTGTATCAGGGAAATTCCGACTTTCGGCGGTACCGATCCTTGTCAATTTCCTGACTTTTTGCCACAGGTAGAAGCCCTGTTGCCATCAATAGAAGTTTTCCAAGAGAACAATAAAAGTATACTTCTAGGATACCTAAAAACAAATGTACAGGCCCCACAAGGGAAGAACTGCATCGACATGGAACTGTTAATACTTGGGCGGAATTAAAAACGTACTGTTAAATAATTTCGGGGAAAGACATACAAGTAGTGAATTAATGAACAGCCTGAAAACATGGAGGATGGACTCCACGATTGAAAAATACCACCACGACATTAATAAAATCACAAACCAGCTCCACAATAGACGTTTAACCAATCCGGAAGAAGGATTTACTACAAAAGAAATAAATAGGATCTCATTGCAGGTATTTAAGGACCATCTACCAGAACCGACGAAGACTATAATATTTGCGCGAGACCCGAAAACATTGCAGGCAGCGTACCAAATTATTCTCGAAGCTAGGCGCCAGAATTACACTGCAACTGGTGATAAACAGAAATCGAACACAGTTCAGGACAAGTTATGGGAATAATAACCCATATCTAAGTAGAGGTAATAGTACTTGGAATAGAAATTACAGAGACAATAACGTTGCTTCCTATAACAATAGACAGTATAATAACGGAAATTTTGAAAATAACAATCAATCTGGAAATTCTCGTAGATATAACAATAATCAATCTAGAAATGTTTATAATCAATCGGGAAATCTTCGTAGGTATAATAATGAGCAATCTGGAAGTTACAATAATAATCAATCGGGAAATTTTCGCAGATATAACAATAATCAATCTGGAAATTTTTATAATAGAAACCAATCAGGAAATTTTCGTAGGCACGAGAATGAACAATCTGGGAGATATAATATGAGAAACGACACTAGGTTAGGACAGAATAGAAATACTAACAGGACTGAAGGTGTAGTTCAAATGGAAGTCGGCTCTTCTAATATAATTTTTTCAACAGAGGCCCTAAACAACTTCCCTATATAATTATACAAATTCCCCCGGAGCGGAATTTAGTATTGTAAATAAAGGAGTATGTTCACCGAAATGGAAGACAAAAGTTAATCTATATGCTAAAGCTTTAGGGAAAATATTTTTAATGGAATGCCTTTGTAGACTCCCACATTTTAAGGAATTTGAAACTGAAAACTTTTATTGCGAATTTTTGGAATGTAGATTGGATAATGGTTATGATGGGTTAATAGGTAACAATATCTTACAAAAATTATGCACTGTAATTGATTACCCAAATCGGCGGTTGATCACTAGGAATGCGACATTGCCGTTATACATGGGTAACTACGAAGAATTATATTATAACATCTCATACAAAGAATATTTTATTGACGTAGGAAACAACGAAATAGGTAGGGACAACTTTCTTACCTTTATTAGAACTAGTCACTTGAATGAGCAAGAAATACCTAAATTAAGACCAACCCTGGTAAAATACAAGGAAGAATTTTACCAATCAAAAGAAAAGCTACCATTTACGAATGACATTAAACATAGAATTAATACTAAACACGACATTCCAATATATTCTAAAATGTACCGTTACCCAGAAGTTCATAGAGCAGAGGTTGATCGACAAATCCAAGAAATGCTTAAAGATGGTATTATCAGGGAATCAAATAGTCCATACAATAGTCCGATTTGGGTCGTACCCAAAAAGATAGGTTCTGACAATGTACAGAAATGGAGAATAGTTATTGACTATAGAAAACTAAACGACGAAGATCGTTTCCTATACCTAATATAGAAGACATTTTCGACAAGCTGGGAAATTGTCAATATTTCTCAACAATCGATTTGCCAAAGGATTTCCACCAGATTGAAATGCATCCTAAAACATCCATAAAACAGCTTTTTCGAACGCCAGTGGTCATTACGAGTTTTTGAGAATGCATCCGCCACAATTCATCGTCTCATTAATGGTATACTAAGAGAGTTTATGGGAAAATATGCCTATTTAGACGACATTTTGGGGTTTTCTACGAGTATAGAAGAACATATGGAATCGTTAGAAAAGGTCCTAAAATGTTTAAAGAATGCTAACCTTAGAATTCAACCGGATAAATGTAAATTCTTATCCAGGGAAACAAAGTTCTTAGGTCACATAATTACCCCAGATGGAATTAAAGCTAATCCAAAAAATATCGAAGCCATTAACGACATTCAACTACCTAAAACTCAAAAGCAGATTAAATCATTTCTGGGAATAACTGGGTACTATAGGAGATTTATCAAAGACTATTCTAAAATAGCTCATCATCTTATAAAATAAAAAAAAGAATTTCAAAATAAATATAAACGATCCAGAATACGTAGAATCGTTTAATAAACTTAAGGCATTGTTAAAAAATGACCCCATACTTGCTCACCCAGATTGTCAAGAATATTTCCCATTAACAACCGATGCAAGCAATTTCACACTATGTGCTGTGATGACGCAAAATAATAAGCCCATTGCTTATGCAAGTCGCTCCCTGAACAGACACGAGCAACGATATAGTACAATTGAAAAAGAACTTCTTGCAATGGTTTCGCAACGAAATATTTTCGCCCGTACTTATATGGCCGTAGGTTTACAATAACAACTGACCACAGACCACTAGTTTGGCTAAATAATATGAAGGAACCAAATTTAAAATTACAACGGTGGAAGATAAATGAGTTGAACTTTATAAAAGGCAAAGAAAATATAGTGGCAGACAGTTTAAGCAGAATGATATATGACTTTAAGAGAAATACGACGCCGAGCGAAACGGTTTCGGAGTCAACACTTTTTATTAACCTTAATGAATTGTTTAACTCTGATGAGGCCAACGATAGTAATGATATAGAAACGATTCACTGTGCAGATACTGATGATACAAATTTTATATCAATTAGAGAAAAACCCCTTAATTTGTTTAAAAATCATGGTATCCCCAAAGAAACGAAATGTACCTTACAAGCATAGACAAACTTACAAAATATGCTACAGCTGAAAAATTAAAAGACAGAACTTGGATCTCTGTTATAGATGGATTGAATAAACGATTTCAATACCTGGGTAAACCAAGGCTAATCGTGATGGACAATGAATTTGACACACTAAATATTAAACAATTTCTTAGAGAGAACGGAATAGATTTTCACTTGACCACTGCGTACCTAAAAACTGGGAACTCGGACGTTGAGAGACTACACTCGACACTCAATGAGTACATACGCCTTTTCAATGCAGATCCAAATAACGAAAACAATCTGGAAGAAAAAGTTCACAAGGCAATAATAGCACATAATAGCACAATTCATACTACCACAAAAACAAAACCGATACACTTCATTACTAATCTAATAGCTCGCGAAGATTTAAAAGAGTTTTCAGAACAACTTCATCAAGAAAAAATAGCGAGAATTAACGCAATAAACAAAAATCAGGGAAATGAAAGTAACCTCAATTTCAGAAACAAATATGTAAAAAATTACAGAGTCAGCAAGGCACAACCTAGGTATAAAAAAGTAAATAATTATAGGGTAGAAAGTAATTACTTAGTATCTGATAATAATAAATTTAAGAGAATGTATAAAAACAGGTTAAACGTAAATACCAATTTCAGGAAAAACCATGATGAAAATCACTTTCCTGGCCTTGTTGGTGGTGATGGCCCAAGCACTTCTTCGAGTCAGCAAAATTGAAGAAAACCTTGGTTCTACAGTGGTTCAAATAAGAAGGATTGAAATTCCTTATACAACAACAACGGTGCTACACGTAATACGACCTTTGGAATTTTTGGACATAAGACAAATAGAAACGAACATCGAAGAGATAGACGTAGATAATAAGAGTATTTTAAAGAAGGAAATTAGGATTATTAGGGCAAAGGTTATTTCCATCATGCCTTTTCAACTCAATAGGCCAAAAAGGGGTTTAATAAATGGAGTTGGAAACGTATACAAATGGCTTTTCGGACTTATGGACGATAATGACAGAGAGGAAATCTTAGAACATCTGAAGGTGACGGAAATTAACACCCATAACGCTATAGGGACTTTGAATAAACAAATGAAAATTAATACACATTTCGACGAGGAAACAATTAGAAAAGCAGTAGAAAGCGATAGAGATAAAACAAATCAAACATTTGAAGAAGTGAAAAAACGGGAGAATGAAATAGTGAGAAGACTTTTGTACATGGACCAGATACTTAAATTAAAAAGTCTAGAGAGTAAAATTACTCAAATTCAGGCAAATATAGCATCAGCTAGACATAACATTATTCAGCCGGACGTACTAACACCGGAAGAAATAGAAAACTTTAATATAGACTATTTCAGGCTTAAATTTATTAAAATGGGCGTGATGAACTACATTAATAACTCACTGATTATTGCAATAAAAATTCCAACTGATATTCTTGTAACAGATCTAAATCACTTAATCACTTTAAATCTGTCTGTTACCAAATGACTGATATGTATCTAGAAATTGACGAGAATAGTGAATTGATAGTTACTATTAAAAATAAAACTTACACTTACGAAGGAAACGCACATCTAAATGAAGTAAAAGTAAGCAAAAATTGTATTATAAAAAACCGCTGTAAATTAAGATATAATAATATAACTAGTGTCGAAATTATCGACGACGATTTAATTTTAGTTAAAAATGCTAACAGTACAGTGATAACACAGAATTGTGATAACAGGAATATCGTTATAAATAAAAATCATTTAATAACTTTTTGTAATTGTGAATTGGAAATATTAAACATAACTTATAGAAATAGAAAGATTACTGTAGACGAAAAATTTATCTATCCAAATAATGATTTTAGAACAATAGTTTTTGAAGAAGTTAATTTTGAGAAAATAAAATTAAATCAATTTGAGAATATTAAAAAGATCGAAGAATTAGTGTATCATAAGAATGTGTCCTATGGTATAAACATAATGTTAGTCGTGTTAATATTAAGTATAATTGTATTATTTTTGGTTTATAAAAATTACTACAAAAGAAATAAAAATGCAAATATAAATATCGAATTAAATACTACCGAACCTAAACCCGGTAGAGCTATATGGACCAAATAAATTGAGTATTGACTATTTCATGTTTAAGTATTTTTTTAATTTAAAAAATAAATCATTGTAAAGAATTGTAGTTGAAGAAAAAATGCATTTCAGCAGGGACTGCTGAAACAGAGGGTAGAGGAATCATATATAAGTACTCGTACCACCCTACTAAACATTACTTTGTAACACTATTATGAGATGCACCCTTATGAATGCATCTCATATTCCGACTAAGAAATGTGTGTGAATTTACAATGTAAAAATCACGATTCAGTCCAAACGAAAAGAGTTAGATTCTTGAAATTTGGTATAAATATATTTTGAAGCTTAGAGCAGGTTAAGTTCGGAGATTTGCTGAATCGGGCAAGAGGGAAAAAAGTTCCCCTAAGAAGAACTAAACCAACCCAGAAAAAACAACATCATTTTTAAAGTTTTTTGGTTATTTTGTTAAGCAAATGATATATTTTTATGTCAAATACAGTCCAACGCCTTAAACTTGGACCCATAAAATAAAAAAAAACGAAACCTGGTGCTACTCTACCCTACCCCCTCCTACCCCTTCACCACCTAAATGACCCTACCAAAAAAAAAAAATTATTTTCTGTACAATTATCCCAATCATTTACTTTTAGAGTTTTATGACATCCGATTTTTGCCCTACACCCCCGCCCTCCTTTAGTGGGCGTTGGCGTACGGAACACTGTACCACCAAGTTAAATATTATAAATTCACTTACTAAATATTTGGAGGGTATTTGAGATTCGACCCGGCCGAATATAACGCTTTTAGTTGTTTTTTAGCAGTGCAACGCTTCATGAGGAAAAAGTAATTTTTTTTTTTAAAGATAAATTTCAAATTTTTAACCGTTTTGGTCACTTTCATGTACTATAAAATATTGCACTTGTCCGAAATTTTGTTCTTCTTTTTTAATTTTTGATACCGATTTTGTTCTTCCTAAAATATATAACTAAAACTATAGTTAGAAAAAAAAATAAAAAAACAACTTCTATTGCCTCTTTGGTTACTTGTATGTACAAAAAAAATTTCAATTTCTCAATTTCTCAATTTAAACAAGTGAAAGTGCTTTATTCGGATGTGCCGAATCTTAAATACCCTTCACAGATGTAATTATTCCTTCTGTCTTGCTAAAACAAAAAATAGGTTTAATTAAAAGATGTAACATAGTTTTACTTGACAAAATAACTTGAGTTTTTAAACTTTTTGGTCACCATAAGATATTTCATATGTTCAAATCTGGAGTCGAAATTTTGATTTTTTAAGATTTTAATACCAATTTTGTTCTTCCTGAATTATAAAATAGTTTTAATTAGCAAAAACAACAACGTCAATTGCCTATTTGGTTACTTTTATATATTTCAATATCCCAACCCTGGAAACGAAATTAAATTTTTTGTCCAATGCAACTCTTAAATAAGCATGAAATAGTTTTAATTAAAAAAATTTAATATTTGTAACCACTTTCATGTACTACAAAACATTGCAGTTATCCAGCTCTGAAATCTAAATTTTGAATATTTTTTTTCATTTGTGATACCAATTTTGTTTTTCCTGAACTAAATAATAGTTTTAATTAGTAAAAAAACCGACGTTAGTTGCCTTTTTGGTTACTTTTATGTATAAAAAAATTTCAATTTCCCATCCCTGGAAGCGAAATTAAATATATATTTTTACCTATCCTAGTCTTCATTAGGTATAAAGTCGTTTTATTTAAGAAAAACTTAAAATTTCCAACCTTTTTGGTCACTTTCATGTGCTACAACATATTGCATGTACCAAAAAAACTTTAAACTTCCCAACCCTGGAAGTGAAATTTTAATTTTTTTCCTTTTTTTACCAATGCAACTCTTCATGAGGTATAAAGTAGTGTTATTTAAGAAAAAATTACAGCTTTGAACCATTTTGGTCACCTTCATGAACCATAAAATATTGCACTTGTCCAACCCGGGATCCGAAATTTTGATTTTTTAAATTTTTGATACCAATTTTGTTCTTTCTAATATATAAAATAGTTTAGTTGGCAATAAAAAAACAACGTCAATTGCCTCTTTGGTTACTTTTATGTATAAAAAAATTTCAATTTCCCAACCCTGGAAGCGAAATTTTAATTTTTTAAATTTTTTTCATCAATGCCAATCTTCATAAGGTAGAAGGTAGTTTTGTTTAAGAAAAACCCAAATTTTGTAACCAGTTTGGTTATTACATGTACTACAAAATATTGCATGTACCAAAAAAAACTTTAATTTTCCCAACACTGGAAGCGAAATTTTAGTTTTTTGTTTTTTTTTTATCACTACAACGCTTCATGAGGTATAAAGTAATTTTTTAAGAAAAATTTCAAATTTTTAAGAATTGTGGTCACTTTCATGTACTATTAAATGTTGCACTTGTCCATCCCTGGGTTCGAAATTTTATTTTTAGTTTTTGAATTTATGATACCAATTTTGTTCTTCCTAAATTATAAGACAGTTTTAGTCAGCAAAAAAAACAACATCAGTTGCCTGTTTGATTTCTTTCACCTATAAAAATAATATGCAATTTCCCACCCCTGGAAGCAAAATTTTAATTTTAAAAATTTTTTTGGCCAATGCAAATCTTCATGACGTATAAAGAGGCTTTGTTAAAGAAAAACTTAAAATTTTTAACTATTTTAATTACTACGTGTACTACAAAATACTGAATGGGCCGAAAAAAAATTTTAATTTTCCATCCCTGGACAAAAAAGTTTTATTTTTTTAGTTTTTAATAGACCATTTAGGCTCCCCAAAGCAGGAAATAGGTTTAATTTACAAACATTAAAAAATATTGATTTTTGGTATAAATTTTGCGTCGAGGAGTAGGTGTAAGCATCGCAGCTCTGCAACCATACTTCGGATCTTTCTCAATTTCAATAGTACTCTAGCTCTTGTACAATATACAAGTACGAAGTCTCTAGCTCTTCTGGGGGCTTGGGAAAACCGATTTCACGTAGAGACGAACGGACTGACGGGCATCGCTCAATCGTCATCGCTATTCATAAGGATCCAGAATATTTATACTTTATGGGGTCCCATGCTGATATCGAAGAAATTACACACGGAATGACAAACCTATATATACCCTTTCACTTTTTGTGAAGGGTATAAAAAGATTTTATGTAAGAAAAACTTAAAATTTTTAACAATTTTAGTTATTACATGTATTGAAAAATACTAACTGTGGCTAAAAACTTTTACATTCCCATCCCTGGAAAAATTTTTAATTTTTTAGTTTTTAATAGACCACTGAGGCTTCCCAAAGTATGAAATTTACAATCAAAAAAATTTTTTGTTTTTGGTATTAATTTTGCGTCGAGAAATAGCTGTAAGCTTCCTAGCTCTGGAACCGTATTTCGGATTTTTCTAACTTTCAGTACCACTCTATTTAAGTTCATTTCCAATCCAACAGTTCATGTACGAAGTCTCTAACTCTTCTAGGGGCTTGGGAAACCCGATTTCATGCACAGGCAGACGGACATTTTCCAATCGTCATCGCTATTCATAAGGATCCAGAATATATATACTTTAAGCGGTCCCATGGGAATATCGAAGAAATTACACACGGAATGACAA
Source organism: Linnaemya tessellans (assembly GCA_951800035.1). NCBI lineage: Eukaryota > Metazoa > Arthropoda > Insecta > Diptera > Tachinidae > Linnaemya > Linnaemya tessellans. The sequence goes on from OX637532.1 coordinate 57,974,054, forward strand.
ACCTATATATTATCTTTCACTTTTTTGTGAAGGGTATAAAAACTATGTTGTTTCTAACCCGATTCTGCCCATTTACAAACTTGATCTGTGCTAATTTTTGGATATATTTATATTTGTAGTGAATCGTGGTTTCCACAGACGAATGGACGGACATTGCAAGATTTCATCACTTATCAAGAATAAGTATACTTTATGGTGTCTTAGAGGAGTGTTTCGCTGCGTTACACACGGAATGAAAAAGAGAATATAACTTCAAATTATTATCTGGAGGGGTTAAAAAGAGCTAAAAAAATTTTTAGAGGTAAGATATAATACCTCTTCTTTCCAAGCACATTTTTTGTGCAAGTGCTTAGATCTTCATTTATGCTTATATTACCTCACAAACTATTATATCCCTTGTAAGAAAATGAAAAATTCAGAATAATGGGACATGAAGAAACTAATCAAACGGGTATTAAATAAAATAATTTATCCTCAGATGAATACAGTTCTCGTATTCAGTTTCCTAATAAAATTTTTATAAACAAAAACTGATATCATATTCAACTAAGTCACTTAATAATGGGCCTTCTTACGGTTCTCGATTCGACTCGAAAGAATGTAATAAATTAAAGAAACATTCAAGATTTTTCTTTAATCTATTACAAACACTCGAGTCGATTCGAGAACGGTAATAAGGCCCATTATTAAGTGACTTAGTTGAATATGATATCAGTTCTTGTTTATAAAAATTTTATTAGAAAATTGAATACGAGAACTGTATTGTAAGTGAGAAACAAAATACACATGAGTACTGATGATAATAGCGTTGCGGCTTTCGGAAACAGCTGTGCTGCTCAGCTGTGTAAGTTGAATAACTAAAAATTTATGTTGACTTTCCTTTGAGCTTTGGAATATATATCATGTCTTTCCGAACTTAAAACAAAAATTTCGACCAATTAGTTTATGAATCTCAATTGAATATAATATAGCAATATGACTTCGATGGTTAATAAAATACTTACATAGAAGCTGTGGTTTAAGCTAACAATAAAGATGAAAAACGTGCAGATGTCTTCAAGTATAAAAGAATTCAAACCGAAAAAGTTTGGAACAAAAATTTTAGAAAAATTGCACATGAAGAAAATAATCACACGGCAACATTGGTATTAAATAAAACACTTTACCATCAGGTTGATACAGCTATCGTATGTAATTCCCTAATAAAATTTCTATAAATAAGAACTGTTATCATATTCAACTAAGCCACCTAATAACACTGGTCAACACGAGAAATTACTTTGAAGTCTAACTACTTAATTGCGATGTACTTTGGCCTCCTAAGTACAAAAACACCCAAAATTTCAAATTGTATGGGTACAATTTGTATACCTTTCACAAAAAAGTGAAATGGTATATCTAGGTTTGTCATTCCGTGTGTAATTTCTTCGATATCAATATGGGACCCCATACAGTAAATACATACATATATTGTCAATCCTTATGAATAACGATGACGATTGAGCAATGTCCGTCTGTCTAAAGAGCTAGAGACTTCGTTCTTGGACCGTTGGATTGGAAATGAAATAGAGTGGTTGAAATTCTGAAAAATCCGTAGTACGGTTTCAAAACTGGGAAGCTTACACCTATTTCTCGACGCAAAATTAATACCAAAAACAACATATTTTTTTGGATGTTTGTAAATTAAACCTATTTCAAGCTTTAGGAAGCCTAAATGGTCTATTAAAAACTAAAAATATAAAAAAAATTTTCCAGAGATGGGAATGTAAAACTTTTTTTTTGGCACATTCAGTATTTTGTAGTACATGTAGTAACTAAAATTTTTAAAAATTTCAAGTTTTTCTTAAATAAAACCTCTTTATACGTCATGAAGATTTGCATTGGCCAAAAAAAATTATTTTAAATTCAAATTTTGCTTCCAGGGGTGGGAAACTAAATTTTTTTTTATAAGTGAAAGTAAGTAATCAAACAGGCAACTGATGTTGTTTTTTTGCTAACTAAAATTGTCTTATAATTTAGGAAGAACAAAATTAGTATAAAAAATTCAAAAATAAAAAATAAAATTTCGAATCCAGGGTTGGACAAGTGCAATATTTTACAGTACATGAATGTGTCCAAAATGGTTAAAACTTTTAAATTTTTCTTAAATAAAAGTATTTTATACATAAGGAAGCGTTGCACTGATAAAACAAAAACAAATCATTAAACATTTTCTTCCAGGTTTGAGAAAATTTAAGTTTTTTTTGGTACATGCTCTATATTGTAGATCAAAACTACTTTATACCTCATGTAGATTTGCATTGCTAAAAAATTTTTTGAAGTTTTTTACTACTTAAAACTTTTTTTTAGTTCAGAAAAAAATGGTATAAGAAATTAAAAAAAAAATATCGAAAAAAAATTTAAAAAAAAAAAATAACTTATTTTTTTAAGGTTTGTAAATTAAACCTACTTCGTGCTTTAGGAAGTCTCAATGGTCTATTACAAACTAAAAAAATAAAAAATTTTTTTCCAGGAATGGGATATTAAAAAAATTTTTTACGACCCATTCCGTATTTTGTAGCACATGTAGTAACTAAAATTGATAAAAATTTTACGTTTCTCTTTAACAAAACCTCGTCATGAAGATTTGTATTGGCCAAATAATATTTAAATTCAAAGTTTTCTGAATTTTTTGTTCCATCATACCTAAGTCAAACTTTTTTGGTTTGAATTTTATACTTAAGTACATGTGAACGTTTTTCCATTTTATTATTGGTAGCTCAAGCCATAGCTTAAATTTGTATGTAGTAAGAATTTTAACGAACATTTTATATTGCTATATTAAATTGAATTAAGATTCTATAGGCTAATTGTTCGATATTTTTAATTTAAATCTCAGAAAGACATGATAAATATTCCAAGGCACAAAGGCAAGTCAACAACAGTTTTTGTTATTCAACTTACACAGCAGAGCAGAACAGCTGTTTTCGAAAGACGCAACCCTTTCATCATCAGTGCTCATGTATATATGTCCCCAGAAAAATGGGACATGAAGAAAAAATAATCAAACGGTAACACGGGTATTATAACAATAACATGTTAACATCAGCTTGATACAGTTCTCGTATTCTTTTTCACAATAAAATTTGTGTAAATAGGAACTGCTATCACATTCAACTAAGCCACCTAATAAGTGGTGACAAACACAATACACATGAGCACTGATGATGAAAGGGTTGCGTCTTTCGAAAACAGCTGTTCTGCTCTGCTGTGTAAGTTGAATAAAAAAAACTGCTGTGGACTTGCCTTTGTGCCTTGGAATATTTATCATGTCTTTCTGAGATTTAAATTAAAAATTTCGAACAATTAGCCTATAGAATCTTAATTCAATTTAATATAGCAATATAAAATGTTCGTTAAAATTCTTACTACATACTTTTCTTTTTTATCTTGGACCAGCACTCAGGGGATGACCCCTATATATGAAATGCTTTGCGCGGGAGCTGAAAACGAGGGGATAGTATTGAGCGGACAGATTAGGAAAAATGAGAAGATAGACAGTTGTTTTTTGTAGCTATTTCAACCTTTTATTTCTCGGCTAATTTTTGCTACAGGGCCGACGAAGGTGGGTGCTGTTACTCTGCTTTTTTAGTACATGATAGTGTCAGTGGCTGCCAATTATATTCAGTGATCAGTGACTATGCGTTCATCATTGAAACAGGCTGGCAACAACTAACACAACCACGGACTAAGGCTGTTCGGAAGAATTCAACACAATATTTCATGACTCAGCGCGGGCTCAAACTCACGACCCTCCGCTTCATAGTCTCGTGTTCTACTACTTCATTCAACAGCACCCACTTCAGCCACACATTTAGTAATGAAACTATGTAAAATATATGCTTCTGAACACAATAACGACAAATCCTAATATTTGTTTCTACATGGACTCAATTTTTATTAAATTATATTCCTTAATATGTTTTATTATGCTATTTGTGTAATAGTTTATAATAAAAAATTGTATTTCTTGAATTTTACCAAATAAAGAAAAAAAAAGGAATCCCTACATAAAAAAAAAAAAATTTATACTTCATAAAGAGTTGCATTGGTAAAAAAAAAAAAACAAAACAAAAATTTAAGTTTCACTTGCAGGGTTGGCAAAATGAAAGTATATTTTGTAGTACATGCAATAACCAAAATGGTTAAAAAATTTTAGTTTTTCTTAAATAAAACGACTTTATACCTAATGAAGTAACCAAGTAACCAAAAAAACAATTGACGTTGTTGTTTTTCTAATTAACACTGTTTTATAATTCAGGAAGAACAAAATTGGTGTTAAAATCTTAAAAAAATCAAAATTTTGACTCCAGCGTTGGACAAATGAAATATTTTATGGTATATAAAAGTGACCAAAAAGTTTAAAAATTTTAATTTTTTTGTCAAATAAAACTATATTACACCTCACTAAGAGTTGCATTGGTAAAAAAACTAAAAATTCGCTTCCAGAGTTGAAAAATCGAAATATTTTTGGTATATAAAAGTACCCACATAAACTCAAAATTTTTTGTTTTTAGTGAATTAAACCTATTTTATATATCAGAAAAAATTAAATTAGTGTAAAAATTTAAAATTCGGTTCCAAGGTTAGAAAATCGAAATTTTTTGGTACATATATTTGGTACCCACATAAATTCCCAATTTTGGTTTTTTCCAGTGAATTAAACATATTTTATACTTCGCTAAGAATTAAATTGGTATTAAAAATTTTTAAATTAAAAACTCGGTTCCAGGGTTGGAAAATCTACCATTTTTTGATTCATTAAAGTAACTATATAATTTGCTATTTTTGATTTTTATGATGAATTATACCTACTTTATATATCAGGAAGATATAAATTAATATTAAAAACCAAAAAAATTTAAAAGACGATTCTAGGGTTGGACAATTAGAACTTTTTGAGGAACATAAAATGGATTTTTTTTTGTTTGTTTGTAAATTAAACATATGTAATATTTTTGAAAGACGTTCAGACGTATTAGAAATAAGAAAACATTTAGCTTCCTAGCCGAAAAATTTAAACGAAAAGAATGACATCTGTGAAGGGTATATAAGATTCGGCACAGCCGAATATAGCACTTTTAATTGTTTTCTGTAGTATGTATTTTCACAAACATTTATATTGCTATATTAAATTGAATTAAGATTCGTAGACTAATTGTTCGAAATTTGTCAACTAAGCCACCTAATAAGTGGTGACAAACACAATACACATGAGCACTGATGATGAAAGTGTTGCGCCTTTCGAAAACAGCTGTTCTGCTCTGCTGTGTAAGTTGAATAAAACTGATGTTGACTTTCCTTTGTGCCTTGGAATATTTATCATGTCTTTCTGAGATTTAAAAATAAATTTCGAACAATTAGCCTATGAATCTTAATTCAATTTAATATAGTAATATAAATGATGGAGAAAATACTTACTACATACAAATTTAAGCTATGGCTTGAGCTACCTATAATAAACTGGAAAAACGTTCACATGTGCTTAAGTAGAAAATTCAAACCAAAAAAGTTTGACTTAGGTATGATGGAACAAAACATTCAGAAAAATGGGACATGAAGAAAATAATCAAAACGGTAACACGTGTATTAAAACAATAACATGTTAACATCAGGTTGATATAGTTCTTGGATTCTTTTTCACAATAAAATTTGAGTACAGAGGAACTGTTATCACATTCAACTAAGCCACCTAATAAGTGGTGACAAACACAATACACATGAGCACTGATGATATAAGTGTTGCGCCTTTCGAAAACAGCTGTTCTGCTCTGCTGTGTAAGTTGAATAAAACTGATGTTGACTTTCCTTTGTGCCTTGGAATATTTATCATGTCTTTCTGAGATTTAAAAACAAATTTCGAACAATTAGATTATGAATCTGAATTCAATTTTATTTTTTTAGTTTTTAATAGACCTTTGAGGCTTCCCAAAGCATGAAATAGGTTTAATTTACAAACAACCAAAAAAATAATTGGTTTTTGGTATTAATTTTGCGTCGAGAACTAGGTGTAAGCTTCCCAGGTCTGGAAATGTACCTCGGATATTTTTTAATTTCAATACCACTCTATTTAAGTTGATTTCCAATCCAACGGTCCAATACCGAAGTCTCTAACTTTTCTGGGAGCTTGGGAAACCCGATTTCACGTACAGACAGACGGACATGGTGTCCCATTTTGATATCGAAGAAATTACACACGGAATGAATGAAAAATTTCAAGTTTCTTGTCAAGTAAAACTATGTTACACCTCACTAAGAATTGCATTAATAAAAAATTAAAAATTCGCTTCCAGAGTTGGAAAATCGAAATATTATTGGTACATAAAAGAACCCACATAATTTCCAAATTTTGTTTTTTCGTAAAAATTCGGTTTCAGGGTTGGAAAATCGAAATTTTTCGGTACATAAAAGTAACCATATTCCCAATTTTGTTTTATTTTCTTAGTGATTTAAACTTACTTTATACTTCGCTAAGAATTAAATTGGTATTAAAAATTTTAATAATTAAAAATTCGGTTCCAGGGTTGGAAAATCGGCATTTTTTAGCACGTAAAAGTAGCCATATAAATTTCTAATTTTGCTTTTTTTGTGAATGAAATCTTTTTTATACTTCGGGAAAAGTTAAATTGGTATTAAAAACCAAAAAATTAAAAATCCAATATCAGACTTGGAATATCGACTTTTTTTAATTCATAAAAGTAACCACATAATCTGCTATTTTTGATTTTTATGATGACTTATACCTATATATCAGGAAGAAATAAATTGGCATTAAATACCAAAAATATATAAAAGAAGATCCTACGGTTGGACAACTCGAACATTTTGGGGTACATGAAACGGATTTTTTCTTTTTGTTTGTAAATTAAACATATTTAATATTTTTGAAAGACGTTCAGAGGTATTAGGAATAAGAAGCGCCAAACAATTAGCTTCCTAGCCAAAAAATTGTAAGGTTTTCTTAAATATAATAGTAATTGATAACATCATTTTCTTCTTTTTTTTAATGAAACCTACTTTCTGTTTTAGCAAGATAGAAAGAAAGAAGAATTACATCTGTGAAGGGTATTTAAGATTCGGCACAGCCGAATATAGCACTTTTAGTTGTTTTTTTTTCTAAAATTACGTATTTTCAGAGAGGTCGTTCCATTGATTTTATCATATCTTGGGAATGGCTTATCCAAAATACACCAGCACAAAATTTTCTTTAAGTCATGACAAGTAAATTTTTTTCATATGATCAAAGGTTGTGGAGTTATTCATACAAAAATGTAAAAAAAATTTTTTTTTTGCAAAATCGTAACATTTTTATTTTTTAAAAATTCATTAAAAATCGGAAATGGTAAAAACTTACTATTATTATTTCACGATCTTAAAACAGTATATATTTCAAATAATTGAAGCCTTATTTCGTGAAAATACATGAATAAATATTGGTTTTATTAACAATAAAGTGAAAATACCCAAATTAACAAAAATTTGGCATTTTAGTGGAATTAAGTGGAGGTCAAAATTTTTTAAATAACTTCATGGCGCTTGGCTCGAGATATTTTTTTGCTACAAGGATAAAGTCTGTTGATAAACTAAATCGTAAAAAATTTTGGTGTATCTCCCATACAACTTTCTTTCAGGAATATAGTTTGAAGTCCCTCAAAACCAAAAATTTGCTTTTATCTACATGAAAATAAGCACATATTTTATTTAGGCATTTAAACTTAAATCACTGTTCTAAGTTTCATTCGAATAAGCCCATATCTGATTATAGCTACCATGCAAGGACTATCTTTAAAATTAACTTAAACGGTATGAAAAACCCCATAAAGTAAAATTACTTGCTTAAATGAAATTTATTTGTTGGTGGTCAAGCAATGTCTATATGCATTTCATTGGTGCTTTACCAAATCGTCAGTAGACTTTAACCACAGTTTTGAAAAGCTAAAAACCTCTTATCTTATGCAAATACTTCTGAAAACCATCTAAGAATTCACAATTTGCATAAGATAAGAGGTTTTTATCTTTTCAAAACTGTGGTTAAAATCTACTGATGATTTGGTAAAGCACCAATGAAATGCATAGACATTGCTTGACCACCAACAAATAAATTGCATTTAAAATAGTATTGTGACAACTATATGTCAAATAAAAATTTCATAATAGTAAAATTACTTGTTTTTGACAAAAACAAATTATTTAAGTATGAAATTTTTTGAATTTTTAAATCATAAAAATTAAAAAAAAATATTGCATTTTGCTGCTCTTTATGACTTTACGTTACTTTTTTATGGCTTTACGCACATTGAACCAATTTTCGCTTGTCACTGCAATAAGCCTTACATGTCCATTGCATTCCATGTTTCAAAATTCAACTTTTTTCAGGTACATTATTCATTGCTCCCTTCATTATTCAGATAGGTATTTTCTTTTTAAAAAATAGTTAAAAATTTCGACATATTTAAGGTAATTCATTTAGTTCATTCAGTGTTATTTAACTAACGTTCCTGATCGCGAAAACTCACGTTGTCATTACAACAAACTATTTATTTGGCTCGTGATTTTTTAACAAATTAATAATGCACGTAGAAACTTTGTCTGCAAAAATTACTCGAATTTATCTTGTTATGTGTGTGGTGTATACATTACAGAAAAAGGCGACGAAATTTCACTATTTAACTACAAAATTCATTTAAAGATTATTTCAAAATAGACGTAGAAAATTTAAGCCAATATTGGACGTCTAGTTCAATTTGTGGTAGCTGTGAATCTATTTCAAAGAAATGGCGTTCCTACCCTCAGTAAGTAATACTTATAACATTTCAAAATATTTTTGATACCCATTGCAAAATTTTAATTTTTCACAGAGGAAACATGCAAATTGAAAAACCTATGATGTGGAGAGAAACATATAATCATGATGCTGACTGTTACTTTTGTTTAAGTAGAAAAAGTGGATTTGGAAAACATATGCTTTGGTCTTATCCCACGTTTTCAGCTTCCGTGCTAGATTCAGTTGGAGCTTATTGTCTTGAAAATCAATATTCTACGTATACTGAATTTCTTCCATCCCCTTTTTTTTCGTCTTGAAACATCTCCAGCGTATCAGATTTATTTTGTCTAAAGCCTCTGACACAGCCCTTGTTGAACGATCTTATAAAAAACCAAGAGCTTCCAAAAAATAAATCAGAGCTACTTGCATCCCGTCCAAAAGAAAGAAATTTATTGTCGTTGTAGCAAAAAAATTTCTGTTCCAAATTTCATGAAATTATTTTAAAAATTGTGGGTTCTACTTGTTTTTTTTAATAATAGGCTTCATACGGCTAATTTTTTCAAAAAATACGTATTTTCACTGCTGTTGGCTGAAGTAGTAGAACACGAGACTATGAAGCGGAAGGTCGTGAGTTCGAGCCTGCGCTGAATTATGAAATATTGTGTTGAATTCTTCTGATCAGCATTAGTGCGTGGTTCTGTTAGTTGTTGCCAGCTTGTTTCAATGATGAAGGCATAGTCATAGGCATAATTGGCAGCGATTGACACTATCATGTACTAAAAGCAGAGTAACGTCAGCGAATTAAAGGTTGAAATAGCTACAAAACAGCTGTCTATCTTCTCATCTCTCCTAATCTGTCCCCTCAATACTATCCCCTCGTTTTCTGTTCCGGCGCAATGCATTGCACATATAGGTGTCATCCCCTGAGTGCTGGCCCAAGATAAAAAAATTCACTTAATTTTTAATAAAATTACAGTTTATCCATGGATTTTCATAAAATAAAGCTCGCTTTATTTGGAATGTTCACATTTTTACGATCATGTAATAAAAATGGAAAGTTTTTGTCATTTTCGATTTTTTACGAATTAAAAAAATATAATGGAAATTTTTAATATAAAAAACGATTTTTTTACATTGCGATGCAAATAACCCCGAAACCAATAACTATTTGAAGAAATTAAATTAAAACGACTTAAAGGTAATTTAATATTATATGCTGTTTCTTTCAAAAAAATCGGACAGCCCATTCCAGAGATATGATAACATCAATTTAAAATTTTCAAAATTTCCAAAAATTAAAAATTTTAGAAAAAAATTAAAACAAGTAAAAGTACTATATTCGGCTGTGCCGAATCTTAAATACCCTTCACTGATGTCATTCCTTTCGTTAAAATTTTTTGGCTAGGAAACTAAATGCATTGTTATTTCTAATACCTCTGAACGTCTTTCATAAATATTACATATGTTTAATTTACAAACAAACAAAAATCCATTTCATGTACCCCAAAAAGTTTTAATTGTCCAACCGTAGAATCGTCTTTTCGATTTGTTTGGTTTTTAATACCAATTTATTTCTTCCTGATATATGAATATAAAAATCAAAAATAGCAAGTTATATGGTTACTTTAATGAATCAGAAAATGTCGATTTTCCAACCCTGGAACCGAATTTTTATTTAAAAATTTTTTATACCAATTTAATTCTTAGCGACGTATAAAATATGTTTAATTCACTGAAAAAAACCGAAATCGGGAATTTATGTGGGTACCAATTGTATGTACCAAAAAATTTCGATTTTCCAACCTTGGTACCGAATTTAAAATTTTTAATACTAATTTAATATATTCTGATATATAAAATAAGTTTAATTCACTAAAAACAAGAAATTTGGAATTTATGTGGGTACTTTTATATACCAAAAATATTTCGATTTTCCAACTCTGGAACCGAAGTTTTATTTTTTACCAATGCAGTGTAACAAAGTTTTATTTGACAAAAAAATTAAAATTTTTAAACTTTTTTGTCACTTTCATGTACCATAAAATATTTCATTTGTCCAACCCCGGAGTCGAAATTTTCATTTCTTAAGATATTAATACCGATTCTGTTCTTCCAGAATTATACAGGAATAAACAGTTTTAATTAGAATAAACAACAACGTCAATTGCCTTTTTGGTTACTTTTATGCACAATAAATATTTCAATTTCCCAGCCCTGGAAGCGAAATTGTATTTTTGTTACCAATTCTAGTCTTCATTAGGTATAAAGTCGTTTTATTTAAGAATAACTTAAAATTTGCAACCATTTTGGTCACTTTCATGTAGTACAATATCTTCCATGTAACAAAAAAACTTTCAACTTCAAAACCCTGGAAGTGAAATTTTAATTTTTTTTCGTTTTTTTACGAATGCAGCTCTTCATGAGGTATAAAGTAGTGTTATTTAAAAAAAAATTACAATTTTGAAACATTTTGGTCACCTTCATGAACCATAAAATATTGCACTTGTCCAACCGTGGATTCGAAATTTTGACTTTATTTTTTAATTTTTGATACCAATTTTGTTCTTTCTAATATATAAAATAGTTTTAGTTAGCAAAAAAAAAAATAACGTCAATTGCCTTTTTGGTTACTTTTATGTATAAAAAAATTTTAATTTCCCAACCCTGGAAGAAATTTAAATTTTTTAAAATTGTCTTTATCAATGCAAATCTTCATTAGGTATAAAGTAGTTTTGTTTAAGAAAAACAAAATTTTTTAACAATTTTGGTTATTACATGTACCACAATATATTGCATGTACCAAGAAATACTTTCATTTTCCCAACCCAAGTGAAATTTAAATTTTTCTTTTGCTTTTTTTCACCAATGCAACTACTTATGAGGTATAAAGTAGTTTTATTTAAGTTTATTAAGTTTAAGTTTTATTTAAGACAAATTTTTTTTTTTTTTTAATTTTTGTTAGCAATTTTGTTCTTTCTAAATTAAAATACAATTTTAGTTAGCAAAAAAAAAAAAAACAACATCAGTTGCCTGTATGATTACTTTCACGTATAAAAAAAAATAAATTTCCCACCCCTGGAACTAAAACTTGAATCTATATTTTTTTTTTGGCCAATACAAATCTTCATGACGAGGTTTTGTTAAAGAAAAACGTAAAATTTTTAACAATTTTAGTTACTACATGTGCTACAAAATACGGAATGGGTCGTAAAAAAAATTTTTAATTTCCCATCCCTGTAAAAATTTTTTTAGTTTTTAATAGACCATTGAGACTTCCCAAAGTACGAAATAGGCTTAATTTACAAACATTAAAAAAATAAGTGATTTTTGGTATAAATTTTGCGTCGACAAATAGGTGTAAGCTTCCCAGCTCTGGAATCGTACTTCGGATCTTTCTGAATATCAATACCATCCTATTTAAGTTCATTTCTAATCCAACGGTCCAAGAGCGAAGCCTCTAGCTCTTCTGGGGGCTTAGGAAACCCGATTTCACGTACAGACAGAGAGGCAGACGGACATCGTCATCGCTATTCATAAGGATCCAGTATATATATATATATATATATATATATATATATATATATATATATATATATATATACTTTATGGGGTCCCATGTGAATATCGAAGAAACTACACACGGAATGGCAAACCTATATACACCCTTTCACTTTTTTGTGAAGGGTATAAAAAAAATCGTATCCATAAAATTGAAATTTATTGGTTAGGAAGCTAAATGTTTGGCTCTTCTTACTTTTAACACCTCTGAACGTCTTTTAAAAAAATATTAAATATGTTTAATTTACAAACAAAAAGAAAAAATCCGTTTCATGTACACCGAAAAGTTATAATTGTCCAACCGTAGAATCGTCTTTTAGATATTTTTGGTTTTTAATACCAATTTATTTCTTCCTGATATATAAAGTAGGTATAATTCATCATAAAAATCAAAAATAGAAAATTATATGGTTACTTCAATGAGTCAGAAAATGTCGATTTTCCAACCCTGGAACCGAATTTTTAGTTTTTAAAATGTTTAATACCAATTTAATTCTTTGCGAAACATAAAATATGTTTAATTCACTGAAAAAAAACAAAATTGGGAACTTATATGTACCAAAAAATTTAGATTTTCCAACCCTGGAACCAAATTTTTAATTTAAAAATTTTTAATACCAATTTAATTTTTAGCGAAGTATAAAATATGTTTAATTCACTGAAAAAACGAAATTTGGAATTTATGTGGGCACTTTTATGTACCAAAAATATTTCGATTTGCCAACTCTGGAAGCGAGTTTTTATTTTTAACCAATGCATCTTAGTGAGGTGTAACATAGTTTTACTTGACAAAAAAAACCCTGGATTCGAAATTTTGATTTTTTTTAATTTTTGATACCAATTTTGTTCTTTCTAAAATATAAAATAGTTTTAGTTGGAAACAAAAAACAACGTCAATTGCCTGTTTGGTTATTTTATGTATAAAAAAAATTCCAATATCTCAACCCTGGAAACGAAATTTTAACTTAAAACTTTTTTTTTACCAATGGTAATCTTCATGATGTATAAAGAGGTTTTATTTAAGAAAAACTTAACATTTTGAACAATTTTAGTTATAACATGTGCTACAAAATACCGAATGTGCCAAAAAAAACTTTAATTTTCCCAACCCTGGAAGCGAATTTTTAATATTTTGTTTTTGTTTTATCAGTGCAATGCTTCATGAGGTATAAAGTAATTTTTTTTAAGAAAAATTTCAAATTTTTAACCATTTTGGTCACTTCATGTACTATTAAATATTGCACTTGTCTATCGCTGAATTCAAAATTTTATTTTCTATTTTTGAATTTTTGATACCAATTCCTAAATTATAAGACAGGGCTAGTTAGCAAAAACAAAACAACATCAGTTGTCTGATTGATTACTTTCACGTATAAAAAAAATTCAATTTCCCACCCCTGGAAGCAAAATTTAAATTTAAAAAATTTTTTTTTGGCCAATGCAAATCGCCATGGCGTATAAAGAGGTTTTGTTAAAGAAAAACGTAACATTTTTAACAATTTTAGTTACTACATGTGCTACAAAATACGGAATGGGTTATAAAAAAATTTTTTAATTTCCCATCCCTAGAAAAAATTTTTTAATTTTTTTAATTTTTAATAGACCATTGAGGCTTCCCACGCAAATAATAGATTTAAAATACAAAAATTAAAAAAAAATAATTGATTTTTTGTATAAATTTTGCGTCGAGAAATAGGTGTAAGCTTCCCAGCTCTGGAACCATACTTCGTATCTTTTTGAATTTCAATAGCACTCTATTTAAGCTCATTTCCAATCCAATGGTCCAAGAACGAAGTCTCTAGCTCTTCTGGGGGCTTGGGAAAACCAATTTCACGTACAGACGGACGGACAGACGGACATCGCTCAATCGTCATCGCTATTCATAAGGATCCAGAACATATATACTTTGTGGGGGCCTATATTGATATCGAAGAAATTACACACGGAATGACAAACCTATATATACCCTTTCACTTTTTTGCCAAGGTTAATATACCCTTATAGTGGTGATCAATGGGCATGCAAAAAGTTCAATTTTGTATAGCAGTGTAAGTGGTGATAAACAAAATACACATGAGTAATAATGATGAAAGTGGTGCTGCTGTGTAATTTGAATAATTAAAACTGATGTTGACTTTCCTTTTTGCCTTGGAATATTTATCATGCCTTTCTGAATATAAAACAAAAATTTGGAGCAATTACCCTATAAATCTTAATTGTATCTAATTGCTATTTTTTATTTTTGTTAATTAAATCTATTTTACACTTCATGAAGGAATATATTGGTAATAAAATCAAAATTCTATTCCAGTTTTGAGCAATTGGAACTTTTGTTGGTATATAACAGTAGGCAAAAATCAATTTTGGTTTTTTTGTTAATTAAAATATTTCTATTCTTCATGGAGAATAAAATTAGTATATAAAAGTTAAGTAAAATATATCGTCAGCTTAGAGTGCAAAGGTGCTAAGTCCACATTTTAAGACTTTACAGGAGAGACATAAAACTTTCCTAAATGAATCTATGGAAATATTCTATAAAACTTTAAACGTAATTTTATCGGTGTTGGTTCATTTTTTAATTATCAAAAATGAGCAATTGAAAAATAGCACACGCTGCTGATTTTCAAGCATTTTCGGGACTTAGCTCATTTTCTGTAACTTGTTTTATGTTTGTGCATTGGACTTAGCACATTTTCTTAAAATCATTTGTTAAATATTTATGAAAAAAAAAACAATTTTATAATATATTTTTTCTTTTATTGTAACAAAAAACATTAAAGACAGTCTTATTTCATTGCTGTTAAATAAAAAAATATTACATTAATTATTAATTAATTAATTAATTATTAATTAAAAATTATTCTATAATTATTAATTAAAAAAATATTTAATAATATTAAATATGGTTATCACAAAATAAAATTCGGCAGGCTTACTTCGTAGCTACTAAGTGAAAAAATATAATCATTCGTGAGGTAAATCGTCGTAGAATTTGTGGTGGTCTTTCGGCAAAGTAGTTTTTAAATATTGCAGGTCTTCATATTTTTTAGCTGTTATTTTTCTTCTTTCCTGGTAAAGCTGTTGAAAATTTTACCAGTCCAACGCCACTACATTACCATCTATTCTTTGGGGTAGTACTTCCCATGGATCAGGAAATCTGAGCTTAAAATATATTTCACCATTCGGTGTATATTTAATACCACGAATATCCGTTACTTTTGCATCGCCTTTTCCACGACCAGGTCGAATATTTTTGATAAATTTAACGTTTTTAAATGTTTTAAAAAAGGAATGATCCAAATAGGTAACATCATATGGTTCGGGGTTTTTTCGGGCTCCTTTACATATTCCAATATATTCCGCAGGAACATCAATATTTCTATTTTTCATAGCACGCTCACTTGTAGAATGAACGCTATCTGCCTCCATTTGGGTATGCCCGGTTTCAAGAATTTTTTGTTCTATAGTAACATTATGTTTGATTGCTGTATTTAACAGGGCGTTACTCATTAAGCAATTACGATTTTGATAATTACACCCATCGCTGTAAAATATAATTTTTTTAGGGTCATTTTCACGGATAATTTTTTCTTCAATAAAAAAAAACCCATATGCTTGCAAATTCCTCAGCAGTTACTCCGCCTTCAACTTCATTCCATAAGAAACAGTATGCCTTTTGGTTTATAAGATTATGAAAAACCAAATTGTGCACCTGCAACTTTGTCCGGTAGTAGAGACTGCTGACTTGAGATTTTGGAGCCATTAAGACAGCTTGAAGATCAACGGTGAACACATTTGCTTCTTCATTTCTGTCTTGGTTTTTTTCATTTCTAGCTTCTTCTTTTTTTTCTTGGTGAAGAGTGTAGTCTTCATATGAAAGGTTGCCGACTGAATAACGTGAACAGGTTTCACATTGATCCTTCTTTGGTGAGAATAAGCTAAGATTTTTGATATCAAATATTTCGTAGAATACCGAAATCGAGAGCGGGTGCACTTTTTGGCTTTTACACCAATCATTAACATAAAAGTTGTAAATCATTTTTTTCGAACGCCATTCAGGCAAAAGATACCTTTTATTCGTTGAAGCACGACAATAATGGGATTCCATAAATGGTAGCGAGTCAAAAAATGAGTTAAGGGATTGTCTGTCTTGACTACATTTTTTCGGAACACTTTCATTTAAATTAGATTTTGAAACCAGAGGTTTCTTTGCCCAATTAAGCACAGCACGTCGACCTACGTTCAATGTATTTAAAAAAAATGTTCTGCATACACGTATATATTTATTTTGCACTTTGAGGTGATATTGTAAAGTAACGCTCCTTCTGGATTCGTTGCTTACCTTTCTATTTCGGGATCTTGAAGGTGCAGTTGTTTGTATCAATGTGTTTACATAAACTTTTTTTGCATTCCAATCCATTTGCCAGAATTGTTTAAATATTTTTTGTCTTTCTTCATCATTGATTTGGGCACATTTTATGGTAGAAGAATCACTTTTACACTTACATCTTTGTTTAATGGCTCGTGGTTCTTTAATTTTTTCATAATTCCAAATGTCGCTCTCTTTTTGTTTCCCATAATAACGTTTTCCTCTTTCTCTGGATTTCTTATTTTTGGCCGCAAACCAAGCTGACTTCTGTACCTGGGTAAGTCGGTAAGTCAAAAGAGTCGTCAGAATCGCTATTAAAACCATAAGGAACTAGCCCAACAACTCCATCATCTGGTTCAATGCCATAGTTGTCGTAATTGTTGCATTGAAGCGGTTGTGGACCAGTGCTATTGCTGTTATGAAGAGACATTTTAACATTCTATGAAAAAAAAATATTTGAAGGACATATTCGTAAAAAAACAAAAAAAAGCAAATTGTTACTTACCTTTTGGTGATAAAATGAAATTGGCAAACTGATAATACTAGAAGTTTTCTTTCACGTGAATGTTTATTAAGCAATAAAAATTAGTTTCATGTAGTAAGAATTTTAACGAACATTTTATATTGCTATATTAAATTTGAATTAAGATTCTATAGGCTAATTGTTCGAAATTTTAATTTAAATCTCAGAAAGACATGATAAATATTCCAAGGCACAAAGGCAAGTCAACATCAGTTTTATTCAACTTACACAGCAGAGCAGAACAGCTGTTTTCGAAAGACGCAACCCTTTCATCATCAGTGCTCATGTGTATTGTGTTTGTCACCACTTGTTAGGTGGCTTAGTTGAATGTGATAACAGTTCCTATTTACACAAATTTTATTGTGAAAAAGAATACGGGAACTGTATCAACCTGATGTTAACATGTTATTGTTATAATACCCGTGTTACCGTTTGATTATTTTTTCTTCATGTCCCATTTTTCTGAATTTTTTGTTCCATCATACCTAAGTCAAACTTTTTTGGTTTGAATTTTATACTTAAGTACATGTGAACGTTTTTTCCAATTTTTATTATTGGGTAGCTCAAGCCATAGCTTAAATTTGTATGTAGTAAGAATTTTAACGAACATTTTATATTGCTATATTAAATTTGAATTAAGATTCTATAGGCTAATAGAATCTGTGTAAGTTGAATAAAACTGATGTTGACTTGCCTTTGTGCCTTGGAATATTTATCATGTCTTTCTGAGATTTAAATTAAAATTTCGAACAATTAGCCTATAGAATCTTAATTCAAAAATTAGTTTCATTACTGCGATTGAAAAATTTGATTAAAAAGAACAAGTAGGTTTTTTTTAACGGGACTTAGCACGTGCGATATGGCAGGTGTGGACTTAGCAATTTTGCACATCAGTGTTTACAAACAATCATAAGCGAAATAACTGTACTTTTTTTTGTTTAGTATGATGTATTTTTCATTTATCTTTCGTTCTGCATCAAAATGTAAATTTGTATAAAAAGTGGACTTAGCACCTTTGCACTCTAAGCTGACGATATAACAAAAAGAGAATTCTAGGGTTAGACAATTCAAGCTTAGTACATAAAAGTAAGCAACTGAAAATTTTTTTTATTTATTTATAAATTAAATATATATTTGATATTTAAAACAAAAATCATTGGTATTAGAAAACAGGAAAGAAAAAACAGCTTCAGAGCTATAATATATAAACATTCTTTTGAAATATTAAATAAACGTACATATTTGAAGTGAATGCAACTTCGAAACATTTTGATGTAGAATTATGTAAAAACTGTATTGACACTTCAAGAGTTAATAATTATGTACATAACTCGAAATCGCTGTAAATTTGGTGCGAAAGTTAATTACATGACTCTGAATAGCCGCCTCAAAAGGTGACCCAAGCTGACTACAAAATGAAACATGCATTTTGCTAATAAAATTCAATTATCTGCCACCGTTGTTTGTTTGTAAGCCGATTCATAGTTAAATTATAGACCAAACTGAACCTGTTTAACTGCTTAATATTACACGAAAACAGCTAAGCCGCAAAAACGTCTGAGCTGCCAAAAAGAAAGTTAATGCCATTCAAATTAAGAAAGTTTGGATTGATTACATACATATCACATATATATATATATATATATATATATATATATATATATATATATATATGTGTGTGTGTATATGTAATACTATATATATGTACCTATTACACAAAGTTAGACTAGTGTCGAACTCTTTCATTCGCTCGTTTTTTACAAGAACCTATGATCCAACCCATTTAAATTACATTGGTTTGATTAAAGCTTCTTGTCAAAAATGAGCGGATGAAAGAGTTCGACACAAGTCTACACACAGTGTATAGTTAGTCCAAATGTCCGTCCACGACTAAACTACTTCTCCCAAGACTTGCTTGCGCATACAAACTGTAGTCGTGTATGGCCACTTAATATTTAAGTTGTTGAACAGTATATATAGTATTGTCTATATATAATGTGTTAAGCCTTCTATCGAGGTACAGTACACCACATCTTTATTGCTCTTATCATCAAGCTATTTTAACAAAAGCATGCTCTTTCAATATATTATAAGGCCTTCCTTACCATGAAGGCATCAATACTATTAGAGTCAAGCGACCCAGAAATAAAACCACAGGACAGCATATGCATCACCACGACGAATCCCAGACATGGTCTCACACCCATGCATCTCCATCTGGAAAGATGAAATCGTAAGACTTCAAGTCGAGAACTGATGTTGTGTCCAAAACACGTTTCCAACACACACTCTAAACGTCCGTTCACTAAATGTTGCGTTTGATAGAAACATCATAAAAACTGTATTTAGTTCAGTTTATTAATTCAGTTATCAATTCAGTTTAATAACTTTCAACTTGTTAAATAATAAAATATATGTATACAATATACATATAAATGTGTTTATTTCTCCACCGCTAAAACTCTTATCCCATTTTTGACATTTTTATGACCAGAACTGTTTTATATGAACAATGTTATCAACACCGTCCCCTTCGGAAAACAATGTCTTGGAGTCGAAGGGGCGGTCTCTGGCCTGTTTTTAAATTATAATTAGCGCATTCTCATATCGTTGTTGGCCGGTATGAGGTGGGGCTTGTTGTTTTACTTCATCACATGAAATTTATAAGGGTATGTCTGGATCTGTATCTTCCACATTTATCTACTTCGGACGTAGTCGCATTTGGTTGTGTGAGATCTGATAGTCCTATTGGAACCATGCAGTAGAACATTACCTTGCCTATTCGCTTTTTGAGTGCACCAGTTGACCATTTACGTCTGTTATTGCGATATACTTGTACATCAACGATATCTCCAATTGAAATTTGGCAAAATTTAGCTTCGTGATATGCATTGAATGTACTATTTTGGATTTTCCTGCCGTTTATTCTGCACTTTATCATGATAAAAGGTTTAATTAAGTCTAGAGGCGTTCTCACTTTGAAAGGATTTGGTGTAGAACGATATATAGAAAGGAAGACCTGAAGCGCATCCCGCAGTCTTCCTTCCCCTCCATTTTTCTAAAGTGATTGTTTGAGTGTGTGCATGAATCTTTGGGCGTGGCCATGTCACTGTACATGATATGAGGCCGTTTGCACGTGTGTTCCACTCGATTCGCAAAATATTTTGATTGGGCTAAAGTGAACTGGGTGCCGTTTTCTGACAATATGGAAGGACCAAATGTTGCGAACATTTTTTCTAGCAGTTCTGCATGCTGTTGTTGCAATTACTTCTGGACATTTGGAATACGCCACGACAACCACAGGAAAATTTGCTTTCAATTAAACCAGCGTAGTCAAAGCGTACGCGCTGCTACTGGCCACCTGACGTTTTCCTCGACTCCAGCAGCGCTTAGGAGGTGGTTATGCAACACTGGTATATTTGTTGCAGTTTTTTACTAAGTCTTCAATCTCCGTTTCTATACCAGGACAAAAAACATATTCTTCTGAAATTCTTTTCTTACGCTGCATCTCTCGAAGCTGAGACCATCTCTATGTGTATGGAAACTGTTGATATCGGAATCATCGATTTGCTTTGCTTCTGGCCAGCTGTTTTGTACATGTTGTATAACGCTTTAAAGAAATTTTGGTTGCTGTGTGGCTGTTTGAACCATGCTCTGTGTTACTGGCAATTTACGCAGGACGTCATCTTGAATTTGATTAATGTCGCATTCGTACGAATTGACACGACTACAAATTTTCATTGGTTTGACCAAATCACACATTTTAAGGGTGAGAGCCCATCTCCAAAAATGTACTGGTTAAACTTGGTGCCGGTAAACACTAAACCAAGTGATTCCTTTTCTATTTGAGTAACACCCTGTTCGGTCTATGTTAAAGATCTTGAAGCATCGCTGATTGCTTCCTCAGAGCTATCGCATAGATATCGTATGAACCACATGTTAAATTTGCACTTTTTTTAATTTTGAGTGTAAATCCAAAATCCATTGATTTTTTCGAGAGTGCGTGAAATATTTGAAATCTGATTTGCTTCGCTAGTACCTGAGACTTTGATGTCGTCCATGTAAGTGTCAGCACCATCAGCATCATCAACCATGGCGGACATAATTTGCTGAAATGCTCCCGGAGCTGACTTTATGCCTGGCAGTAGCCAATTGAATGTAAAGAGCCCACGGTGCGTATTGATAGTTAGTAGTATACGTGAGTCAATTTGCTGAAAATCTTACCGTTTCCGATTTTTACAAAAATTACTTCGGGCAGAGGCAACGGAAATTAATTGGTTAGAGAGCCTCATTTAGACCTGATGAGTAATCTGGACAGATTCTACCGTTGCCCTCTACCAGGGCTAAAGCTGCATATGGTCGTTTTGGTCTGAAAACGTGTTTCGGAACCTGCTTGAAGTGAAACTTTACTTTAGTCTTCGTACACAAGCCCAAATTTCATTGAAATAATTATTGATATTTCGATACAATAGGATGTGCCGGTACCACTGGATGCGCTAATATATACATTTCTGTAATGTTATTGCGAATTTTCCGTAGGGGAACATCGTAAAGGTTTTTGAATAAAATCAATGCCCAGTAGTTATATGTCAATATCTACATAATATATTCCCCTTTTGGTGACTCCCTTTAAAGTGATATAAAAGGTAAATTGACAGCTTATGTCAAGACGACGTTTGTCTGCGTTATGAGGCATGGCTGTTGATTGTGATACTTCTGGTATGCCAATTAACTCCCACATTGACTTTGATATAATTGCGATGTGGGATCCACAGTCGATCTGTAGAATGATATCGATCATGTTTATTTGTACTATTATTAATTTTGCGCTTTGTTTGCATGCTGCCTGCACTATTAACAGAAATTTCTTTGACAAAGATTTTGTTCGAGCGCATTACTTACATTTATGACCTTGACAGTCCTTCATAAAGTGTATTCCGCCGCACGCTCAACACAGTGTACGTGGGGTGTTAGACACATTTTCAGATTTGCAATTTCCCACTTGCGCTTGTTGCCTTCTGTTTGTTGGATGGTTTTTAGAAATTTACAGTTACCTTTTATGTGAGTTTAAGTTTATGACCATTTGAAATTTAGCTATGCGCCTATTAATCCCCTTGAGTGAGTCGTCATTCAATTTCGGTGAAAGACGCCCGCGGATTTCTTTATCCCTTACCCAACTATGAAGGTCATACTCTTGAACTCGTCTGGTGAAATCTTTGACATTTTAAACCTTCCGCAAAATTATTTAACTTTGCTACCGCATGTACTGAAATCTTCAACTTCAGTTTTTTTTAATTGCATGCAGAAAACTCACTTTAGTAAAATCGTTAATATCTTTGCCATCTTCTTTAAAGAGCTGTTTACATCAGCTATACCATGACTCAAAGTATTCACCAGTCTTCGCGGAATTACTAAAAAAGTCGTTTTCGAAAAAACGTGAGCTAAAATTTTTCTACTTGTGACAGTCTATATGCATTTCTGTAATACTTTTAGTGAACATTATTTAAAATCACAAAAAAGTGTTCTGTGCACAAAACTTTTTGAACTTTTGTTAATAAAAACACATTAATTCAATAAAAAAATTTATTTGTTTTTTTATTGGTTCAAGGGTAAAACTTATGATTGTTGTTATCTACTTTTGTGATTTTACATTTTCCTTTCGTGATTTGCATTCACTTTGCTTACCAGAGTAGCGAAATAGTGCTATAAACTAGAAATATTTTTATTTCTGTAAAATATTAACTATTTAAAATAAAAGTTATACATTTTTGTTAAGTCGTATTGGAAGTTGTTACTCAAAGTAAATAAATTGTTCGTCTGTTGTTGGTTAATTTTTAAAGTTTTTGCGCGCTCAAAATTAAATTATAAAATAAATAAATATAAATAATAATTTGTAGCCGTGTAAGTACTTTTAATGAAATTTTAAAAGAATATTATGAAAATATTTTGATCAGGGGACAGCATAAAGATAGCGGTCAAGGTGAAATTTTAATAAAATTTATGGAGCAGCATAATGATTTGGCAATAGGATACATGAAAGGTGACAGGTGCAGTGTGAAAAGTTGTGAGCAGATCTTGCAACGCAGTTGAATACCTCGGGACCTCCGTCAAAATATATAGCAGCGTGGAAAAAGGTATAACCTAAAATGTAGAATCCTTAACATATGTACATTTATATGTGAATTTAGAGGTATGGGTTGATTGTTCCAAAACAGGCGGTGGAAACTATAATAAATATGTATTATTCTCAACCGACGAACAAGTCACAGTCATATGCGGTTTGTATGCTTCAGGTGCTGGAGTAAGAGGCTCGAGAAGTTTTGATGTTCCATGCAACGAAAAGCTCACTGCATTAATACAGACATCTTCATCCAACATATTTACCTTTGCCCTCTGTCGACACCTCTGAAAATATATTCTCTCTAATGCAGTTATGACAAAATGAAGTCCCGGTTTCTATTGCTGCAACAACATCAACAGCCCCAGTAAGCAGTTGCAATCGTAAAAGAGACGTGGATGTTACGGAAATGGAAGCCGAGCATTTCCCAAAAATTTAGAATCCATAAAAAGTGAAATGAAAACAAGAAAAGTTATTTGAGAGAATGATCATATAATATTAAAGAAATAAAAAAAATTTAATAACTGGAACTAAAAGAAATAATAACACATAAAAATGCTATGGAAATGAGTGCCCAGACAAAAACGAATTAAAACTGAAGTTCTTGGAGATGGAGCAATTAAAATTCGGTATCCAGACGTCACTGACTGATTCTTAATATTATTTTGTGCAATTAAAAATGTATGATCTCTTAGGATAAGATAACTGTTACATAACATACATACATATGTACCTTATCTAATGAATTTGATTTTTTTTTAAATATTTTTTGTTTGTTTTAACTTTGTGATATTTAATTTCTTTAATGACAAATATGTGTATGTTTGGTTCAGTTTTTAGTGCAAATTTTAGTTTTATGCAAATTTAATAATATTTTATTTTTAATCAAACTTTATTGGAATAAATGATTTTTATTTAGTTTGTCAATTTCATCTTGCTCAGTTGCATTCAAATCATCATCCTCTGAGCTAATCATTATTTCCTCGTCAAGTTCTATATTACAGTACTTGCATATACATATTTTGCAGTGCACAGCATACGATGATTATTGATACGCCTATGGTTTTTTCAATGTTTCTGGCAGAGGCATGTCGTGGATTAAATATATGCTGCCCAGTCAAATACGGGTTAAGAGGATATCCAGAATCTCCCAAAAGCCAATTTCGCGCACATTCCTTATGCATGCTGGCGTAGTATCGCTTGGCATCACTCATTTTCCAAATGAAGGAATCATGGCACGAGCCAGGCCTGCATGCGTTTAACCTTTATACGCATGTCATGATCACAAATCTGAAACGATAAGCAAATCACTAAGTGGTAATATATATATGTATATGTATATTAGGGTGACAATTAAATGTATGGGCAAGTTTTTTTTTTTACTTTTCTTTGGTCTCATACTTTTTTTGGGTTGAGTTTTATAAAAAAATAATCCCTGTAAAATTTCAGGGCCCTAGGTGGAGGTTTAGGGGTCGCGTCGGCCCCCCAAAATTACACAAAATGCGTTTTTTTAAGTAAAATCTCACAACAACTTATTCATACATCATTTTCATCTAATGCCAATATTTACTGAAATAAATTTAAATAACCTTGTGATCTAAGCCTTCAATAATCTCTTTTCATTATCATTGCTCTTAAACAAACCATAGTTCTCTTATACATTTACTATTTAACCTTTACATTCTTTTCTTACTCTTTTTTTTTCATTCTCTTTGATCTTAACGTTAACATAACAAGCTACTTGAGCATAATTGCCTTTTGATTTTATTTATTTGCAGTGAATACTTGAGAGTGAAAAGTCGACAATGTCTTCTACAATTTTACGTGAACGAATTTATTTAATCGGATATTGTTCAAATTCATTAACAAGAAATAAACTTCCATCAAATTTAGAGTTGTTGAAAGTTTTGTTTTTTAATTTACGTATAGTGAAAAAGAACTTACGGGAAAGTGCAAATTTAGTTGTGGCAGAACTATTTGTATTCTGGGAAAAAGCCCGCATTCCCACCAGAGATAAACAACACTGCATAAGTAAAGTTGAGAAATTATACAAAGAATGGCAAAGTATGCAAAAAGATTGTAAAAAGACGTCTGAGTTTCATAACAACAAAGTGAAAGCGTGGATAGAAAAGTTGGATCAGCTTTTTGACGTGGCACATTCCAATGCATTGCAAATGATGTCTATTGAAGAAGATAGAGCTTTCTTGATAAGTCAACGGCACCCCGGACGCCCAGGCTTTATGTATGGCATTGATTACGAGGCAGTACGAAGAGAGCGCCAAATTGAGAAACGTAAACAAAATTTGATGAAACAGGTGGAACGAAGTAATCATGAAATTGCATTAATTGGTTCGTTGTATTTTATTGTTTTTTTTTATTTTTATTTTCTTAAGACTTAATCCTTTTTCCTAGATGAAACTGCAGAATTGCTCTCATCTGAATCGTCAGAGGGGGATAATAGTTTTACAAGTGCAGAATGTGAACCATGTTGTAGTCAACCTCCAGCCAAAAAACTTAGAGGAAAGAATAAAATAATAACTCCAAAACTTGCGGCCGCATTGGACGCCTGTAAAATTAGTGACAGATATGCAGTTCATATAATAAGTGCAGTAGCTGAATCTTTGGGCCACAATATCGAAGAGTATGTTTTAAACCGAACGTCTTTGCACCAGGCAAGGGAACAAATCCGCGAAGAAAGAGTTTCAACATTGAGAAAGAAGCTAAAATTAAATGAGCTGGATACAATCTGCCTACATTGGGATGGAAAACTTTTGCCAGCGCTGACGGGAAATGATAAAGTTGATAGGCTGCCTATTATAATAACGAGCGGGCAAGTTGAACAGCTTCTACAAATACCTGCATTGAATTCTGGTACCGGAAAAGAACAGGCATTCGCTGTGTGCGATACAATTTATGAATATGGCCTACAAAATCACATTAAAGCTCTAGTGTTTGACACAACAGCGGTCAATACTGGGCGATTCAATGGTACTTGTACCTTAATAGAAAACAGTTTGCAAAGACCACTTTTGTGGTTACCATGCCGGCATCATATATACGAGATTATTCTTAAATGCGTTTTCGACGAAAAAATAAGCTACTACGGAAGTCCCAACGTTAAATTATTTGAGAAATTTAAAAATGCTTGGGCTAAAATTAATAAAAGCAACTTTGAGTATGGCCTTCTAGATCCCCTTGTGAAGAATTACGTGAACGAATCAGCTGCGCGAATTATTAATGCTGTAAATACTGTCTTAAAGGTAAAACAACCCAGGGAAGACTATAAGGAATTTCTGGAACTGACTTTACTATTTCTGGGTGAAAAACCTAACAAGTCACACCCAAACAGCCTATTGTTTCGCTCACCAGGAGCTGTTCACCATGCCAGATGGATGGCAAAAGCCATTTATTGTCTTAAAATATTTTTATTCCGCAACGAGTTCCAGCTCTCAACACTCGAAATAAATGGACTTCGTCGAATTTGTATTTTTATTGTTGAAGTCTATGTTGAAGCGTGGTTTTCTGCTCCTTTGGCTGTTGAAGCGCCATACCAAGATTTTGTATTTTTGCGCAAACTGGAAAATTTTAAGAATATTGATGCTGAAATATCGCTCGTTGCGCTGAAAAAGTTTAAGAACCATTTGTGGTACTTAAGTCCTGAGGCGGTTGGTCTTGCATTTTTTGATAATAACGTACCAGTGTCTACAAAACAAAAAATGGTTGCAGCTTTGGAAAACGATTGTGAACTAGAGCAGAACACAAAACGGGTTAATGTAAATGGTAGAGAAATAGCTGAAATATTCAATGGCGGAATTGAGCAGTTCGTCTCAGTCGCAACAAAGGCATTATTTGAAAGATTTCAAATAAATACTAATTTTTTAAAACTTAATCCTGCAAAATGGCATCAGGACCAGTCGTATAAAAAAGTGGTTGAAGTGATGAACAAACTTAAAGTTGTAAATGACAGTGCAGAAAGGGGGGTCAAATTGATGGAGGAGTTCAATGATTTGTTCACAAAAAATGAACGTCAAAAGCAATTTGTTATTAAAATTGTGAGTGATTATCGGAATCGGTTTCCAGATTGTAATAAAAAAACATTGACCCAAGTTCTTTAGACTTAATCAATAAAAACATGCACTCTAACCAAAGTTGTTAATTTATTTCATGTTAAATTTTTTAAAAGGTGATTGTGAGCATTTTAAATTTATTTCAGTAAATATTGGCATTAGATAAAAATGATGTATGAATAAGTTGTTGTAAACACATAAATGAACAACACAAAGTCATGTAAACACAAAGTCAACAACAATTTTTTACAAAGTCAACACAACAGAAGTTACAAACAATCAAAGTGAGATTTTACTTAAAAAAACGCATTTTGTGTAATTTTGGGGGCCGACGCGACCCCTAAACCTCCACCTAGGGCCCTGAAATTTTACAGGGATTATTTTTTTATAAAACTCAACCCAAAAAAAGTATGAGACTATAGAAAATAAGACTTTCGAAATTAACTGTCACCCTAATGTATATATATATATATATATATATATATATATATATATATATATATATATATGTATATATATATATATATATATATACATATATATATATATATATATATATATATATATATCTATATATATATATATATATATATATATATATATATATATATATATATATGTAATATATATTTTCGATTTCTGCCGGTCTCACCCACAGACTTGGTGATTTTTAGTAAAAAAATTTGAGGTGAATAGGTTGGGGTTAATATGGTGTTCAGACGTACGCCCTAATTGAGTTTATCGCAATTAACAGCATTATTGAGCTCAATTACCCATACAAAATTTTAATTAGCTAATTGATCAATTAACGCTTGTCTATGAAATGGAGCAAGATCTAAAATGCAACACTGTAAACGTTTGTTTAGTGAGCACCATAATGCCTACTGAACAAACTTTTTGATATTTGACAAATCATATGTAAACAAATTCACAGAAAAAAATGGCGAGTCAAGTTGAGGGTGAGTTTCTAAAGTAAAATTTTAAACAAACGAGAATCTAAAATAAAAAATCGCCTTCAAAGAAGATCTTTTCAAAAGGATCGTAGTATTCGGGGAAAAGTTGCTATGGGTGAGAAAATATTTAATTTTTATTCGTTCACATTTTGAAGTTTCACATTTGTTTTTACATTTTTTTTGTAGAAGAAAGAGTACAATTAACGTCATCATCCGCAGAAAGTGAAAGTTTTGAGGCACGTACTAATTTGCATGTATTAAGATTCAAGTCCTTTTTAATAATCTCTTATACTTAGTTTATGAAAGAAGAAGAACTAACACCCCCTTTCCGGTCCCAGAAAGTGAAAGCTTTGAGGTAATGTAACATTTAAATGTATACGTATGTATATTATACATACATTTAAATGCATTAAAAATAGTCTTATTTAATATACAGTGAAATCGCGAAAACGTGAACTAATTTTTACCAAGGGTGTAAAAATTTTATAATAAAAAAGCACAGTTTACCTTCAAATAATAACATCAAGCAAACAATTTAACATCAGATATTAAAATTGGATGGAAAATTAAAAATTTATTCACTTAGCAAAGATAAAATAAAATGTTTACACTTTTTCACTTCTAGAAAACTGAATAAAATTTCCTTAAAGTAAACATAAAAAACAACTAAACTAATGTTATACCAAGAAATCGCTCGTCTTCCTTTGGTATGTATTTTGTTTTACAATTTTTAGTGCAGCCTTAAAACTCTTATTTCGCTTTGGTCAACCTTTTTTATGTATGGATGTAAATCAGTCATGTCAGCGTCATACACAATTGTGGAAACAAAACTCACATGTACGCTTACGCTCTTTTATTTTGAGAGGGTAAAATATAATTGATTACTGTGAAACACTCTCATTCAAAGAGACCAACCTAAATTACGACGCAAAGCGTTTTATGACTGTCAAAATTTCTCATGCCCATTCAAAATGTATGAGACCAACCGAAATAACGCGGCGCCAACGCTTTGCAATTGGAAAATCCAATTTAGACAGCGCGTAAAGAAGTGAAGTTTGTTGCAGAAGCACTCTTGTGTACTTTGTTGAAGTGTTAAGTGATGTAACTTTAGCTACTTTTAGGTCAATTTAGCGTGTTCATCTCTATTTCTTATTTCTAATTAGAGTTTTTATCAATCAAAGTGAGTAAACATTACTGATTATGGGGCAACGTTAACGCTCTAATTTAGGTTACTCATTTCAGCATAAAAGCTAAGCGCTAAATTACGTTGCGCTTTGCGTCGTAATTTAGACTGGACTGAAAGTATCGCAAGTCCCATTTTGAGACCTCTAAACAGAAATAATATATTTATATAAATATATACAATGTATATAAGAGGTTTGAAATATGTTGGAGCCACTGTATGTAGATACATCTATTCGAAAATTTCTTAAAGTAGCTTTAAAATTAATTCATAAGAAAGGCTTTTTGTAAAAATTGTTTCTCTTGTATATAAACTAACTAAATGTTCAGCTTAAAAATGGAGAAATATTACAAAATTAAATATCTGAGCACTTGGCAATTTTCGAAACCCCTTTTTACATCTTCACTATAAGAGGTTTGAAATATGTTGGAGCCACTGTATGTAGGTACATCTTTTCGAAAATTTCTTAAAGTAGCTTTAAAATTAATTCATAAGTAAGGCTTTTTGTAAAAATTGTTTCTCTTGTATATAAACTAACCAAATGTTCAGCTTAAAAATGGAGAATATTATAAAATTAAATATCTGAGCACTTGGCAATTTTCGAAACTCCTTTTTACATCTTATAAAATTCGAAGATATTATTGGTAAATAAAAGGATACTCTTAGAAAAGGCCATTAGTTAAGCCTCGCAACCGCACATTTCTCCCGCTGGGAATGTAAGAGATAAGAGTGATCTTACCAACACAATCGTATTTGACATCACTGATGTAAATCTAAACCAGTGATGTCAGCGTCATACACAATTGTGGAAACAAAACTCACATGTACGCTTACTCTCTTTTATCTTGAGAGCGTAAAATATAATTGTTTACTGAACACTCTCATTCAGCGGGATATATCGCAAGTCCTGTTTCGAGGCCTCTAAACAGAAATAATATATATATATATATATATATATATATATATATATATAAATATATATACAATATATATAAATATATATACAATATATATAAGAGATTTGAAATAAGTTGGAGCCACTGTATGTAGGTACATCTTTTCAAAAATTTCTTAAAGTAGCTTTTAAATGAATTCATAAGTAAGTTTTTTTGTAAAAATTGTTTCTCTTGTATATAAACTAACCAAATGTTCAGCTTAAAAACTAATCATACTTAGGAGCGAATTTAATCCTCCAGATAGGAAAAATATTATTGAGTTCTGGAAAAATTTAGACGCGGCGCTATATCCTGTATAAAAAAAATATTCCTTTAAATGTTTGTCGCTTTTCCCTTCAACATACATTTGCGAACTTATATTTTCCGATTTGAAATACATTTGCTCAAAACAACTGAAAAAATTAAAATCCGCAAACCTAACAAATGTTTTGTTATTACGAAACTGCAATATAAATTTAGAAGATATGATTAGTAAATAAAGGGATACTCTTAGAAAAGGCCATTAGTTAGGTCTCGCAACCACACATTTCTCCCGCTGGTAATGTAAGAGATAAGAGTGATCTCACCAACAAAATCGCATTTGACATCACTGGTTTACTGCCATCCCTAAATACGGGCGGCAAGCGTTTTTTAGCTGTCAAAAGTTCTCATGTCCATACATTTTGTATGGAGCATACCGAAATAACGCTGCGGCAACGCTTCGCTATTGGAAAATCCGATTTTGACAAAGCGTTTTGTAATGAAGTTGGTTGCAAAAGAAGAGAATTGTAACCAGAGAAAAAGAGCAAAGATTTACAAAAGTGAAATATATAATAAAAGAAAAAATTTGTGCACTCCGTATTAGAAAATGGTGGTAAGAAAATATTTACAATATGATTATATACATACATATGTATGCACGTTTGTAATTTGTACAAAATTTCAATAACAAAATCACAAATGTCGTCCGTCCAGCTGTTAAAATAATCAGGGTTGTTTAATTTGTTTGTTTGATAACCCTGTTTTTATTGTTTTTTTACATAAAGCTGCCGCTTTTGTTTTGATATGGCATTTCAGCGTTAAAGCTCAGCGGAAAAAAACGTTCCGCTTTCCTTCCGTATTTAGGTATGGCTGTTAGAGCAGATACGGACGTTTCATAGCACAATCATTCACACGTATTCTTACCCTCTTTAATTTAGTCGTCGATGAGACAGCGACGAATGAATATCAGGCGGATGCTTACGAATTTTTTTATATTTTTTTTTCCAGAATATTTGTCCAGCAAAAAATTTCACTCATGATGATATGCAAAAAATATTTTGTCATAAACAATACTTTCGATAACATACATAACGGACTATACTAATTCTCCTAATTTAGTAATACACATAGTCTTATTAATTAGTCCGTGAAAAATCTTATCAAAAATATGTTGAATATGTTTCCCATATGAAAATGATCTATGCTCCAGTAAGCAACCATTTTTTTATTTATTTTATTTTTCTTGAATGGAAAACATAATAAATTATTGTCCTATCTTTTTTATTTTTTTCATTTGACTGTTTACTTATAAAAAGTTTTATTTTTAATTAATAATTTTACGTAATCAACATTTTTTTTCCAACTTAGAAAATATTGCTACTTATGTATAAATATATAATGCACTCTCAAACGCTTGGCTTTTTGTTTGGTGGGTAGCTCGCAAGCTCAACACATACACAATTTACCAATACATTGACGGTGCCCAACACTGGTTTAGAGATCAAATGTCATGGCACAACTAAATCAGTATAATCAGGCCTGCATACGTATGCATATACAACATACATACATTTGTATGTACGTATACAACATACATACATTTGTATATGTTGAAAACAATCAACAGAAAAATGTTCTGGGATTCCCAAAATTAAACGTAAATTCAAAAATAAAACGAAAAAGGCGAAGAAAACTTTGTTCACGTTTTAGAGCTTTCAGACTTTGTTCACGTTTTAGAGTAGTCAATGCAAAATAAAAATGTTCACGTGTCCGAGTCGTTCATGTATTCGAGTATTCACGTTTTCGCGAGTTCACTGTAAATTATTTCATAGTTTACGAGGAAGAGTTGGAAACCTGCGAACCTCCACAAACAAAAAGAAGAGGCTTAATAGAAATTGGAACCCCAAAACTCGCAGCTGCTTTGGGGGCCTGTATGATTAGCGATAGGCGAGCAGTGCATATAATAATTGCGGTTATTGAAGCATTAGGGCTTAATACGCAAGATTATATTGTTAATAAAAATTCATTGCAAGCTCTCGGGAAAAAATCCGGCAAGACCACATTTTAGAATTAAAGCAACAGTTTAACAGGAGCAAGTTGGATGTTATATGCTTGCATTGGGATGGCAAACTTTTACCTGCTCTAACTGGAAAGGATAAATTGGACAGACTCCCAATAATTATTTCTAGCGGTCACGTTGAGCAGCTACTTCAGGTTCCTGCTTTAGAAATTGGATCTGGAAAAGAACAATGTCGGACATTTTGAAAAGTTTAAGAAAGTTGGGCCAAAAATTAATTTGCAAAATTTTCAAATTGGAGTTTACGATGCAGTTACAAATCAATATGTAAAGAAATCATTCAGTTTTTGTTAAATCTGTGCTTCAAGTTTTGTTAAATCTGTGCTTCAAGAAAAACAACCAAGAGACGATTATAGGGAACTGGTACAGCTCAATTTGGTGTTTTTAGGGGAAAAACAAAACACTGTAACATTTTACTCACCAGGTGCTATTCATCATGCTAGATGGATGGCAAAAGCTATCTACAGCCTCAAAATATTTCCGTTTCGTGAAGAATTCGAAATATCTAAAAAAGAAAAAATGCTTTGCGTTTAATTTGCATATTTATAATAACAATATATATTGAAGCCTCGTTTTCTTCTACTTCAGCAATTCACGCACCGTATAATGATTTTCTTTTGCTGAAGCACATTCATAATTTTAGAAATATTGACAAGGATGTATCGCAGGTTGCTCTTAAGAAATTGCAAAACCACTTGTGGTACATAAATCCCGAAAATGTTGCACTTTCTTTTTTTGATTCCAGAATACCACATACAACTAAAACAAAATTGGTTGAAGCGCTAAAAAATGTTTGCGAAGTTAATGAAAATCTTAACAGACCGGAGACGAAAAATCAAAGAGTTTCAGTTCTAAGGAGACAAGACGTTTCTTTGAAAGATTATCAATAGACGAAGAATTTTTAAAAGTAAATCAAAATTGAGTGAGTTGTCAACCTTCACTAAAGCAAAAGACAGTGTTGGTTTACTAAGAGTAGTTAACAACGCAACAGAAAGAGGAGTAAAGTTGATGGAAGAATACAATTCGGCAATAACTAAAAATGAACAACAAAAACAATACATTTTGCAAGTTGTACGGGATTACAGGAAAAAGTACTCCGGGTGTGTAAAACAAAAAATTATGAAATCATATGAGCAGTGTGGGCCGTAATTTCATAATCGGAATAAAAAACAAGTAAAAGTGCTATATTCGGCTGTGCCGAATGTTAAATACCCTTCACAAATGTCATTTTTTCATTTAAACTTTTCGGCTGGGAAGCTAAATGTTTGGCTTTTCTTATTTCTAATACCTCTGAACGTCTTTCAAATATATTAAATATGTTTAATTTAGAAACAAAAAGAAAAAATCCGTTTCATGTACCACAAAAAGTTCTAATTGTCCAACCGTAGAAGCGTTTTATAGATTTTTTGGTTTTTAATACCAATTTATTTCTTCCTGATATATAAATTATACCTACAATTTATCATAAGAATCAAAAATAACATATAACATGGATACTAGACCGGTCGTTAAAAATAAATTTTGAAGTGCCGGGCAGATTCTGTTTCCTTTTGGTCTTAAACCATTAAATTTAAATCCGTGCTGGAGTCTTGTAGTCTCCCATCGGACGCGTCCCCAGGTGGCGGATAGGGGGAGACCGACATGGTGCCTCTTCTGATACGCTGCACAAGTGGTCAGCTGAGTCACTATTAGGTCTTGGGTCTGACTCGAACTTGCGGGCCTTCACACACCACTGAGGGCCCGCAGGGTTGGCTCGGATCAGGCTCCATACTAGGACAACCCCATTCAAAGGATCTCAT
Source organism: Linnaemya tessellans (assembly GCA_951800035.1). NCBI lineage: Eukaryota > Metazoa > Arthropoda > Insecta > Diptera > Tachinidae > Linnaemya > Linnaemya tessellans. The sequence continues at coordinate 58,008,700 of OX637532.1, forward strand.
CGGCTAGGGCGCACCCTGTCAAAGAGGCGCCTTGGCTGGTAGAACCAAATGAGGGGCATCATCCAGGGCTACTTCCCACCCCTGTCGACACCCCACCAAAGGTGAGGCAGAGATGGGAAGGCTATCTGACACGTTCAACATTCCTTAGTTTGGGTTCGTGGCGGTAGCAGCCCTTACAGTCCCAAGAGCGTTACACGACACAACACTGTTGGTCGTGGACCGTTCTAGACATGGATGATGCTCCTCTAGAATGTAGGAAATCCTGGTTGGGGCCCGCGGACCAAAACTACACCACTTGTAAGGTTAAGGTGGTTGGTAGCAGTGCCGAGAACCTGAATGGCTAGTTAGTGGTTAAAGAGGACTAGTCTCTAACAGCTCCCCTCCGACGCCAGGGCACGGGTCGGTTGTAACCAAAAATAGTTGCCTAACCCACGGCATGCCGTCACTGCGGTGGGTGGTCCACCTGTTACGCGCAACTCGTGGGAACAAAATTGACACTAAAACAAAAACAAAACATAATAAACCACTAGCCCTCCCACTAGGGAAGGCTAGATTGCAACGCAGCGTGTCCTTGGACGTAAGCCCAAGTACATCTGCAGCAGCAAAGGCTAAGGCCAGCAAAGGTGCGCCAACCGGAAAAACTCCGGCAGTGCCACAAGCACCAATTTTAAAATCGGTGGGTGCGCCAGCTGGAGTAAATTCAGCAGTGCCACAAGCACCCGCCAAAACCACATCAGCAGCTGCACCGGCTGCCTCAAACACAGCTGAGGCACGAGCAGCTGTCTTAAATGACAAGAAAGGGCGCAATCGACAATTCGATGCGCGGAAAGCCTTCGCTGAAGAGCGGGCTGCTCGACGCCATATCGAGCAGTTAGGCAAAAAACAAGCCAAGGACCTAACCAGTGAGGAGAAATCTGCGCTGGCATGGGCCAAGGCCCGTCTGGCTGCCCAAAGCGGCTCCAATGCTGAAGCGTTCACTAGTTCAGCGCCGAAAAGGCAACGCTCAGCGGAAGAGCCGCAACAGCAGAAAAAAACGCAGCCATCGAGCAAGCGACCCAGGCAGGAGGCTACGGTTATAAATAGGCCTTACAGCGAAGTTGCAAGAAACCCGCTGGTAAGGGCTATTGTTGACCGCAGTAACAGCGACGGCTCAATCAACCACGAAAAATGGGGATTGATCTGTCAAAGATTACTGAATGTCTACCTGCAGAATCCAGAGGGGATTCAAGGGCACTCGCCGCAATTTACAGATGCCGGCTGGTTCCAGGACCACGTCAAACTGGTCTCATGCAGGGACGAGCCGTCGACATCGCAGCTTAAGAACCTTATTGAGTCCCTAGGCGAAGTGTGGTCGGGCGCGAGGTTGGAATTGATCTCGGTCAGCGACATTCCCCGCCGACCGAGAGCAATTGCGATCATTCCGGCGGAACCACACGACCCTGCGGAAATCCTAGACATCTTCCGGAGAGGAAACCCAGACCTACCTACCAGTGACTGGAGGGTAGTAAAGGTTTTCGAGCCGGTAGGTGCCCGCAGGAAGGCGATCGTGGTCCTTAACAAGGAGACGTTTTCTCTACTCCGGGGTAGGCAGGGCCTGGTGTACTATGGGTTCATGGGCATCAGGCTCCGTATATACCGGGGTGATGACAAACCCGATCCCGAAAACCCCGACCGAACGGAGGGGTCGCAAGGGTCAGCCAAGGCTACCGAAATGGAGGGCATAGTCGACACCGCGGAATCAGTAACTTCGGGGTGTTCCCAAGCAGACTCATGTCTGCTTGGAGACCTCCTGGAGAGACTGGAGTTCGCGGAAGACGAGAACGCGATTCTGGACCCAAATCCAGAGGTCGCGGAAATCGTCGTCAACTATGACCCGGATATTTAAAATGGCGAAGGTTATTCAAATCAACCTTCACCATTGTAAGGCAGCTTCTGCTGCGTTGACCCTCCGGCTCTCTGAGAGCGGAGAGGATATCGCGCTGATCCAGGAACCATGGACCTCCAAAGGCAAAATTCTTGGTCTCGGCGTAAAGGGCTACAAACTGCTGTATGCCAAATCTGAGTTTTTGATGGAAAAAACATTAGATCCTGCACTCTAGCGAAAGCCAACCTGAATATCTTCATTCTATCTAATTATAGTGATGAAGACACGGTGACTGCAGCCTGGGAGACAGGACAAACCTCCGTGTGGTTTGCCTCCTGCTATATGGCCCACGATCACCAGGGCCCACCTCCAAACAAACTGGTCCGCAACTTGGTTCAGGTTGCAAATGCAAAAGGCACTCCCATAATACTTGGAGCCGACGCAAATGCGCACCACCATATCTGGGGCAGCACAAATACAAACGAAAGGGGTGAGTGTATCTTTGATTTCATTCTAGAAAACAAACTAGTGGTGTCAAATCAGGGTTCAGAACCAACTTTTATCGTATCAAACAGACAGGAGGTGTTAGATATAACACTTATAAGTGCAAGACATGCTAATCTAATACGAGATTGGAAGGTCTCCTCTGACTGTTCCTTCTCGGACCATCGCTATCTAAACTTTGCGGTTGGCAATTTAGGTAGTAGCATAAGACTGTGCGTCAACAGACGTAGAACAAATTGGGAGGAACAGAGCTCTATCCTCACCAATTCTATTGCGCATCCTCCAACCATAGGGGAAGCTGCGGACATTGACAAGGCAGTGGACACACTGACGAATGCGTTTGAGATGGCCACAGGCCTATCTTGTAGGCCATCTGTACAGCGTAACAAGCAAAGACCTCCGTGGTGGACTGATGATATAGCAGTCACCAGGAGGAACTGCCGCAAGCTTTTCAACGAGGCAAAGAGAACGGGAAACTGGACACTCTATAAAGCCTCCTTGAATAGATTCAAGAATGAGGTCAGGAACGCAAAACGCAAGACCTGGAGGAGCTTCTGCACCAGTGTAGAATCTACCTCCGAGACATGCAGATTGCGTAGGATCCTAGCCAAACAGCCGTCGATACCCAGCTACATCCACAAGGATGACGGCAGCTGGACCACTAATGGTATCGAATCGTTAGAGGTTCTTAAGGACACCCACTTCCCGGGTTCCCAATCTGATGTGGTAATACCGCAGGTATACCCCTCACACAGCCAGCCTTCTGCTTTCATTGACATGGATGCGGAAAGGATATGCTGGGCCATTAATAGTTTCCATCCGTTCAAATCTCCAGGACCGGATGGCATTATACCCGCGGACCTGCAACGGAACGCAACTCTCGTAGTTCCATGGCTACTAGCTATATACAAAGCTTGTATCCTTTGGTCACTAAGGCGAAGGATTTCAGACCCATAAGCCTGACATCCTTCCTTTTGAAAACACTGGAGAGAGTTATAGATGTTCACATAAGAACATCCATAGATCACTCTCTCCTCTCCGCGTCTCAGCATGCCTACACCAAAGGCAAGTCGACTGAGACTGCCCTTCACTCGCTCGTGGGACATATAGAGAAGTCCCTGGAGCACAAGGAGTATACTATGGCCGCCTTCATGGACATTGAAGGGGCCTTTAACAACATTGATCCGATGTCAATTATTCACGCTCTAGGCGAGCTGGGTATTGACCGGACGACCATTCGGCTTATTGAAAATTTGCTCTCACGCAGAATTATTACCTCCACCTTAGGTACAGCCACCATCACCAGGAGGGCCCACAGGGGAACTCCGCAGGGTGGGGTGCTGTCACCCTTATTGTGGAATGTAACGATGAATCTGCTGCTTAGAAGTCTGGAGACCATGGATATTAAGACTGTTGCATATGCAGATGATGTTGCAGTGGCAATATCGGGTTTCCATCTTGACACTATGTCACGGAGGCTGGAGACAGCATTAAAAGGGGTTAACGATTGGTGTTTAAGAAGCGGACTCAGCGTCAACCCTACAAAAACGGAACTGGTACTCTTCTCGAGAAGGTACAAGATTCCCTCATTCATCCACCCAAGACTGAATGGCATTACCTTGGACCTCTCGGATAAAGTCAAATACTTGGGTGTTGTGATTGATAGTAAGCTATTATGGATTTCTAACGTCCAGGAAAGAGTGAAGAAAGCCTCGATGGCAATTTATGTCTGTAGGAGAGCAATTGGCCCTACCTGGGGCATAAGCCCAAAGGGGGTAAATTGGATACTAGAGACTGTGATAAAACCTATACTATTCTATGGTATTGTGGTCTGGTGGAAAGCACTGGACGTGACGAGGAACCGATCCAACATGGAGAGGGTTCTCCGCAGAATGGCACTTATGATAACGGGTGCTCTTAGAACGACGCCAACAAGGGCGCTTTTTGCCGTGCTGTGCTGGCTTCCGGCGGACCTGACTGCTAGGAAGCTGGCTCTACGCACCGCAGTCAGAATGGACACAATAGGCGCATGGACCCATAGACCATGGGGTCATGCTAGCATTTTGGACACGATGGGTAATCTACCGCATCTTATCGACTACTGCACTCCGGTACCCTACCTCAGTAGGAAATTTAGGTTTTCTCTGGCGGAAGGGTTCTCCCCATTGCACGGATCCGTACAGATTTTTGCGGACGGTTCCAAACGGGGGGGCAGGGTCGGTGGGGGTGTCTTTATTCCAGACTTTGGAATCGAGATGTCCTTCAGACTCCCGGATGAATGTAGCGTTTTACAGGCGCAAATATCTGCCATCAAAAGGGCAGCGTTGTGGCTAAGGTTTTATCGGATATCGAACCGGGACATCCAACTCATTACCGACAGTCAGGCTGCAATAAGGTCTCTTACGGGGGTGTATAGCACATCCCTACTTGTCCAGGAATGCCGCGGAGCCCTTGACGGACTTGCGGAACATTCACGCATCACCTTGAACTGGGTGCGGGGACATGGGACCACCATGGGCAATATTAAGGCGGATGAACTGGCGGGGAGAGGAACCACACTTCAGGAGGCCGACATTGACCAACTAAGTGGGATTCCACTCTCATCCTGCTGGAGACGCATTGATACTGCACTATTCGAATTAGCTCAGGACAGGTGGTTCAGAGAATCCACTTGCGAAATATCAAGAGTCTTATGGCCCCGCCTGGACTCTAAGAGGACGAGGGATCTTTTGAACTTAGCAAGAGGTCATCTACGCAATATGGTGGCCACAATTACTGGTCACTGCACCTTTGGGATCCATGCCAGGCGCATGGGTCTTCCCTATAATGACTACTGCTCCAGTTGCAATGATGAGGAGGAGGAGGAAAGCATTGCACACCTCCTCTGCTCCTGCCCTGCTCTGGAGGAGCAGCGCCTGCAGTCTCTGGGCAGAACACGCTTTGGAGACATTTCGGAGATATCAGAAATAGGGCTAAGATACCTGAGTCTCTTTATTAGGAGCAGTGGCTGGTTCGGCAGCTGACTCCCCTGGGACGTGTATGCACGACCATAGCTGTTGGTTATGTATCCCATTCTCTTCTTTACTTTCTTCTTTACTATCTTCTTTACTATCTTTCTTACCTTAACTTCGACTATCCCTACTTCTTCCTCATCTCTTATCTTCTCACTCTTCCTTAATACAGGTATCACAAAGGGATCAACATAATTGGACCCAAGTGGGCTGGACTCTCTTTTCTTTCCTTTACCAGCAACCTGCTAACCTAACCTAACCTAACCTATTAAATTTAAAATTTGGGGCTGCTCGGATAATATTTAGTGGCCGCGCCCATCAACCAAAAATTTAAATACATGATATATATGGAAAAAATTTATATTTACCCAATATTCTTCAAATTAAGTGCACAAAAGAGAATATTTTCTACAAAATTTAATTGATTACGATTAGCAATGAAATTATCTTTCTAATAAGTCATCAATTTCCAAAATTGGTTAATAAGAAAGTTGAAGAAAGTAACATAATTATTTATTTTAAACACTTATGAAAATGCTATACATATATGTATATCGTTTTGAAATATTTCTCTTGCTGTTGCAAAGCAAAGCAAAAAAGTACCGTTGCGAATAGCTCAGTACACAAAATATATGTATTTTGAGTCTTTATTCTTTATTTTCATTCAGTCTTGATGCGTGTCAGATATTGTTTAAGGAAAAAGTGCAAATAATTATAAAAAAGAAACGGTAAAAGAATTAAAAGAATTTAATATAGCGTAAATTTGTGTATCGTGTGAATTTCAAAGAAGTAAGTTAGTTTACATGTTTTTCGTGTGAAAATATAAAAAAAATATTAATACATAATTTGTTATCACGACACTAATTGGAAATTTCATAATGGCGGATTTGCCAACAACATATTCTTCAAGGGTTCAAGAAGTTCAGTGGATTCCAATATTATTCTTATTGGCCGAATATTACACCAAATATTGGGAGCTAAATTACCCTCAAATCGTCAAGTTTTGCAAGTATTCTTTTATAATATGCGAATCGCAAAATTTTCATCCAAAGAGAGTGCAAAGTTATCTGTAAATATGGCATCGGTGTTTTGACAACAAGCTAGAATACCAATACGTGAAGAACACAAATGTTGTGAAAAACTAATTAAAATTTATGATGAATGGAACCGTGTTAGGAAAACTTCTTCGAAAGAAAAACCACACAGTAAACAAGGAGAATTTGTTGGAAAATTGGATGATCTCTTCGACATTGCCCATGCAAATGCTTTGCAAATGATTCCTGTCGAAGAAGACAGACAGTTTTATTAAAACAAAGAGAGAAGGGACGTCCGGGTTGCATGGCTGGTGTCGATCTTAAAATGTACGCTCAAAAAAAACGTTCAATTGAGCGAAAAGATAAAGAGGAAGCGCGAAAGAGGAGACACTCAGAAATGTTAAAGCAAAGTATTGGTAGATACATACATGATTTTGTGTTTTTTTAATTTAATAATACTTTTTTGATTCGGCATAAGTGATAGCAGGGGAAGATAATGATGATATGGATGATGATGATGATGAGGTATTAGATCCCACAATGGACTTTGCTACCGATGACCAAGTCAATAGTGGTAAAGAAGAATGTAAAAAAAGAGGCCGAACCCAATGGATCACGCCACGTCTTTCCGCTGCATTAGATGATGCTAAAGTATCGAGTGGAAAAGCAGTACATATTTTGATAGCTACAGCAGAAGCTTTGAAAGTGGATGTTAGTGAACTAGTTATCAATAGAACATCTATTCATGAAATGCGAAAGAAACATCGACAAATGGAAGAAGAGAACATTCGAACTGATTTTCAAGAAAATGTAACTTTTTATTTTAATTTATATTCTTATGATTTATATGTAATTTGTAATTATCTCGATAATTTATTCATTTTCTTCATTGCTTTTCATCCATTTGGTTTTTTTCTATAGATAAGCAATGCTCGATCGTTGGTGGATCACTGGGATGGCAAACTAATGGAATCAACACTTGGTAAAAAAAAGTAGATAGAATCGCAATTCTCGTCAGTTATGATGGTACGTCAAAATTTATCAGTGCTACCGCTGTAGAACCGTCTACGGGAGAAAACATTGCAACTGCTGTTCGTGACGCATTGGTCAGTTGGAACATTATTGATCGAGTTGGCGCCATGAGCTTTGATACAACTTCCTCCAATACCGGATCAAAAAGCTGTGCAACTGTTTTCATACAAAAATTTTTAGAAAGGAAATTGATTCAGCTACCATGCCGCCACCACATGTATGAAATTGTTTTGAAAGTGTATTTGAAGTAAAATATTCCGCAACAAGTGCACCCGAAGTACCCATTTTCAACAGATTCGCTGCGGTTTGGGATAACCTTGATCACGAGTTGTACAAATGTGATCTAGATGATGAAATTGTCCGCTCTAAAATAAGTAACGAAGAATCTGAAGCTATAAAAATATTCTGCAATAATCAGCTGCAGCAAATGCAAATCCGTGCAGATTATAAAGAATTTCTTCAACTTACCTTGACATTTCTTGGAGAAGATGGTATGAATTTTTTCACATGCAGTTCAACATCACATGCAAGGTTCATGGGAAAAGGATTGTATTGCTTGAAAATATTTCTTTTTAGAGAGCAGTTTCGCTTAACAGTAGCAGAATTCAAAGCTTTGCGAGAAATTTGTATTTTTCTTGTGAAGATTTACATAAAAAACTGGTACGGATGCCCAAACGCCATCCAAGCTCCAAACCAGGATCTTCAATTTATAAAAAATGCCATCGCCTACGCAGAAATTGATAAAGAAATATCTGACACAATTTTGTCGAAATTTAAAGCACATTTGTGGTACTTAACACCGGAAACTACGGCCTTAGCATTCTTTGACCCTAATGTTTCACTAGAAGAAAAGCGTGAAATGGTGAATTGTCTACAATCAATAGAACCCAATGTAAAGCTATTGGAAGGGCGAAGAATTGCGGACCCAAAAGTGCTCCACCTCACCTCATTGAGAGATTTTGTCTCTTATAAAACTAAATATTTCTTTTCGGCATTCAACTTATCTGCGGCCTTTTTGCAATGCGATCCATCAACATGGGTAGAAAACGAAGACTTTCAAGCAGCATTGGATTTTAGTCGGCAGTTATTTGTTGTCAATGATAATGCAGAACGCGGTGTGAAATTTATGAAATATTATAACCGCATTCTAACGAAGAATGAAGAACAAAAACAATTGGTCTTTCAGTTTGTTGAAGCATATAGGACAAAATTTCCGACTCATAACAAGTCTAGACTCAACTCAGAAATAAGAAAATAAGTTTAATCTCTTAGTTATTGCTGTTTTCTTCCCTTGCCTTTTATATATTATGTTAATTAAGTAAATATAAATTTTTTCCATATATTTCATGTATTTAAATTTTTGGTTGATGGGCGCGGCCACTAAATATTATCTGATCAGACCCAAATTTTAAATTTAATAGTTTTAGACCAAAAGGAAATAAAATCTGCCCGGCACTTCAAAATCAGACACTTTTTTGGAAAATAACGACCGGTCTACGAATTTTAAATTTTTTAATACTAACTTAATTTTTTCTGAAATTTAAAATAAGTTTAATTCACTAAAAACACAAAATTTAGAATTTATGTGGGTACTTTTATGTACCAAAAATATTTCGATATATTAACTCTGGAAGCGAATTTTTATTTTGAGGTGTAACATAATTTTACTTGACAAAAAAATTAAAATTTTTAAACTTTTTGGTCACTTTCATGTACCATAAAATATTTCATTTGTCCAACCCTGGAGTCGAAATTTTGATTTCTTAAGAATTTAATACCAATTTTGTTCTTCCTGAATTATAAAACAGTGTTAATTAGCAAAATCAACAACGTCAATTGCCTTTTTGGTTACTTTTATGTAGCAAACATATTTTAGTTTTGTTTAAGAAAATATTAATATTTTTAACCATTTTGGTCACTTTCATGTACTACAAAATATTGCAGTTATCCAACTCTGGAATCTAAATTTTGATTTTTTTAGTTTTTGATAACAGTTTTGTTTTTCCTGAACCAAAAAATAGTTTTAATTATTAAAAAACCGACGTTAGTTGCCTTTTTGGTTACTTTTATGTATAAAAAATTTAAATTTCCCAGCCCTGGAAGCGAAATTTTAATTTTTTTTACCAATGCTTGTCTTCGTTAGGTATAAAGTCGTTTTATTTAAAAAAACTTAAAATTTGCAATCATTTTGGTCACTTTCATGTACAACAATATATTGCATGTACCAAAAAAACTTTCAATTTCCCAACCCTGTAAGTGAAATTTTAATTTTTTGTTTGTTTTTTTACCAATGCAACTCTTCATGAGGTATAAAGTATTGGTATTTAAGAAAAATGTACAATTTTGAACCATTTTGGTACCCTTCATGAACTATAAAATATTGCACTTGTCTAACCCTAGAATTTTTTATACAAATTTTGTTCTTCCTAAAATATAAAATAGCTATAGTTAGCAAAAAAAAACGTCAATAGCCACTTTGGTTACTTTTATGTATAAAAAAATTCCAATTTCCCAACCCTGGAAACGAAATTTTACCTTAAAAATTTTTTTTTTTGACCTGTTGTGAGTGAACAACCCTCCTACCTACACTTTGCATTAATTTGCTAACGTAGCATTAGTCAGTTCATTAACTTGGCTAATGTTACATTCGTAATAAATTGTGCAATGCTTATGTTGCAATTGGGCAAGACAACTAAAATATCAGTCTAGATAGCATTAATTATAATAATATCAATATGTAAATTCGTTATAAAGGAAAACTGTCTAGGTAGTAATAATATAATATGTAAGTTATAATTATTTAGTATAAATAGCTAGTTGTAAGACAAAACCAACGAGAGTCATTTTTGTAAGCTTATAGCAAACAGCAGAAACAACAAGAAAATAAACAACACCTGCGATTCCTAAGGGACCCTCCCGGTTAATAAAAAATAAAAAAAAGACGCTCTCAATTAAAATCCAATCAACCCCACGAACCCACAACAATTGGCGCAGCCGGTAAAGGACTAATTTTTGTTAACAAGCAACATTAAATTTCCAAAAGTGAAACACAGAAGCTACAAATAAAAATTAAAGAAACCACAGCCAATACAAAGATTATCTAAAGGTCTTAAGCATCCACATTCTGGTACGCCTTTTGAATCGAAGTATATGTCATAAGTGGTGGAAATAATAATACCTTGTGGCGGAAGTAATCCCGGGAGGAAGTTTGGTTGCAGTAAACAAAAATACTGAAGGAAGAAGGAGGCAGAAACAAGAAGATGGTTCGTATTAAAATAAATTACTAGATGGACAATACACAAAAAGAAACAGACAGACTGATAGATAAAGTTAAGGATTACAACTACAACGTAGACAGTTTACAGGTACATGCGTGGTCAGAACTCCGGAAATTGAATACAAATCGAGAATTTATACATCAGGATAAAATAAGAAACAATAAACTAACACAGCTAGAAGAAGTGCGATACGTTTTAGACATAGTCAGCCAACTAAAAACAATGAATCAGAAAAATTAGGAAACTGAATAAAGGAGCTAGAGGAAACAAAAACAATTTTAGAAAAATATAACAAGAAGCTAGGGACTCAAATAGAGTTTACGAGTGAGTTACTGGACAAACAGGTTGCAGAAAACGAGGAACTTAGAGCACAGCTACGGCAGAAAGGACTCAGTGAAAAGGAGATTGAAAAACGGTTAAATTTAAAACATATCGTCAGTGAAAAGGACGACACAATACAAAGGTTATCAGTTGCGTTGTCAAACGCAAAAAGAGAATTAAGCACTGCTTATAGATCTCGTTCGCCAACTCCTTCAGTTAACCCGCAAGTAACAGTCACGAGCTTATCATATTCCACAGAAGTAATACCATCAGTAACAGTCCCAAAACAACAAGAAATTCAGGAACAAGAAGACAAAAAACTCAAGAAGGAGTAAAACTATTGAATAAAGTAAAAAATTTACTTACGAACGCAAAGAAAACAGTAAATAGGGGGTACACGACAGAAACTGTCAAAAGAAAATTCGCCGATTTAGCAGAATTCGAGCAGGAATTTCGAGAACTAAGAATAGAGGAGGTTCATCTTGAGAAAGAATTCTACAAATACCTGTAAGAAGCTCGGGAATGTATTAGAAAGTACCCGTTATCACCAATAACAGCGGATAGAGAGCCTTGTAACAGAATTACAAAGGGGGACAAAATGCCTGCAATTTCAAGCATTACAAAAGTAGTAAACAATATCGTCCCCACATTTTTTGGCACCGAAGGACAAGACTTAACGTCGGAAGTTTTTAGGTTCATCCAAGGATGCAAACTAGTGGAACGAGAACTAGCGTCAGAGGAAAATGGAATCACAATACCGGACGTTATAGAATGCCTGAAACTACGATTAATGGGACCAGCATACATAACGATAGCACCACAAACATTCAGCACTATAGACGCATTGTGTAGTGCAATAAAAAAAGGGTACTTGAAAAGAAGAACTTTGGACCAAATAAGAGAACTCATAATCTCCTGTAAACAAGGAATTAAGGAATCAGCGGGCAGATTTGGTAGTCTACTGGAAGCACTGCTAAATGAAGCCCAAAGTATAATAACAACTGAATGGAGCGAGGAAGGTGGTAGAAGGATTATATTTGAAGACTTCCAAAGAATAGTGGTAAAAAGCTTTATAAAGGGTCTTGAAAACCAAGCGCTGAAGATCAGGTTTATTGGCCAGGAGAGCGAGGGCTTGCAGAAGCTAACTCAAATAGCAGAGGAAGCGGAACACCTGTTTGGAGACAACCAATTTACAATAAACGCTATCACCGTTTTGACGCAGTGCAGTTTTTGTGAACAAGAGGGCCACAACAGAGCAAACTGTGAACAAAGGATGAACACACCATACTGCGTAGCTTGTGGAGAATGCGGACATGAACCTGGACCACTATGTAAAGCAAAAACAGCCACTAGTATAAGTAGGTGTGGCTACTGCAACATCAAAGGACACAATGAGTTGGAATGCAGAAAACGTTTAAAATCGTTATTTTGTAGGATATGTAGGACGAACGGTCACGCAGAAAACCAGTTCTGCAGAAAACCACAACAAAGAGATTTGGGCAACGAAGCAAGAAGCCAAAACACGCTACGAACCGCAAATTGCCAAGTATCTGACGATACATATTTTAGAAGAAATTATACCGGTCAGAGACAACAACAACACCATTACGGGCTAAACGGTCAACAGCACATAAATCAAAGATCCGCTACCACCAACATGAATCAAGGAAGAGGAAGATACGAGCCACAAAAATGCTTTATCTGCAATGAAATAGGATATCTGAAGGCAAGCTGCCCTGCAAGGAATTCGGGAAACTTAAGGCGGCCCAGCCAAAATTAATGGACTGGGATGCCGCAAATTCAAGGAATATTTTTAAAACATCCAATAGCACAATAACAATGGTATCAATGATATTAAAAGAGAATCAAAAAGTGAAGGTATATTCGTAAGTAACACTGGGCACATAGTAAACAAAGAATGTAGCAATAGGATACATTGGAGTAAAAACGTCCACACTTACATACCGGAACATGACAAAAGACATATATATGCCAACCAGAAATCATATAAAAACGGGAAAACTAATAAGGAAATATTGGACACCAATGATGCATTTGTTAATTTCACTTGCAACGAAGCCCGGGGTAGAAGCTTATTCTTGCTAGTGGACACAGGAGCAGATACCACCTTAGTGAAAGAAGAAGCCTTAGCGTACAGATAGACGTCACAAATCCGAAGGAGCTGTCAGGAGCATTCGGGGAGATATTAAGACAAAGGGAACAATAACCCCTCAACATTCATGCATAAAACCAATTGCATTGCAGATGCATGTAGTACCGGAAGGGAGTACACTTCCTGCAGATGGATTACTTGGTAGAGATGAATTATGGAACAAAACCATTACCGACTTAATCAACACAAACATACAATTCTTTAGAAATAAGCAGGAAATAGCTTCCTTACCTCTCGCTACGGAAGGAAAACGCACCCAGGTATACATAGACGGAAATTTATCTATAATGGGGCGTTCCCAAGTAATAATATCGGTCGTAGCCACAACGGCCAAAAAAGAAATTTTAGTGAATAAGTTGGAAATTTTACCAGGGGTTTATGTGGGTGACACATTAACATCAGTCAACAAAGGAATCGCATTTGTGCCCGTTCTAAACACAAATGACTTTACAGTAAATATAGATGAGAAAATAAGATTGAGGTGTGAGAATTCGGACAACTATGCAGTAAAATCAACATCGGCAATAAATGCAATAAATATCGCAGATAACACAGTTAGGAAAAAAGTATTAATAGAAACCGTACCGTTAAGTTCAGACTTGAACCCAGAAGAACGGGTTTCGATTGAAGCAATTTTAAGGGCATATGATGACGTATTTTAACTATCCGGGGATAGCCTAACACATACTAATGTATTGAAGCACAAAATAATAACAGACCCCAGCCAACCTCCAGTAAATACAAAACAATACAGGCTACCAGAGGTCCATAAAAAGGAAATTAATGGACAGGTGGAACAAATGATCAAAGATAAAATAATCTCACCTAGTGTTTCCCCATGGAATTCCCCAATTCTTCTAGTACCCAAAAGGGCAGGAACAGATGGAGAGAAAAGATGGCGTTTAGTGGTTGATTTTAGGAAATTAAATGACGCCACCATAAAACAAGTTTTTCCCATACCTAGAATTGATGAGATCCTGGACCAGCTGGGATGCAGCAGATAATTTTCCACTCTTGATCTAGCAAGTGGGTACCACCAGGTTTTAATGGAACCAAGTGACAGACAAAAAACAGCCTTTAGTACGAATTTGGGCCATTTCGAGTTCAATCGTATGCCTTTCGGTTTAACAAGTGCTCCAGCTACTTTCCAAAGAATTATGAATTTGATACTAACCGGTCTCCAGGGAATTGATTGTTTTGTGTACTTAGATGACATAGTGATCTATGGCAGGAACCTAACAGATCATAATTTGCGGCTCAAGCGGGTGCTGGACGTCTTAAGAAGGTACAATCTTAAGCTGCACCCCCAAAAATTTCACTTCCTGCAGAGGGAGGTAGTCTATCTGGGCCATCAATGTTCAGAAAAGGGAGTATTACCGGATACAAATAAGACCAAAGCAGTAAAGGATATACCGCCTCCCAGAAATATTAAAGAACTGCAAGCATTTTTAGGACTGGTTAACTATTATAGGAAGTTTATACCAAATTCCTCAAAAATTGCACTACCACTTAACAAACTATTAAGAAAAGGCATCGAGATGCAATGGTCAAAAGATTGCCAACGAGCCATGGATAAACTAAAAATCGCAGTAACAAACCCTCATCTGTTACAATACCCTGACTTCGCGAAACCGTTTATACTGACTAGCCATCGTATGGGCGTCAAGGACTTTTAGACTTTATCTACTAGGGAGACATTTCACAATTTTTACAGACCACAAACCATTAAAGGGAATAGCTAATCTAAAAAATCAGGATGGCAGACTAGGTCGCTTTAGACTCAAGCTTCTGGAATATGACTTCGAGATAAGATATAAGCCGGGAAAAACTAATAAAAATGATGATGCTCTGAGTCGCCTGCCAATAGAAAAAGTAAACATAGGAGCTGTAACAAGGCCAATAGCGAAAGAGCTGAAAGAAACAACAAGTGCGAAAAACCCCATACCTACTGAGGAATTGAATGAGAACGAAGATACAGGACAGGAAGATACGGCAGTTTACTTGACAAATACGGAAGATATAAAAAGAGTTATAAAGGCTTTTCACGACACACCTTTAGGTGGACACCAAGGTTCATTCAAAACTTACTCTCGCATCAGAAAGCAATATAAGTGGGCCGGTATGTACCCACAAATTAAGCATTATATAGCAACATGTAACTTATGCCAGAAAAACAAATGTTCAAGGGCCGACAAATTTCCGTTGGTGATAACAAACACGGCAAATAGACCATTCGAGAAAATTTTTATGGACTTAGTGGAACCGTTGCCAGAATCTGCCAGGGGAAATAAGTATATTGTCACCTTCCAGGACGATTTTTCAAAATTTTTCGCATGTGCCCCAGCTCCAGACGCAGAGGCAGCAACAGTAGCCCAAGTTTTCTTTAGGGAAATCATTTCAAGATACTTCATCCTCAAGGTCTTGGTAACGGACAACGGATCAAACTTCACATCAAAGTTATTTAACCCTAGAACGTCATCCTTCGTCAATATGACGACGGAAGATTTTATTTTTAAATTAAAACCATTTTGTTATATTTGTTTTGTTCTCAGATTTTGTATAGCGTTAGTCGCTCGCAAGCTGTTGTTGAGTGTAAAATTTCAGCGACCTGCGTACATTGTAAGTGTTTGTTTTTTTGCTTTTAATTTTTTTTCGTAGTCAAAATGACGAAGGATGACTTTTGTGTAACTTTCAGGTTTCTTCCGTGTATTTTGTTTATGAAAAATTTTGTTTGTTTTTTCTGAAATGGCAAATCAGCGATCTCTCATTGATGAACAAATTGACCAGTTTCTCTCCAGGGCTGACGACAACGATGATTTTGAAAGCGATCTCAGTGAAATAGGTTCTGACATTGAAGTTGATCAAGAAGAATCCGTTGGAAATACCACCACATCAAACGACCATAATTTAACCCTGTTGTCTTGTAAGCCCAAGCCAAGCATGGCTTGTAATGAACAGGGTACTATAAATCTCAAAACAAATAAACCCAGCATGGTGAAATTGTACAATAGTACGAAAGGAGGAGTTAATGCATTCGACCATATTTGCAGTGTTATGAGCTGTTCAAGGAAAACAAGCAGTTGGCCGTTATGTCAATCTTTCGGAATTTTAAACATATCATTTATTAACTCATATATAATTTATGCGCACAATATGCTTCAAGATGATAAAAAGCCTCTAACTCGCATCAGTTTTATAAAAAACCTGTTTTCAGGACTCGTAAAAAATCACATGGCAGACAGGCTTGAAATGCCGACAATAACGTCTAATCTCAGAAAAGGTATACAAAATCAGCTGCAAATAAATAACTCCACAGATTCCGAGAAAACTTCTACACAAAATCAAACTGGAAAAATAAAGATATGTGCAGTTTGCCCTTCTTCAAAAAGAAGAATGACAAATGTTGTTTGTGCAAAGTGCCAAAATAGGCTGTGTGGCGAGCACAAAATTGAAGTTTGTGACTCGTGCTTTATATAAAGTATATAATCTCAAATCTAATGTTTTTTTTTTTTAGTTTAATACTTATACTTTAAGAAAATTAAAGACTGAATTAAAAAAAATTGTCTTATGTTACTTTTTTTTGTGTTTTGTTATTACTTGTTTCAAAATCTATGCCAATTGAAGGAATGCTATGAAAAGTTAAGTTTTTATTAAATGTTAAAAAATAAATAAATGAATTTCTTTAAATATTCATTAAAAAGTGTCTATTAATACATAAGAAAATTATTTTGGTATCCATTTATGCTCACGAATGTTTTTATAGTCTCTTGAAGTATGCCGTAGTCAAAATGACGAAGGATGACGTTAGTGTATGTAAAATAAGGATGACGTTCCAGGGTTAAGGAAACATGCAAGTTGCTAAGGATAAGGAATCTACTAACCACCCCATATCACCCGCAAGCGAATGGTGCTTTAGAACGAGCCCACAGACCATTAGCGGAATTCTTGATAAATTTTGTCAATTTGGATGGTACCAACTGGGATGAGTGGCTCCACCACGCCATGCATGTGTATAATAACAACAAACATGCATCAACGAAACAAACACCGACAAGAGTGTTATCCGGGTTTGAGTTCGAAATACCCATAAATTAAAAAACGGCACCAGCACCCCTATACAACACGCACGATTACAGCAGAGTTTTAAAATACCAAATTCAACGTTCACATGAAGTTGTTAGAAAGAACCAGGAAATGGCAAAATTAAAAGCAAAACAGTATTATGATAAGGGCGCAAAGCACAGGGAGTATGAGATAGGTCAGAGGGTTTGGTTAAAGAATCAAACTCGAAAAAATAAATTTTCACCCTTATGGTTAGGACCATTTGAAATTATAGACATGCCAACACGGGTGAACTTAAAATTTAGGGTTAAAAACAGGGGAAAAGTTTACCATAAGAACTTGATTAAACCGTTCAATTCTCGAAGTTGAAAGCATGATGCCGTTGAGGTATTTCCAGGAATAGGACAACTAGTGTAAAACCATGATCAATAAGCAAAATGGCCTGATTTATCTTTGTGTGTAGCTCTTGCTTTTAGGAGTGGTATGGTTACTGTCCGTCAGTGAAGTCCGCCCAGAGCTGTATGTCGAAAGCCTGCCTTCTGAACATGGATTCACAGAGGTACGCATAGGCACGGCTCAAATAGTAAACAAATACGACCACATCATTCACGTCATCAATATGGGAGAAGTTATGCAGGTGATGAAGCAGTTCCATCACAACCTGGAAATAATAGGGGAGTCGCCACATCAGCAAATAGCCAAGGACCAATTAAATGAAATGGAAGGACTAATACGCACTCTGCTGCCACGAAGGAAGTCAAGGGGCTTAATAAACGCAGGGGGCACATACATGAATTTTCTCTTTGGAACAATGGACGATGAGGATAGAAAAAATATTGATGAACACCAAAGTGTGTTGGAAGAGAATAACCATCAGCTAATAGAGGGTTTTAATCAGCAGATAATAATCAATGACAATTTCAATAAATCACTTATGACGATAAAAAATATTATTCTAACAGACAGGCAAGAAATAGAAAGGAAAATTAATGAAGTTAGTAATCTAGAAAAAAGAATTATCGGGGAGAATCTCGCCATCATTCAACTATTTAAAATTAACATATTAAAGAGGAAACTAGAAAATTTACAACAAACAATAACGTCTGCAAAATTAGGAATTTTTTCACCAACACTCTTAACAAAGGAAGAAGTAGAAGAATTTAAAATAGACCTGGAAACGCTTGCAGATGTCAAAATAGGAATAATAACCAGCCAGGAGGATACAATAAATCTTTTGATAAAAGTGCCAGCGGAGAAAGTAACCGCAGAAAAAGTCGTAATCATCCCCATTCCAAACAAAGAGAAAATGCAAATCGAAGAGAATATAGAAACAGTCATCAGAGTCGGAGGGAAAATATTGACTTTCGTCGAAGGCAAGGCCATATTCGAACTATCAGAAACCAAAAACTGCATTAAAAAAGAGCCTTGCAAAATGATAAGAAGAGCGGAAAAGGACACCATCGTATTAGACGACAGCAAAATAGAAGTAATTAATGCAAACTTCAGTCGACTGAAAAGTACATGTGACGGACGAGTTATGAACTTGCAAGGACACTACTTCATCCATTTCAACAACTGTACTATTCAAGTGGGAAATACGACATTCAGAAATAGAGTAGCAAGACGTGAACAAAGTTTTGTCATACCACCCAGGGAAGTAGATATTAAAACAGTAAAACCGATGATATTCCAGGACATAATTCTGACCCAGGAAAAAAATATCAAGAGAATAAACGAGTTACACTACCATAAGGTAACAGAAACGGCCATAGATACAACAACTCTGATTATAGTGGTGGGGTTATTGGTTACCGTTATAATATTGTGCAAACAGCAGGGGAGGATAAAAGTCAAAGTTACCGAAAACAGAATAAGCAAGGGTACGGCAAGAAATTCGATGATCAGGAAAAATTGTTCAGTGGAAGAAACAACCAACAGTACTTAAAGAAAAATAATAATAATTAGGGTAATTTACATATATAAACTATAAGAAAATTTTGTATTGATTAAACAAAGATAAGAAAGAATAACAATTTAGCTAAAATTCCACCTTTACCTCTGTTATCAGGCACTTCAGACCAACATATTTTGCAAGTATAAGTTCAGAAACAGAGAAATAGAACTGACCCACGCGGATTATAACGAAGTCAGGAACAACAACTGGTTCAGCGACCAACACATTGACATTTTCCTGAAATGGGTGCTCGACACGAGTCTATCACAGACCCAAGCAGAACAGGTGCACGTATTCAATGCCCAATTTTATTTAGCTCTCAAGCAGTGGAATCTTGACCCCGAAAACGCCCAAAACTTAGGCAGAATTCAGAGAGCAATAAGAAAAGTAGACCTTCCAAGTAAGGCCCTCGTTCTGATGCCAATAATGGAGTCAAACCATTGAACACTGACAGCAATATCCAATAAAAAAATTATTATCTTTGACTTCCTACGACCACACAATTTAGAACTCCCAGTTTTTTATATAACAAACATGTACCGCCTAATAGAGGCACCACTGGGGCCAATGTCTATGATTTATACAAACTGTCCCGAACAAAATAACACAATAGACTGCCTAAAAAGATTCAACCAAGGGCTAATGATTCAATTGCCACCAGAGGAAATATCTATTTCCAAATGTCGCATCACACGTGCTCATTTAGGGAAGATTTTAGAGCGATGGTCAAAAAGAAACAACAACCAGAATCCAACAGAGAGTGGAATTAGTAGGGCCACAAAAATATTGAAAAAAATTAAGGCAAATTGGAAAAGGGGGAAGTGGATGAAAAAGGACATGGAGATGGGTCAAATCATCTATAGGCTCATAGTGGGGAAATCTGGAAAAAGTAGCATAAAGATTTTATAATAAAAAAAAATAATAATATAAAAAAACTAAACAAAAATAACAAAAGGCAATAAACTGAAGCATTTAAAAGAGACCAATAACCTGTAACTCAGCGTTTGGTATTTTCGTTTTTTTTTTTTGGTTTAAATGTGGGGCATTGATTCGTTGTAGTTGCAAAATAATGTTCCACATTATACTATAAACAAATGTTGCTGCAATAAACGCTAAAAAAAAGAGAAAAAAAAAAACGCTGAGTAAAGAACAATTAGCAAATTTTAAACAATAATATTTGTAAGTAATGTGATCCTATCAAAGCATTTCTAGGTCAGTGAAATTAAAAAAAAAAAAAAAAAAAAAAATGTTTGAGTTTATTCACCCATACTACGTAATTAATTATATACAATGTTTATGATAATAGTAATTGATTTAAATTAAAAATGTATGGCAAAAGAAGTTGCTTAATTTACTTAATTGTGAATAAATTCGAAAATAATCAGTCGATTTTTATGGTCGATATCTCGTTTTGTTGCTATTATTTGTTTTCTATTTTTCATGATTTTTTTTAAAACAAAAATTTTTGCCATTTTTACGTAAAAAATATATTTTTTTCTTACATTTTTTATTATAACTGCGAAACTGTTGATCCGATTAAAGCATAAGATATAGACGGATTAAAGGCTATGTAAATCTTAATTTTTTTGATTATATTTGAATAATATCCGATTAGCCGTTTTTGAGTTATCACTAATAATGTGAAAAAGCGTCTAAAAAAAATGCAATTTTACAAAAAAAATTTAAAAAAAAATCTATCCATAGAATTTAAAAATTTTACCATTTTTGTACAAAGGTAGTCATGATACATCAAAATTGTATAGTGGTTTTAAAAGCATATGAAATTTTTTTTATTTTGTTGCGTTGTGTTATTGATCACCAAATCAGAACTCCCAGTAATCTGCACGATCAGATTACTTCGGGAAGTCAAGTCCCAATTACAACAAGACATCTTGTAGGATTAGCAACTATATTCAATATACTACAGAAGATGGAACGTCGTCTACCCATAGACATTAAGGAGGTAGATGATGGTTCCGTGGATGTCATTCATACTTGCCGAGCACGCCTACATCAGTGGTTAAGCATACTTATTCAACATACTAATGGAGATAGTTCTTGGAACCGAATCCTAAATGGGTATGGAAGCGAATTCATTGCTGTAAGTGCAGGCAACCAACAACCCGAAGACAATGAGAAGAGAGTAAAAGAGAATCCGTAACTACACCATATGAAATGATGAGCAGTTTCATTATGGACTGCAGCGCGAAGTTAACAGTTTCATTGATATTGAGTTCAGAAACTTAGACGGATACAAATACGTAGAATTAAAAGCAAACAATTCAACCTACATTTGTCTCAAGATGTTATGATACCACGGTGCTCTTGCTACATGTGAAACTGGACACAAGCAAAGTCGTCCCTAAATAAGAAGCAAGCTCCCAAATGATTCAGGATACACAAAAACCAAGACAGGAGATATGTAAACAAATTTACGCCATTCTGACTGGGAGTCAAGATAAGACCAATATACTGCGCATTCTGTTTCCGTTGATGTCGAGAGTCGCTATATTAAAATATACCTTTAGTTAAGATCTTAATTGCTTAAACCACTTCTGCCCAATTGCTTCTATTTTACACCTATGGAGAAAACATCTATAGCTATATGTTTTCTCTCGCCAAAGGGTGGAGGGATGTTGTGAATCAAAGTGAACAACCCTCCTACCTACACATTGCACTAATTTGCTAACGTAGCATTAGTCAGTTCATTAACTTGGCTAATGTTACATTCGTAATAAATTTTGCAATGCTGATGTTGCAATTGGGTAAGACAACTAAAATATAAGTCTAGATAGCATTAATAATAATAATATCAATATGTACATTTGTTATAAAGGAAAACTGTCTAGGTAGCAATAATATAATATGTAAGTTATAATTATTTAGTATAAATAGCTAGTTGTAAGACAAAACCAACGAGTGATTTTTGTAAGCTTATAGCAAACAGCAGAAAAAACAAGAAAATAAACAACACCTGCGATTCCTAAGGGACCCTCCAGGTTAATAAAAAAAAAAAATACGCTCTCAATTAAAACCCAATCAACCCCACGAACCCACAACAGACCAATGCAAATCTTCATGGTGTATAAAGAGCTTTTATTTAAGAAAATCCTAACATTTTGAACGATTTTAGTTATAACATGTACTACAAAATACCGAATGTGCCAAAAAAACTTTAATTTTCCCAACCCTGGAGGCGAAATTTATTTTTTTTTTTTTATCAGTGCAACGCTTCATGAGGCATAAAGTACCTTTTTTTAAGAAAAATTAAAAATTTGTAACCATTTTAGTCACTTTTATGTACTATAAAATTGTCCAACCCTGGATTCGAAATTTTAGTTTTTATTTTTGAATTTTTGATACCAATTTTGCTTTTCCTAAAATATAAAATAGGTCTAGTAAGAAAAAAAAAAAAAAAAAACAACACCAAGTTAATTGCCTTTTTGGTTACTTTTATGTATTAAAAAAATTCCAATTTCCCACTCCTGGAAACGAAATTTTAATATGAAAATTTTTATTAACAATTTTAGTTACTACATTTACTACAAAATACGCAATGGGCCGAAAAAATAAATTTTAATGTCCCATCCCTGGAAAAAAAAGATTTTACTATTTTAGTTTTTAATATACCATTGAAGCTTCCCAAAGAACGATATAGGTTTAAAACATTAAAAAAATATTATTTTTAGTATACATTTTGCGTCGAGAAATAGGTGTAAGCTTGCCAGCTCTGGAACCGTACTTCGGAATTTCAATAGCACTCTATTTAAGTTCATTTCCAATCCAACGGTTCAAGAACGAAGTCTCTAGCTCTTCTGGGGGCTTGGGAAAACCGATTTCACGTACAGACGGACGGACAGACGGACATCGCTCAATCGTCATCGCTATCCATAAGGATCCAGAATATATATACTTTATGGGGTCCCATGTGAATATCGAAGAAATTACACACGGAATGACAAACCTATATATACCCTTTCACTTTTCTGTGAAGGGTATAAAAATATATACATAGAAAATGAAAATATAGAAAGGAAAAAAACTGTTTTTTACGAGTATATACAAATTTTAATAGCGGTTGATTTTATTAAATTTTTTCAATACAGTTTTTAACTTCGAGACCATGAGAAAACTTGTTCAACTAACATATGTTGAAACTTCATGGCTAATAATTTTGTTTTACATTGTTTTGTTGTAATATTAACAGGCTTCGAGTTATAGTATCTATATCAAAATCAGATTTTCTGTAAAATTATGGTTTTTCCGAAATTTGAGCGGGCTCGCGGCATGTCTTAACTCCAACCTATTCACCTCACATTTTTTCAGTATAATTTTTTCTACTAGAAGTCATCAAACTGGTGGGTGAGAGTGGAAAAAAAATTTTTCCCAAATATCTAAAGGCCCCTAATATATATTATATAGAAATGCGATTTGGATACATTTTGCGTACATCTTGTGTTTCCAAAATGTTTATCCAGTTCACGCACAACTTTTCTTCTCATTGTTGCATTACGATCCATTTTAAAAAAAAGGTTTAACGTCTCATACTTAATTTGACATTGCACACTGGGTTGAAATACGCAGTTTTCGAGGATTAATTAAAAAATGAAATTTAAAGTATCGTCAAAACTTATTGAAGTGCCCTGTTGTGTTTGCAGTGAGAGATCAAAATCAAAGTTTTTTGAATTTTTTTTTTAAAAGACAGAAAAACTGAACATTTACTTTGTTAAAAATCTTATTTTTTACAAAGTTATTAAAAAAGTGACGAATTAAGCTATGGAACCATTAAGTTCAGGTAGTTTTGCGAATATCATGGTAAAGTTTGTGTAACAAATTTGGTGTGGAAGTGTTTTTGTGATTTATATTTGAAGTCCAAAAAAAAATAATTTTAGTTTTCATAGTTTAAGTGGACATGTAGTAGAGATTTGTGGGTTATATTACAGAATAAATATATATCTAATTTGTTGCAAAAATGTAGACTGCATTTTTGTGCATTTTAGAAGTTATGCATTTGTCTATAAAAAGTGTCGTTGCGCTGATATACCAACACATCAACACAAAAGTGTTACTTATGTGGCGCCACTTGCAAAAACTTCAATAATAATGCCATGTCTAAAAGGCCTTTGAAAAAAGAATATTTAAGATTCGGTATATCTGTTCTTCATGGCTGGATCAGATTCTTTGAATGTCTTTTGCATATTGCATATAAAATGCCTTTAAAGAAGTGGCAGGCTACAAGTGATTTGGAAAAAACTCGTTGCTGAAACAAAATTAGAAATTCAGAAACAATATAGAGAGGTTGGGTTCGGAAATACCAATGATTTGAATACGGCAAGACGTTTTCTCCAAAAGGCAGAAAAATCCGCCGAAATAACAAAAATAGATTTGAACTTAATAAAAATAATGCACATTTTGCTTATAGTAGTATCCAGCGGCAATGAAATCCAAAGTGAAAACTTTAAAATATTTGTACACAATACAGCCACACTTTTTGTTGAAGAAAATACCCATGGTGCCGAAATTATTAATAATGCGCTCTTACCCATTGGGTCATTATCGGAAAAAGCGCAAGATGATCGGAATAACGATTATAAGAAATATAGAGAGTTTCATTCACGAAAGTGCAGTCGCGAAAAAATCCCTTAGAGATGTTTTTAATGTATTCTTAATAAGCTCTGATCCAATTATTTCGAGCATGTGAAAGTTGCCTCCAAAGAAGGTTCAAAGTTTGCCAGAGCAGGCAATGGATTTAATAATACGCCCAGTTCCAAATAAAACCAATTTGTGTGATCAAAATGATGATCATGATAATGGGGATAATGATGATGATAATGATAATGACGATGATCAAGTAGATGGTGATCGTGAACACGAAAATAATTATTTTTAGGTTCTCATATGTTATCTATATTTTAACTTAAATTCCCATATTTGTAATAAAACTGCACTAAAATATACTTAAAAATTCTTTGTTTTATCAAACTGTATTGGTATTAGGTGAAAGGTAATGGCAAAATATCCTAAGAGAGCTTTCCTGAATTGACCTCAAAAACCATGTATTTCAACCCAATGTGGCATGTATGTCAAAGGTGTGGTGCTATATCCTCCAATATCATCAGAAAAGCTCGTTTAGGTTAGCAGTATAGTAAGGAAGAAGATGGGATACATAAACCAGGAGTTATGGTCGTGCATACACGCCCCAGGGAAGTCAGCTGCCGAACCAGCCACTGCTCCTAATAAAGAAACTCAGGTATCTCAGCCCTATCTCCGATATCTCCGAAATGTCTCCAAAGCGTGCCTTGCCCAGAGACTGTAGGCGCTGCTCCTCCAGAGCAGGACAGAAGCAGAGGAGGAGTGCAATGCTTTCCTCCTCCTCCTCCTTACAACTGAAGCAGTAATCGTTATAGGGGAGCCCCATGCGCCTGGCATGGGTCCCAAAGGTGCAGTGACCAGTAAGTGTGGCCACTATATTACGTAGATGACCTGTTGCAACATCAAAGCGTCTCCAGCAAGATGAGAGTGGAATCCCACTTAGTTGGTCGATGTCGGCTTCCTGAAGTGTGGTTCCTCTCCCCGCCAGCTCATCCGCCCTAATGTTGCCCGTGGTGGTCCCATGTCCCCGCACCCAGTTCAAGATGATGCGTGAATGTTCCGCAAGTCCGTCAAGGGCTCCGCGGCATTCCTGGACAAGTAGGGATGTGCTATACACCCCCGTAAGAGACCTTATTGCAGCTTGACTGTCGGTAATGAATTG
Source organism: Linnaemya tessellans (assembly GCA_951800035.1). Classification (NCBI taxonomy): domain Eukaryota; kingdom Metazoa; phylum Arthropoda; class Insecta; order Diptera; family Tachinidae; genus Linnaemya; species Linnaemya tessellans. Next base: position 58,034,687 of record OX637532.1, read on the forward strand.
GATGTCCTCTCGATATCCGATAAAACCTTAACCATAGCACTGCCCTTTTAATAGCAGATATTTCCGCCTGCATTACGCTACACTCATCCGGGAGTCTGAAGGACATCTCGATTCCAAAGTATGGAATAAAGACACTCCCACCGACCCTGCCCCCCGTTTGGAACCGTCCGTAAAAATCTGTACGGATCCGTGCAGTGGGGAGAACCCTTCCAACAGAGAAATTTTAAATTTCCTACTGAGGTAGGGTACCGGAGTGCAGTAGTCGATAAGATGTGGTAGATTACCTATCGTGTCCAGAATGCCAGCATGACCCCATGGTCTATGGGCCCATGCACCAATTGCGTTCATTCTGACTGCAGTGCGTAGAGGCAGCTTCCTAGCAGTCAGGTCCACCGGAAGCCAGCACAGCAAAAATCGCCCTTGTTGGCGTCGTTCTAAGAGCACCCGTTATCATAAGTGCCATTCTACGGAGAACCCTCTCCATGTAAGATCGGTTTCTCGCTACGTCCAGTGCTTTCCACCAGACTACAATACCATAGAATAGTATAGGTTTAATCACAGTCTCTAGTATCCAAATTACCCCCTTTGGGCCTTGGTAGGGCCAATGGCTTTCCTACAGACGCCAATTGCCACCAAGGCTTTTCTCACTTTTTCATGGACATTAGAAGTCCATGATAGCTTACTATCAATCACAATACCCAAGTATTTGACTCTATCCGAGAGGTCCAGGGTAATGCCATTTAGTTTTGGGTGGATGAATGGGGGAATCTTGTACCTTCTCGAGAAGAGTACCAGTTCCGTTTTTGTAGGGTTAACGCTGAGTCTGCATCTCAAACACCAATCGTTAATCCCTTTAAACGCTGTCGCCAGCCTTCGTGACATAGTGTCCAAATGGAAACCTGATATTGCCACTGCAACATCATCTGCATATGCAACAGTTTTAATACCCATGGTCTCCAGACTTCTGGCCAACAGATTCATCGTTACATTCTACAATAAGGGTGACAGCACCCCACCCTGCGGGGTTCCCCTGTGGGCCCTCCTGGTGATGGTGGCTGTACCTAGGGTGGAAGTAATAATTCTGCGTGAGAGCAAATTTTCAATAAGCCGAATAGTCGTCCGGTCAATACCCAGCTCGCATAGAGCGTGAATAATTGACATTGGATCGATATTGTTAAAGGCCCCTTCAATGTCCATGAAGGCAGCCATAGTATACTCCTTGTGCTCAAGAGACTTTTCTATATGTCCCACGATCGAGTGAAGGGCAGTCTCAGTCGATTTACCTTTGGTGAAGGCATGTTGAGACGCGGAGAGGAGAAAGTGATTTATGGATTTTTTATGTGAACATCAATAACCCTCTCCAGTGTTTTCAAAAGGAAGGATGTCAGGTTTATGGGTCTGAAATTCTTCGCCTCAGTGTGCGAAGTCTTCCCTCCTTTAGGAATGAAGATCACGACGCATTTAGTCCATTTTGTTGGAATATATGACCAAAGGATACAAGCTTTATATATAGCCAGTAACCATGGAATTACGAGAGCTGCGTTGTGTTGCAGGTCCGCGGCAATAATCCCATCCGGTCTTGGAGATTTGAACGGATGGAAACTATTTATGGCCCAGCATATCCTTTCCGCATCTATGTCAATGGAAGCGGAAGGCTGGCTATGTGTGGGATACACCTGCGGTATTACCACATCAGATTGGGAACCCGGGAAGTGGGTGTCCATAAGAACCTCTAACGATTCGATACCATTAGTGGTCCAACTGCCATCTTCTTTGTGGATGTAGCCGGGTATCGACGGCTGTTTGGCTAGGATCTTACGCAATCTGCAAGTCTCGAAGGTAGATTCTACACTAGTGCAGAAGCTCCTCCAGGTCTTACGTTTTGCGTTCCTGACCTCATTTTTTAATCTATTCAAGGAGGCTTTATAGAGTGTTCAGTTTCCCGTTCCCTTTGCCACGTTGAAAAGTTTGCGACAGTTCCTCCTGGTGACTGCTATATCCTCAGTCCACCACGGAGGTCTTTGCTTGTTACGTTGTACAGATGGCCTATAGGATAGACCTGTGGCCATCACGAATGCATTTGTCAGTGTGCACTGCTTTGTCAATGTCCCCAGTCTCCCCTATGGTTGGAGGATGCGCAATATAATTGGTGAGGATACAGCTTTGTTTCTCCCAATTTGTTCTTCGTCTGTTGACGCACAGTCTTAAGTTACTACCTAAGTTGCCAACCGCGAAGGTTAGATAGCGATGGTCAGAGAAGGAACAGTCAGAAGAGACCTTCCAATCTCGAATTAAATTGGCATGCTTTGCGCTAACAAGTGTTATATCTAACACCTCCTGTATGTTCGATACAATAAAAGTTGGTTCTGAACCCTGATTTGACACCACTAGTTTATTTTCTAGAATGAAATCAAAGATACTCTCACCCCTTTCATTTGTGTTTGTGCTGCCCCAGATATGGTGGTGCGCATTTACGTCGGCTCCAAGTATTATGGGAGCGCCTTTTGCATTTGCAACCTGAACCAAGTTGCGGACCAGGTTACTTGGAGGTGGGCCCTGATGGTCGTGGGCCATATAGCAGGAGGCAAACCACACAGAGGTTTGTCCTGTCTCCCAAGCTGCAGTCACCGTATCTTCATCACTATAATTAGATAAAATGAAGATATTCAGGTTGGCTTTCGCTAGAATGCAGGATATAATGTTCTTTTCATCATTACCTGAGTTTTTGGCATACAGCAGTTTGTAGCCCTTTACGCCGAGTCTAAGAATTTTGCCTTTGGAGGTCCATGGCTCCTGGATCAGCGCAATATCCTCTCCGCTCTCCGAGAGCCGGAGGGTCAACGCAGCAGACGCTGCCTTACAATGGTGAAGGTTGATTTGAATAACCTTCGCCATTTTAAACATCCGGGTCATAGCTGACAACGATTTCCGCGTCCAGGAGCGCTTTCTCGTCTTCCTCGAATTCCAGTCTCTCCAGGAGGTCTCCAATCAGACATGAGTCTGCTTGGGAACATCCGGAAGTTACTGATTCCGCGGTGTCGACTATGCCCTCAATTGTGATAGCATTGGCTGACCCTTGCGACCCCTCCATTCGGTCGGAGTTTTCGGGATCGGGTTTGTCATCACTCCGGTATATACGGAGCCTGATGCCCATGAACCCATAGTACACCAGGCTCTGCCTACCCCGGAGTAGAGACAACGTCTCCTTGTTCAGGACCACGATCGCCTTCCTACGGGCACCTACCGGCTCGAAAACCTTTACTACCCTCCAGTCACTGGTAGGTAGGTCTGGGTTTCCTCTCCGGAAGATGTCCAGAATGACCCTGCGGAAAAGCTCGTTTAATCAACCGGAAAAACGATATAAATATGAAAACGATCATCATTGAAGTATTATATTTAAACTTAACATATTTTTTACCTAACATTGTTTCACTTATATAAAATGAATTTGATATGTGTCGCAAATATTTCTTTTTAATAAGTTCATTTTTTATTTGTTTTATCTTCATCTCAACAATCGACAATATTATTTCAATTTAATTTGAAATAATGAAATTTTGTTTAATTGTTAATATTTTCAACGGGCTTAAGTTCGAATCTGCATGACTGCAAATGATTTTTTATTATTTGATTAATAAATGAATTTGTTCAAATTCTATTTATTATTTATATTAAGATTGGAATATTAAGAATATTTTCAATAATCATCAAACCAGCGGAACGAATCAGTACTGATTTCGAGGCCGCTACGCCATCTCATCAGCGTTCTTTGTTCAATTGTTCCACTTTTGCAAGTGGTGCTAGTTCGTAGGAATATCAACTATTTAACCAATTTTAATTTTTTAAGCTTTTGTTTTTCTGGATCATATTAATTATGTTTAATTACATCCTTCTTTATAGCCTCTCTTTGACCCCTGTAAATAAAACTATTTTTGTTTTTATTGATCTATATATTCTTGAAAATATTCTTAATATTCCAATCTTAATATAAATAATAAATAGAATTTGAACAAATTCATTTATTAATAAAATAATAAAAAATTATTTGCAGTCATGCAGATTCGAACTTAAGCCCGTTGAAAAAATTAACAATTTACATAAGAAAGTTCGACTAATAAAAACTCATACATATTTTGTTTAATTTTCAATTATTTTTTATTTTATAATAATAACAATTTTTACTTATATGTTGTTAAATATACCAATTATTTTTCAATTCATATAAAAATGCTGCCACTTATAAACAAAAGCCAGCTGTTTTCTTGTGTTTTTGTAAATCAACAAACAAACCACATGGAAAAGTAAAAACTATTGTAAATATTAAATTAATTGTTCGAAATTTGTTTTAAATCTCAGAGAGACATGATAGATAGTCCAAGGCACAAAGGAAGGTTAACATCAGTTTTTAGCTATTCAACTAGCACAGCAGAGCAGAACAGCTGTTTTCGAAAGCCGCAATACTTTCATCATCAGTGCTCATGGCGCACTCGTTCAACAATACTGTATTAACTCAAAAACTTCAAAGTTTTCAGGAGAGACAAAAAACTGTTTTCTTAACTCTTAAGGAAGTTTTCAATAACAAATGTTCGGCAGTATTTAGAAAATTCATCAATTATTGTTTTGCGCTGCATAACCTTTTTATTTGTTCAGATATAAAAGTGATTTTTTAGTTACTATCATTTTCTTGAACTATTTTTGTTTATAAGAAGTGTAAATATTTTGAGTTAGGTTTTTTTATATGAAATCTATTGCTGTATTTAATACATTTATAATAAAACAGATAAACACGAAATGAATAAATACTAAAGTAAACAAAGTTTTTAAAGCTAAATAAATGCTAACAACCGCTAAAAAGTTTAAAATATATATATTATTAAATTAAAAAAGTTTAAAATATATATTTAAAGTTTTCGTAGTATGAATCGTAATACTTTTTAGGGGTTATGCTTCTCTCGACTAGATATCTTTTCTTTTATTTTCCGACAGTGGCATCTAATTAAACTACAATAATTAGACTCTTTTACTGCAAATATTCACTATTATCTCTAACAAAATTAATAATGAAATTTCTAGCTAATCAAAATTGCAGTTTTTGGTATATTGCTCAAATGCAAAATGATAAAGTGCTAATATCACAAAGTGTCATTAAAACTATTTCATCAAAACAGTAATAACTCAATTAGAAACAGAATTATTTCACGAAAACAGTAACAACTCAAAGAAAGAGTTAAGCATTATTTCATGAAAACAATCATATTTCGAATTAAAACAAAAAAATTACTTAGCCTATATCTATTAAACAGTTGCAACTCAAAATACTACCTGACTAAAAGAAACTTTTATTATTAGAATAGCAACTTAACTCAAAATACCACTTTTTATAACAAAAAACAATTATTTGTTAAGCCCAATCACTTCAAACACCTCAAAATAATTTTGTTTTCTTGATTCACAGAAATAACCCATTTCAGAAGGAAAAAGGTCACAACATGTAATTTTATTAAGAAAGAATAGTCAGAACTATGGGAATTTTTAACCATAGGTAGACTCAAGTGTTATGTATTGTTTTTTGCCAAAAAGATAAAATAAAAATATTTTCAATTCAAACACATAAATTTGAACTGTACTAATTCTTTGCAATTTTTTGTTCTTGTCTTCAACCACTTGGAACTTGAAGATTAGACGAATTTTACTTTCAAGCACTTGGAACTTGAACGTAATGTGATCAATAAATAAAAAACGAGTTTTACCTACTGCACATATTTTAATATTTTATTGAATTATTTATACTACTTAATAATTAACAAAAATGCTAAATCAACAAAATAATTTAATGTAACATAATACTCTTATTGCTAAAAAATTCATTAAATTGACCAATCAAAACGTTTTTTAAAGAAAAATAATTTTATTGAAATTTGATATATATGTATGAACTAATACCAATAATAATAAGGGTATTCACTATATGTAGATTATTATAGTAATTATAATAATGGTATTCACTCTAAGTACAAACATTCTCCCCCACGTTGAACGGATGTTCAACCAAATGAGGGTGTATGGTTAAGCTGAATAAGCCGTTGTACTGGACTAAATATCCAGCATGAATTTATGTACCTGTTGACGTGGCATGGGTGTAGGAGTACTGTTGTTGGTTTCTGGTCTAACTGGTTCAAGTTCGATAGTTTCTTCAGCATTTTCAATAGCTACTGGCGGTCTTTGTTGTCTACTTTTACTTCTGCGTGTTTCAGCAATTATGATGAGTGTCACTAGGCTCAAGAAAAGTGAAAGATACCCAATTGCATGGTTGTGTACTTGGTGGGACTTAAATTTGTTGGGTAGTTCTATGATGTTTTCTTCTTTCAAAGTTTTTTGCAAATTTGAGAGCTCGTTCATATTCTTGGCATATATATTTTCAAGATTTTTTGAGGTTGAGTAATTGTTGTGGATGGAGACTGTAGTATTCTTAGGTAATGATAACTCTGAGATTTTTCCAAGGCTTGTGTATGAGGATCTTATGGTGCTTGATATAGCTTGTCGTCCGTTCATAGTAATAGACTCGTGCTTGAGGATGCATTCAGAATCTAGCGTGAGCAGACCGGAGCCCTTCAATGCTATGGGAATGATTTCCCTATTGCAAACAGCGGTGGCTTTTGAGGATTGTGAACTGGCATATATCCATTGATTTTCTTTGTTAAGTGGAATCCATTTTGCATCAGTTTTCTCCAGAATACAAGTTGGTGATGTTTTGTTGTTGTATAAATTAATTTCACACATACAGATATTCGCACCAAAGTTGTAACGAATTTGAATATTGGAGCAAATAAAGACACCTTGCTCTAGTGTGTCACAGGAGCTGAACTTGGAACTGGTAAAAGGAATGTATTGTTTACGAGATGTGTTTATGCCCAGAAAAGTAGCACATGGTTTAATGGCTGCCATTGTATTGTTCATTAGGTTAGGGACCGGAATCAAGTGAAATACACTGAATTTTTCATGTTCAACCAATGGTAGGGTTAATTTAAAGATGGCGTGTTGCTGCGTTAGCGTTCCCTGTACTCTCATAAGTTTGTATAGTTGAAGCAAATTCGGTTTTTCTGATACTGAAAGAGTCAGCGATTGCGGTGAATGGAGTATGATCTGGTTAACTTCAATTTGTAATTGTTCTGGGGTGAGTAACCACGGGCTGATTTTTCCATGACGCGTGTCCATAAGTGTGCTAAGGATTGATGACTGTATTTTTCTAATGTTATTTGCATTTAGAGTTAATTCAAGAACCGCTGAATTAAACAATTGGTTGAGTTGCAATTGTAATAAAACGTTGTTAATGTCATCTTTTTTCTCGGAATAAAATTTGATTTCGTGCTCCAGTCGTTCAAATCTTGCTTTAGCTGTTACTTGATTCTGACGTATGATATTTAGTGTTGAATCAACAATTGATGTTTGATTTTTTAACAATTTAAGCAAATACGCTTCATTTTCATTGACTTGTTTTATTGTATCAGACATCTGTTCAGCGTATTCTGGATCCAGGATGCCAAATAATGAATGGGCCACATTGCCAACTATATCCAGTGCACCCCTTTTACTTCGCAATAGTTGGTTATCTAGTTGTAACTCATTTTCCATTTGTTCGAAGTGATCAATGGTACTGAGGCATGATGTATTGTGTTGTAGCATCTTACAAATGATTTGTATTGATCTTGTCCCATTGACAAGGATTGATGTTTCGGACCAATAAGCAGCTAGATCGTAGTATACGAACAGATTCCATTCGGTGGTTGATATAGCGGCTGTTCCAATTTGTTCGAAATGGATTCCGAACTTTGACCCGAACCTTTTATTTTTGACTGTAGATCCACATGCTAGTGGTAACAGTAATAGTATAGTAAGTAACGCAAGTGTTGGATGGTTTGTTGGTATTTTAATTCTCTTGGCCTTAGGTTCATCATTTGAACTTTTAATGTTGCCATTGTTATTTTCAGTAGGAATAGTAATTTCAGGATCTTGTTCTATGGGTAGTAAAGCGAGTCGGTGAATTGGACGTTTAAATGTTCCTGATGCGGTTTTTACTTCTGCGACTCTTACTGCACCGTCATCACCAGTATTAACTTGAGTAATTCTTCCCAATGGCCATTTCATAATAGGTGTGTTATCTTCTTTTATAATGACCATGTCTCCAACCTTAATATTGGCAAGTTGTCTCTGCCATTTGCTACGTTGTTGTAGTTCATTTAAGTATTCTGTAGACCATCTGTCCCAAAATTCCTTTTTAAGATGGGATACTAATTTCCAATGAGATAAAACTGAGGCTTTTGGTAGTTGTGCCCTGCTATCGACATGCGAGGTAAGTGGTTCGCCAATAAGGAAATGACCAGGAGTTAATGCTTCAAGGTTATTTGGATCATTGGATATTGGTGTTAGTGGACGAGAGTTGAGTATGGCTTCAATTTCTACTATGATCGTTTCCAATTCTTCATGGGTTAGGGATGAATTTGCGACATTCCGAAGTAAAAGATGCTTCGCTGACTTAACGGCTGCTTCCCATAAACCTCCAAAATGTGGTGCTCTCGGTGGAATGAAATGAAAATGTATTCCTTTTGAACTAGAAACGGAAACAATTGATGATTTTGCTTTAGAAGACTAGAACAGTTTTGGAGCTCTGAGCGTTCGGACGTGTTTTTTTTGTGAAATCTCTGTACTTTCAACTATAATTTGCTCTGTGTACTTTATTTTCATAAACTGTTTTAAAAAACATAAAATTAATTACATTTTTAGTATTTATATGAAGAATTGTTCTTTTTAAATTAAATAAAAACTTAAGAACAATCTTCTTTAACAAAACATTAGTTTATTTCATCATAAATTGTGTCTTTTTCATTTAATACAATAACAATCTGCAAATTTACTCGTTATACATATTTCGTTTCTCAGAAAAAGCAACAATCAAAACAAAAAACTGCATTTAAATTACATTTGGAAGTTTATAATACAACAACACCCACGAACACAACAAACACAATAACCTGTTAAAAATTACAACAACACCCACGATCACAATAAACACAATAACGTGCTGAAGCAAACAAGTGAATTTTACACCTGATCCTCTTTTAACACCAATTACAAGATGTCCTGTTGTAAACCGAAATGCCGTATTAAGTCGGACGATCTCTTCGTTTCTTGCTGGCTGTGTGATTTAGTTTATCATGCTAAATGTGTCGATTTAGCCCCTCGGACTGCTGATAATCTGCGGGAGGTGCATCGATGGTGCTGCAAAAAGTGTACTGCTATTGACGTCGACTTTTATTTGTTTTTTAAGAATACCCGTAATCAATTTAATGATATTGAGAACGATTTGAACAATCTGTGTAAAAGATTTTCAAAATATAAGGAACTGCTAGAAAAGATGCCAACTACGCCAACAAAGAATAATTCGTCCACAAATGTCGCAAATCTTACTAATAAAAAATCCAACGTTGAAGAACGCGAAACTGCTAATTTATTACCCGGAACTTCAACCTCATGCCATTCCTCATTAATTGTTCGTCCGCATATAGCCGATATAGTTCCCGATAATGCAACATTAAGAGGACAAGTTAACTTACAATCACTGATTCCTCATAATTCACTAAATTCGCCTGTTCAAGACAATTTGTCTCCATCGCTGCCTGTTATTAAACCTGCAAATAAATCTGCTACCCTCAAAGTTGTTTCGCCAAAGAAAACTGTTTTTGCCGCTCGTTTTGCCTCAAGTACAACTACTGACGACATTAAGTCTTATATAATGGAGAAAATTAATGTTAAAATTGATATAACTGTTTTTAAATTCAAATACTCTGAACCACGAAATAAAGCATCGTTCAAAATTATTGTTCCTCAAGAATACTTTGATGTAATTGTACATTCTGACTTTTGGCCGCCTAAAGCACTTATTCGTGAATACGAATACAAAAATTCTTCAAGCGCTGATGTTGTTCACTTGCCACAATTGTCGTCAAAAAACTGAAACAAGTGTCTGCAGATTACCTTATCAGTATTGCATATCAAAATGTAAGAGGTCTTAACACTAAATTGACTAGTCTTTTTGCTAATAGTTTTGAATTTCCATATGGTATAATTGTTTTTTCTGAAACCTGGCTAAATGAGAAAAAATCCATTCATAATACTGAAATTCTATGTTCTAAATATCAAATATTTAGAAACGATCGTAAGCGCACACTTGGTGGTGGAGCTCTTATTGCTGTCCTGGATGTTTTTCAATGTGAACGTATTAATGGCTGTTATGTGATTGACCATGACGAAATTGAGTTTATTGCCGTGAAAATACGTGTTGGTTGTAAAAACTTATTTGTAACTTGTTCATATATACCGCCAAATTCACCTTTTCAGATATATAATAAACATATTTCCGCAATAACCTTCGTTCTTGATCAATCAAACATGTCGGATATATTTCTTGTTGTTGGTGATTTTAACATTCCAAACGCAAACTGGTTAAAACATTTTGATTGCAACTATACGTTACCCACAACCACATCTGATTTTATACAAATGCTTCATAGTTATGGGTTATTTCAAATAAATCATATCGCTAATGCATCTGGAAAATTTCTTGATCTTGCTTTTGTTAACAATCATTTGGATTTTTGTCTTCATAATACACTGCCTATGACTTATCCTGTTGACCCTCATCATCCACCTTTTGAAATTGATCTTTCCATATCGGATAATAACCATTTGAAGACAATGCAACGAAACATTGAACCTGCTCAATCCTACTGCTTCCCACGCACCGATTACACTGCACTAAATTTGTTGTTATCTAATGTTAACTGGGATTCCTTGCTTGCTGGTGATAACTTTGACCTCATTGTATCACGCTTCTATAGTGTTTTGCAAAATGCGATAAGTACTACTGTTCCAAAGATTAATGTCATCAAAAATAATGGTCCACCTTGGAATAATCAACACTTAAGAAACGCTAAAAACAAGAAAAATAAATTTTTTGTAAGATATAAAAAAACTGGTTCATCATTAGATTTTCGTAATTATGCCGTAGCAAGATCTCAGTACAACTCTGCTAGCAAACTCGCATACAATAATTACATAAACCGTATCAGAAGTACTATTAAAACAAATCCAAAATATTTCTATAAATTTATAAACTCTAAGCGTCGTTCTTCATGTTATCCAAAGCATTTAAAGTATGGCTCATCAATTGCAGAGGATGACGTTTCAATAAGCAATTTATTTGCGGACTTCTTTTCAACCACATATTCCACAAAGTTTTATGACATCGTAACAACTTATCCGTACACAATAACACACTCGTCAGGGATATACTTTCCGTTTATAAATACTGATACTGTACTTTCGAACTTGAAGTCTCTGAAAAACTCTTTTTGCGCGGGTCCTGATGGTATACCAACCTGTATACTTAAAAATTGTGCTTTATCATTATCTTCGCCTCTCACTGCATTATTTAATTTATCTATTAAATCAAGTTATTTGCCACCAATTTGGAAGAAATCGTTTATAATTCCTTTATTTAAGAATGGAAGTAAAGCTGATGTCTCTAACTACAGAGGTATTGCTAAAATTAATGCAATTCCGAAGCTGTTTGAAAAAATACTTACTGAAAATTTATATCATCAAATTTCACCTCTTCTATCACCTTGTCAAAATGGTTTTCGTAAGTCTCGCTCTACTGTTACTAACATTTTGGAACTCACTACAATTGTTAATGAAGGTTTTACAAAAAAAATGCAATCCGATGCGATTTATACCGATTTCAGCAAGGCGTTTGATAAAGTAAATCATAACCTTTTATTACAAAAATTATCACTTTTGGGCTTTAGTGACTCTGTTGTAAAATGGTTAAATTCTTACCTATCACAAAGAACCCAACAAGTAAAGTTTGGAAATGTTATGTCGAAAATCATTCAAGTAAATTCTGGTGTTCCACAAGGCAGTCACTTGGGTTCCATTTTGTTCACACTTTTCATTAATGATTTACCAACTGTTGTTTTGAATTCCATGGTATTGATGTATGCTGATGATGTTAAAATTTTTAACTCGTTTAATGATATCGACGGTTATAATTTATTATGTGCTGACTTAAAAAATTTTTCTCAATGGTGTAAATTCAATTTACTGGAATTAAATATAAAAAAGTGCAAACATATCTCATTTTTCAGACATCGTCCGATAGAGACTCAATATCATATTGATACTGCTGTTTTAAGTAAAGTTCAATCAATAATGGATCTTGGCATACTTTTGGATCACAGGCTCAACTTTCGTGATCACATTTCAATGATGGTAAATAAAGCTTACGGGATACTTGGTTTTATGAAACGCTGGTCAAAGGAATTTCGTGATCCTTACACTACAAAACTTTTATATACCTCTCTTGTTCGACCAATTCTTGAGTATGGGTCAACTGTTTGGGATCCTTGTTATTCTATTCATATAAATAGTATTGAATCAGTACAAAAACAATTTTTGATTTTCTGCCTCCGTGGTCTTGGCTGGAACTCATATGTCTTGCCGCCGTATCAAAGTAGACTTGCTTTGATAAAACTGCCAACTTTAAAAAGTAGACGACTAATGCTGAGCACATTGTTTATTTTGGGCCTGATTCGTGGTGAAGTTGATTCGGAATTCTTGCTTAGTCGAATTTGCTTCAACGTTCCTGTTAGACCTTCACGTAATTTTGAACTCCTATTACTTAAATATTACCGTTCAATATATTCCAATAATGACTCCTTCCGTCGTGCATGTGAAAACTTCAATAAATGCTACCATATGATCGAAATGTCTGAGAGTAATATAATACTGAAGAGAAAATTAACTTTGTATTTAAATACTTGATTCCTTTTGTTTGATGTTATATGTTAAAAATCTTACTTTGTTTAAAAACTTATTCGTTGTACTGTATATTGTTATATGTATATAAGTAAACTTTGTTATTAATGTTAGTCAGTAAGGATATAAAATCTATTGACATAAATAAATAAATAAAAATAAAGAGTAAATGCTATCATCTAGTTCTGTTAATTGATTTTTTGCTCCAATAAAATTCGTAGCGTTGTCAGAATAGATCTTTTTGCATCGACCGCGGCGGCCAATAAATCGTTTCAATGCGCCAATAAAAGCGTCTGTTGACAAGTCTGACACCAATTCATGATGAACTGCTTTTGTGGAAAAACAGCAGAATACCGCTATATATGCCTTCGTTGGTCGTTTTCCTCTAATCTTATGGTGAATCCAGAACGGTCCACAATAATCTACACCAGCGTTGATAAAAGGTCGTGCTGGGGTAACCCGAGTCTGTAGCAGATTTCCCATAATTTGTTGACATAATTGTGGTCGAGCCTTAGTACATCTTACGCATTTCTGTACTGTTGCTCGCGTCATTATTTTACCTTTTATTGGCCAAAATCGTTGTCTGATTGTGTTCAAAAGTGCTTGTGGTCCACAGTGACTATTTTCTTCGTGAATCATGATGAATACAAGTTTTACAATGGGATCATTATATGGAATCAGCATTGGATGTTTAGCATCATACGATAGCAATGACGCTTCCAATCGTCCTCCAAACCGTAGTATGTCTGAATCATCTATAAATGGGCAAAGACTTATGATAGAGCTTTTTTATCGACTTCTTTGTTTTTTTCGAAGTTGTTTTAACTCTGGAGAAAAGTCGGACCTATGAATGGTTTTTATGATTAAGAATAGTGCCTCATCCAGCTCAGTCGGAATTAGTGCCTTATATGTTGGGCGTTCTTCCTTTTTCATTCTACAGTTTCTGATGAATCTAAGCATGTATCCTAGTGTCCTTTGAAGAGTCCTAAATGAGTTTTTATGCGGAACCTTGTAAACAAATTCATCATTGGAGCAACTAGCTGCTGTAATAACGGTTGTCTTCTTTTTCTCCTTGTCATTTGGAATAAGTCGATGCGAGAATTCAGGTGGCCAAATTTGTTCTTTTCCGTGCAGAAACAGCGGCCCATGAAACCATAAACTGCATTCGGCGAATTTTGTTGCCGGTAGTCCTCTGGAGAGTATAACAGCTGGATTATCCTTGGAACCGACATGGCGCCATTGTTTGGACAATGTCAATGATTGTATTTTGGAAACTCGATTAGCTACAAATGTATGGTACAATGAAGTTTATCCAGGATAGCACTATTTCTGAATCTGTCCATAAAAACATAGGTAGATTTCTAATCTGAAGATCAGTTTCAATTCTGTGTCCAAGTTGAGCAGCCATGACTGCAGCACATAACTCTAGGCGTGGTAAGGTCTGTTGTTTTAATGGAGCGACCCGTGTCTTGGCACAGAGTAATTGTACAACAACTCTTCTGTCCTTAAGAGTTGCTCGTATATAGACAACTGCACCGTAAGCCTTTTCAGAAGCATCTGAGAATATGTGTAATTGTGTATTTGCTGGAAGATTCCCATTAAAGATGTGTCGAGGAATTTTGAAATTGCTTAAGCTGTTTAAGTCATTTCTGAATTTAGTCCAATTTTCATGAAGATCTTTAGGTAATGGTTCATCCCAGTTTAGCTTTAGCTGCCATAATTGTTGAATGAAAATCTTTGCCTTGACAACTATGGGTTCCAGCAGCCCGAGAGGATCAAATAATTTAGCCAAATCTGAGGTTGCTACACGTTTTGAAACCGTATGTGGATTATTAGCTTGGACCTTAATGCAAAACTGGTCTGTTGTAGGTAACCACAGCAATCCTAATGTTTTTACTGTGTTGGAGTTGGTACTGCTGAAATCTAAATCCACTTCCTGATCACTGACAGGAATATCTTTCAGTAAGAGAGGATGATTTGCACACCATTTTTTCAAATTGAAGCCATGACTTCTTAAAATTAAAATTAGTTCTTGCTGTATCGCAAGTGCAATATTGAGACTATCTGAACCACCAAGGCCATCATCTACGTAAAAATTGTGTTTAAGCATTTGTGCGCCATATGGATAGTTTATGAAATTTTCATCCGCAATTTTTTATAAACATCTTGTGGCAAGATACGGCGCTGCTCGTGTCCCATATGTGACCGTGTTGAGTTTGTAGTAAGTAATGGGAAGCGATGGATCTTCTCTCCAAATAATTAACTGATATTTTTGATCATCGGGATGCATTACAATTTGCCTGTACATTTTTTCAATGTCAGTGGTAAAAACAAATTTTGGTAGTCGAAAACGTAGCAAAATAGAAAATAATTCACTTTGTACAGTTGGCCCTGTATACATCAAGTCATTTAACGAATGGCCTGATGATGTTTTCGCTGAGGTATCAAAGATGACCCTTAGTTTCGTTGTGGTACTGTCTAGTTTGAAGACGCAGTGGTGAGGAATAAAATATTTGGGGTCCAATACGGCATTAATATCAACCTTTTCCATATGTCCTAATTGTTCATATTCTTGCATGAATTTTATGTATTGAGCTCGTATGTCTTCCTTTTGCAGAAGTCGACGTTCTAGGCTCATAAATCTGTTGTACGCCATTGTTTTGGATTCCCCCAATGCTGTTGGGTTTTCTCGAAAAAGGAGACTGACTATAAAGCGGCCATCTGCATTGGTGCGTACATGTTGGATAAAGTGTGATTCACAATATTTTTCTGACGGTGAAAAATCTCTTTTGTTGTCTTCAATCTCGTCCAATTTCCAAAGATGTTCAATGGCTTCTTCGAGTGAGGTGTCTTCCAATATTGCACATGTTAGCGCTGCTAGCGGTTTAGACACTAGATTTTTTTCAACTGCGCCGCCTACAATCCAGCCCAATTGCGTGTTTTGGAGTGTTGGTAGATTGTCCCCAAGATGTATTGTTCCACTTTGAGTCAATCTGTAGTAGAATTCTGCTCCAAGGAGCACATCTATTCTTTCTTGTTGATCAAAATGAGGATCAGCTAAATCGATATTGTCAGGAATATTCCAATTTGAGATATCAATGTACTGATCTGGTTGCGGTGGGATAATGCTTGGAAGTACATAAGCTTCCACGTTTGTTGAGAACTTGCGATTTCTGGATTTCAACTCAACATTTATGGGGTATTTTGATTTTCGTTGAATTTCACCAATGCCGTCGAGACAAAGTGATGTTCCCGATGGTGAGATAAACAACCTTTGACAGAGGCGTTTGGAGACTATGTTTACTTGTGAGCCATGCCATTTGATGCTGTCATGACGACCTTTGCTGTGGCCAACAAAACATAGCCCTGGTGTCCTGAACTAACATTGCTTGTTGCTGATGTGACTGCTACGATATTTGAGGTATATGTCCTTCCACTTGATGTGCCCTGGCGGCCCGCATCAACGTTGAGTGATGATGTAGTGGCTGAAGTGACCTTATGATTTGAATCTTTATGTTGCTGTGGAGAGTTTTCTGCTGATGGCCTTTTATGTTTTTGAATATTGTCCTTCTTTTCTAAATGAAGCAGCGTATTGTGTTTTTTTGTACATTTTTTGCAGTTACCAGCATTGCAGAATTTTGAATTGTAGTCACTACCGAAGCAGTTGACACATAAGTGTCGACGTTGAACCCAACGTAATCGTTCCTCTTCGGATAACTGCAGAAACTTGTTGCAATGGTATAATTTATGATTATTTCCACTGCAAAGTCTGCATGTGCTGTTATAATTGGACGAAATTGATGCTGAAACTGTCTTTTGGGAAGTTTTTTCTTTTGGGGAAATTGCCTCCATTGATTGAAAATGAAGTTCCAGGAACGATAGAAATTCATTTATAGATGGTAGATCTTTTGGTTTTGTTAATGATTGCATGTACCTTATGTGGGTGTTCCTATCAAGTTTTTTGATTAGGATTTGTATGAGGATTGCATCCCATGATGATGTATCAATTTCCAAGTTATTTAGTGCCAATAAACACTCCTTGGTGGTATCATGTAGGTCTTTGATTGACTGGGATGATGACGTTACGGACGATCACGAGAAAATTACTCATTACATTGATGGATTAAAAAAATCCGTTATCTCTTTCTGCTTATTTTTCTTTTCTAATAGCTGAAATATTGCTTTCAACCTTATAACGGGATTTCCTAAACTTTAAAAATAGAATTTAATGTATTTCAGTGCTGTCTACAATCTTAGACAACATATGCGGTGCAAAAACTTTTTCACGTTATAGAGCATTCTGAGTTTGTTCACGTTACAGAGTAGTCAACGTAAATAAAAGCTTGTTCGCGTTAGGCAGTGTTCACATTAGACGGTGTTCACATTACTGCGAGCGCACTGTATATTCCAAATTTTGTTTTTTTGTGAATTAAACCTGTTTTATACTTCAGGTCGAATTAAATTGGTATTAAAAATTTTAAAATTAAAAATTCGGTTTCAGGGTTGGAAAATCGAAATTTTTCGGCACATAAAAGTAAACATATAAGTTCCCAATTTTGTTTTTTTTAGTGAAGCCTATTTTATACTTCGCTAAGAATTAAATTGGTATTAAAAATTTTAAAAATTCATTTCTAGGGTTGGAAAATCGAAATTTTTTAGTACGTACCCATATAAGTCCCTAATTTTGCTTTTTTTGTGAATCAAATCTTTTTTATACTTCGGGAAAAGTTAAATTGGTATTAAAAACCAAAAAATTAAAAATCCAATATCAGGCTTGGAATATCGACTTTTTTTAATTCATAAAAGTAACCATATAATTTGCAATTTTTTATTTTTCTGATGATTTATACCTACTTTATATATCAGGAAGAAATAAATTGGTATTAAAAACAAAAAAATCGAAAAGACTATTCTACGGTTGGAAAATTAGAAGTTTTTGGGGTACATGAAACGGATTTTTTCTTTTTGTTTGTAAATTACACATATTTAATATTTTTTAAAGACGTTCAGAGGTATTAAAGTAAGAAGAGCCAAACATTTAGCTTCCTAACCAAGAAATTTAAACGTTGTCTTATATATAAAAGTAACTGATAACATCATTTTGTTTATTTTATTATGTCTTAATTAAAGCTACTTTCTGTTTTAGCAAGAAAGAAAGAAGAGTTACATCTGTGAAGGGTATTTAAGATTCGGAACATCGGCTGCCTTCATATTTTATTATAATGTCTGTATGACACAATTTACACTCAACCGTGTAATTACATTTTTCTCGTACCCATTTAGCATACCTTGGAAACTCTTTTTTGTCTTTTTTTATAGACCAGCTTCCTCTTTAATATCCATTCCATTATATTATCTGAAAATTATAAATGTATTTTTTTTTTCAAATTAAAAGAATGGTTTGTAAAGAAACCTACCTCAGTTTTTCCAACATGATTCAGTATGACACCCGATTCACATGATGAATTTTATGACATCCAATTTTCGAAGTCATTTTTGGTTCCACAGCGAACGCTGTAGAGAAGAAAGAGGGATAGGAAAAATGACTTGATTTCTGATTTCATGATTTTTTTCATATTTCTCTTCACATCAATACCTATTCTCTTTGTTACGTTTTGTTCATTTTTATACTCTTCACAAAAAAGTGAAAGGGCATATATAGGGTTTTTATTCCGTGTGTAATTTCTTCGATATCAATATGGAACCTTTTAAAGTATATTTATTCTGGATCCTTATAAATAGCGATGACGATTGAGCGATGTCCGTCTGTCTGTACGGTTTTCCCAATCCCCCGAAAAGCTAGAGACTTCGTTCTTGGACCGTTGGATTCGAAATGAACTTAGATAGACTGGTGTTGAAATTTAGAAAAATCCGAAGTGGTGTTCCAGAGCTGGGAAGCTTACACCTATTTCTCGACGCAAAATTAATACCAAAAAACCAGTTATTTATTTGGTTGTTGGTAAAATAAACCTATTTAATGCTGTGGGAAGCCCCAATTGTCTGTTAAAAACTAAAAAATAAAAGTTTATTTTCTAGGGATGGGAAATAAAAAGTTTTTTTTGCCCATTCAGTATTTTGTAGTACATGTAATAACTAAAATGGTTAAAAATTTTATGTTTTTCTTAAATAAAACCGCTTTATACGTCATGAAGATTTGCATTGGTCAAACAAAATTTTTTTAAATTAAAATCTCGCTCCCAGGGGTGAGACAATTAGAACTTTTTGGGGTACATGAAACGGATTTTTCCTTTTTGTTCGAAAATTAAACTATTAAAATTAAAATATTAAAATGTAATATTTTTGAAAGACGTTCAGAGGTATTAGAAATAAGAAGTGCCAAACATTTATTTTCCTAGCCAAAAAATTTAAAGGTTTTCTTTAATATAATTTTTTTTTTTATTAAACCTACTTTCTGTTTTAGCAAGAAAGAAAGAACAATTACATCTGTGAAGGGTATTTAATATTCGGCACAGCCGAATATAGCACTTTTACTGGTTTTCTTCATGTCCCACTTTTCTGAATTTTTGGTTCCATCATACCTAAGCCAAACTTTATTGGTTTGAATTTTATACTTAAGTAAATGTGAACGTTTTCCAATTCTCATTGGTAGCTCAAGCCACAGCTTAAATTTGTATGTAGTAAGTATTTTAAGGAACATTTATTTATGTTGCTATATTAAATTGAATTAAGATTTATAGGCTAATTGTTCGAAATTTGTTTTAAATCTCAGAGAGACATGATAAATACTCCAATGCATTTTTATTTATTTTTTTTTTGATAGGGTCATTTACGGGGCAAAGGGGGAGGAGGGGATACGGCAGAAACAGGCAATCATAGAACTGTAAATATAAATTGTATTTGTATGTTGAAATACTTTACAAAGTAAATTTGCAAAGTATTTGGTGCACAGATGCCGACGGAGTGACTTAGACTATATGCCGGCGATGTTATTAACCCGTATTTTCTTCCGTTACTGTGACTGACTGTACACGACCTATGCCTTCACATAGGAAGTAGCAACGTAGTTAACCACGGAATATTCCTCAGAAGAACTGTAAAACTATACAGTTATCTGAGGTGTTGAAATTAACTAGTGCGAGTGAGACGCAAATCTCTCGAAAGAGAGTAAACAATCAGTGGTCTGGCTGCAGTTAAAAGATAATTGCCAACGAGGCTTGGTGTTAACTGACTCAGAGCTGCTTTGCGACTGTGATAATAAATATAAATACTTGTTATAATTGTATACAAAATGATTTATTTATTTTTTTTGTAGGTTCATTTAGGTGGTGAAGGGGGAGGAGGGGGTAGGGCAGAAATCGGGTGTCATAAAACTCTAAAAATAAATGCTTGAGATAATTGTAAACAAAATTAAATTTTTTTTGGTAGGGTCATTTAGGGGGTGAAGGTAGAGGAGGGGGTAGGGCAGAGTAGTACCAGGTTTCGTCTGAGCTTCGTCATTATAGCTTAAAAATTTTATTTTTAAGGAATTTAGGCTTAATTAAAACAATTTGTTAAATTTTTATGCTATTTTTGCATATGGCGGGGTCCAAAAATAATTTATTTTTATTTTATGGGTCCAAGTTTAAGACGTTAAACCGTATTTGACATAAAAATATATCATTTGCTTAACAAAATAACCAACAAACATTAAAAATTGTGTTGTTTTTTCTGGTTTGCTTTAGTTCTTCTTAGGGGAACTTTTTTCCGTCTTGCCTGATTTAGCCCATCTCCGAATTTAACCTGCTCTAAGCTTCAAAATATATTTATACCAAATTTCAGGAGTCTAGCTCTTTTCGTTTGAACTGAATCGTGATTTCCACAGACGGACGGACGGACATGCTCAGATCGTCTTAGATTTCATCACTGATCAAGAATATATATTCTTTATGGGGTCTGAGATGGATATTTCGATGCGTTACAAACGGAATGACAAAGTGAATATACCCTCCAAATTCTTTTTTAGAGGGTATCAAAATATGTATTTTTTCAATCCAACATGAATTGTCATAATAACTTTTTATATATAAATTAATAAATAGCTTGGTGTCACTTGTTATATGATAACGCAAATGTTTATTTTAATCAATGTACTCTGAATATCTTCTTCAGGATAAAAATGAGCAATAACTAATAACATTAACAATAATTAAGCAAATTATAGAAAACAAATATTGAACTGAATATCTGTTCTTTTATGTTAATATTATCAATTATTGTTGATATCTATTCGGGATATTTTATAACTAGTGGACTCTAACTCAATCAGCCTGATTACGGTTAGCGATTTTCGCCTTCAAATTCGAGAGTTTGTAATAGATTAAAGAAAAATTCAAGTTTTTGTCTTTAATCTGTTACAATTTGTCGAGCTTGAATGCGAAAAACGCCAGCGGTAATCAGGCTGAATATTCATTTATATTTTGAAAGGAGATAAAAGGTCGAAAAATTAGCTAACAAACTATAATAATATTTTTTATCGCTTTATTGTCAAGACAGCATTGTTAGTTTAATAGTTTTATTTTTTATTTTATTATTATTAGTAAAATTTCAAATTTAAGCAAATATTTTAAGATACATTAAAATAAAAGTATATTATTTTAACACTATATTTTTAAATTTTATTAATAAAACTGTAATGCAGGTATTTACTTTTTGGTAGTGGTATATACCGATACTCATATTTTTAAGATACCGATTAGTTACCGCATCGAAATAAAATATAATTTAATACCACTACCGTTATTTGTTTATGCCGACTGAGAGTTCAAAGACCATATATTTAATATCAATCGGCAATTATCACCAAGTATTCAATATTTTGTATTTACTTTGTGAAAAAGTTATGAATCGTGCTGTTTTTTCCTGATGGTACACTTCGTACATAAAATAAAATCGAATAATATTTCACAATATATATCATATATTTTAAGCCATAAAAATAGTATTATTTTACTGCTACTGCTATACTTTCGAACGGATCAGCCTATTCACACGTGGTAAGCGGTGAATGATGTAATTCTATCTATAAAAGAATGGAGAACACTAATTGAACACTTTTTCGAATTTTTGGTTCACCATTATTCGCGAACGCTTAAACCGATTTTGACACGGTTGGCAGCGCTCGACGTGGTTTTTGATTGTCAAGAGTTGAACAGTAAAATATAAAAATATTTAAGAAGAATTGTAAAAATTTTCCAAGCGATTTAATCACTGAATAAATATATGAATATAAAGGTAAATGAATAAACGATATAAATAATATCACACAGCAAAAGATATAAAACATATCTATGGTTTTTGATATGGAGAATAGATTATGTAGTAAGAAAATTACATTGAAGTATATGGCAGAGAATAAATTGAATACTAGGATAGCAGATCATAGCTATATAAAAATATCAGGACCTAAATTCACAAAATCCCGCTTTATCTTAACACGTTTCTGGATTAGATTACTTTCCAGATTTGATTTTTCATTATTATCTACAGAATGTAAATGATCAGTGTTAGATGACAGACATCCCCTCTTTGACAGATCCTCTGAAATTTTGAATGCTGGATAGCAGGTCAAAGCGTTCATTATATTCATTCAATTGTCTTGGCGATATTTCAAAAATCAAAAATGTTAAAGATTTTGTTAAACATTTATTTTATGCTATATTAGTTAGGGAAATTGCTGCTACTCAACACTTAAGGAGTATTTATTTACTTATTTAAATTGTCACACATTTATAATGTATAAAACATTTAACCACTTCTCGTATGTACATAAACGATAATAATATACATATCTAAAAACATTTTTAATGACAAACACATACAAGTGCTTTTATATGGATAAAATATTGTTTACATACATACATACACACGTATGTTCATATGCGTTTGTTAAGACTTGTAAAGTTTAAACTAAATTCAGGATATACTGCTTTTGTATTGTATTGTTTTTTATGTTCATACATACACGCACACATACATTGAAAGTGTACATGCTAAATTTGTAGCGCGTGCTATAAATTTGTTAAATAAACAATCCTTATTTTAAGTATTTATGTTACATTTGATATCCTCTAGTCTGTAAACCACCATCATTTTATTTTAAGGACATTTATTTTAATCATTATGTTTCGCTTAGTTAAATATTTATTTAGTTGCTGAACATTGAAAAAATTTAACTTTTATTTGTGTAATCTTTTTTATTTTCTTACAATGAAATTACTTCGGCTTTAAGTGTATGTGTTGACATTTTGTTTAAACTTTTAATTATGGATTTTTGGTTATCAAAGGAACTGCTATTTGTTTTGCAACGACTGAGTGAATGATTGTGTTTATTTAAATGTCCTAAAACAAATTTGTTGCTAGGAAAATTTTAATAAGAATGTTCTATATATTTTCAATTAGTAAATAAGCATGTACATACGTGTACGTGTTGTTTTTTACCAAAAGGGCAATAAAAGCGAATATAAGAACATTTTTTATGGCTATGTGTGTTCCTTATAATGTGGCAATATTTAAAGACAAGTAAGTACCGAAGTTACACTGTATAACGAATATGACACTAAAGGCAGACGTAATAATCAGGACCGAATTTAATTTTACGTGACAGAACCGTAACGTCATAACTACAAAAACCTATTCCTTTGGAAAGCACTTGATTCCATTATAAGTGAAATACCATAAAGCAATAACCATAACCATAGAAACCAAATTCATTTGATCCCTGCCGTAATCGTAAACATCTGTTATGAATATGACTAATGGTGGTGCTGAGATATAAGGTTATTGTAGATTTCTTGTGCGATGAGAAGTATATAGTATCCAATTATTTGTCTTTTACCTCTATATATACCCTTCATAAAAAAGTGAAATGTATATATATATATATATATATATATATATATATATATATATAAGTGTAATTTCCTCAATATTAATATGGGACCCCATAAAGTATATATATTGTAGATCCTTATAAATGCGAAGGCGAATAAGCGATGTCCGTCTGTCTGTACGTGGTTGGTTTGGGTTTTACTAAGTCCCCAAAAGAACTAGAGACTTCATTCTTGGACTGAAATGGAGTGGATTGAAATTAAAAAAAAAATACGGTTCCTAAGCTGGGAAGCTTACACCTATTTGTGGGCGCAAAATTAACTAGCAAAAACTAATTATATTTGGTATTTGTTATTGAAACTTATTTTACACTTTGGGCAGAATTAAATTTGTATTAAAAACTAAAAATTTTAAGTTGAATGAAGTTTTTATAGGCTAATTGTATGAAATTTTAATTTAAATCTCAGAAAAACATGATAAATATTCCAAGGCGCAAAGGCAAGTCAACCTCAGTTTTTGTTATTCAACTTACACAGCAGAGCAGAACATCTGTTTTCGAAAGATGCAACCCTTTCATCATCAGTATTATAACAATAACATGTTAACATCAGGTTGATACAGTTCTCATATCCATTCAACTAAGCCACCCAATAAGTGGTGACAAACACAATACACATGAGCACTGATGATGAAAGGGTTTCGTCTTTAGAAAACAGCTGTTCTGCTCTGCTGTGTAAGTTGAATAACAAGAACTGATGTTGACTTGCCCTTGTGCCTTGGAATATGTATCATGTCTTTCTGAGATTTAAATTAAAATTTCGAACAATTAGCATATAAAATCTTAATTCAATTTAATATAGCAAAAAAAATGTTCGTTAAAATTCTTACTACATAAAAATATTAAAATTTTGATTCCAGGGATGGTCATTTTAATTTTTTTTTGTACATAAGGAGAAGTTTTTTTTCTTTTAATTAGAACGATTTTAGAAGCTAAGAGGAATAAAATTGTTATTAAAAAATGACCAAAAAGGTTACTAACTTTGATTTTTTTAAGTAAGATTATACTATACTTCACTAACTAAAACTTTTAATCTATAGTTGAAGACTGTAAATAATTTAAGAAGTCACTACTTATGTTTTTTGTTTTTTTTTTGGTGAATTAAACATTTTTTATGGTTCGAGAGGAATTTTATACATGTAACATATAAAAAAATTAAAAATTCGATTCTGGAGTTGGAAAATCGGAATTTTTTTGGCACATTAAATTAGCCATATAAGTTTTTAATTTTTGAATTTTTTAGTGAATTAAACGTATTTTATATTTAAGGAAGAATTAAATTGGTATTAACAACAAACATATATCAAAAAATTTTTTTCCAGGGTTGGAAAATCGAAATTGTTTGGTATATAAAAAGTAAGCCTGTAATTTCTTAATTTTGGTTTTTATGGTGAATTATAGAAGTACTTTTTTCCATTCGTGTATAAATTTTGAAGGCTGACCTTGACTATTTAACAGAGTTTCTACATTTTTCCCGAAGTCAGTCACAACTTGGTTTATCTCTTTATGAAACACAAATCAATCAATTAAAAACAACTATGTTAGGAAATACCAAGAAAGCAATCACTTAAATTGGGCTACCTATTTTATTCCCAATCAAAATGTTTGCTAAAAGAAAGTACGATAATTTTTGGGAAAAATACTCACATGAATAAAAATCGGTGATGCAATGTTGTTTTAGAACACCCAAAGTTGTCATATGGAAATAATTGACGGTTGCAACTTTGGATAAATTGTAGATTTATTGAGAGAAAATGTGTAAGTAAATAAAATGTTTGAATTAAACCTACCAGCTCAAGCAAAACTATAAGTTGTGATGTCTCTTAAGCGAGATATTCGAAAAATATTTTTATTTTAACCGAATCCCTGATCGAACGAAGAAAAAAATAATTATAATTAATTCGGTTCCGGAATGCTGTTGTCTGAACAACATTTTCTAAGAAATTTCGATCTATTAAGCAAGATTCCACGAAATGGTATTTTAAAACCATTGTGTATGTTTTCTAATACTCTTTTAGTACTTAACCAAGAATTACTCAGTGTATCTCGCAGCACCAGTATACATATATTGAAAACATTGTTTAAAAGTACGAACGGAAAGCTTAATGGGTATTTCTATTCTAGGTCTCCAATATTAGTAGTTACTTTCCATCTTTATTTTAAATTAATATATATAAAATATATTTAGTAGTAAATTTGAAAAATGGTGCCGTTCCTTTCTAGTAGAATATTTGCGGCAAGTATAATAAAATAAATTCTGCTAAATTTTACACAATTACAGTATTCAAAATGTTAAAATGCTTTGTAGTTCTTTAGGGAAATCTTATTTTTAACGATTTTGTCAGCACTTACTGCCTGTTCGACGATATCGAAAGCTATAGTTCGATCGAATAAATAACATTTAAAACATAACCAATTTTTTAAATTTGTTTTTGTTTAAAATGTTTTTATTCGATCGAACGATAGCTTTCGACATCGGCGAACAGGCAGTTAATTCTTAGCTAAAGTGTTTATAAACAAGTACAAGTGCTATATTCGGCTATGCCGAATCTTAAATACCCTTCACAGATGTAATTCCGCTTTTTTCTTTTTTCTTGCTGGAACCGAATTTTTAATATTTAAAATTTTTAAACCAATTTAATTCTTAGCGAAGCCTAAAATAGGTTTAATTCACTGAATAAACCAAAATTGGGAAGTTATATGGTTACTTTTTTTTGGTATATAAAATTTCAATTTTCCAAGCCTGGAACCGAATTCCTAATTTTAAAATTTTTATGGGTACGTTTAAGTACCAAAAATATTTAAATTTTCCAAACTGGCAGCGAATTTTTATTTTTTTACCAATGCCTCTTTAGTGAGGTATAAAATAGTTTTACCTGACAAAGAAATTAAAATTTTTAAACTTTTTGGTCACTTTTATGTACCATAAAATATTTCATTTGTCCAACCCTGGAATCCAAATATTGATTTTTTAAGATTTTAATACCAATTTTGTTCTTTCTGAATTATAAAATAGTTTTAATTAGCAAAAACAACAACGTCAATTTCCTTTTTTGTGACTTCTTAAAAAAAATTCAGTTTCCCAACCCTGGAAACGAAGTTTTATTATTTTTTGTTTGTTTTTTTTTAACTTTTAATGAGGCATGAAGTAATTTTATTTAAGAAAAACTTAAAATTTTTTAAGAATTTTGGTCACTTTCATGTACAAAATATTGCATTTATCCAACTGTGGAATCGAAATTTTGATATTTTTTCCTGAATTAAAAAATTGTTTTAATTAGTAAAAACCCAATGTTAGTTGCCTCTTTGGTTACTTTTATGTATAAAAACAATTTCAATTTCTCACCCCTGGGAGCGAGATTTTAATTTAAAAAAATTTTGTTTGACCAATGCAAATCTTCATGACGTATAAAGCGGTTTTATTTAAGAAAAACATAAAATTTTTAACCATTTTAGTTATTACATGTACTACAAAATACTGAATGGGCAAAAAAAACTTTTTATTTCCCATCCCTAGAAAATAAACTTTTATTTTTTAGTTTTTAACAGACAATTGGGGCTTCCCACAGCATTAAATAGGTTTATTTTACCAACAACCAAATAAATAACTGGTTTTTTGGTATTAATTTTGCGTCGAGAAATAGGTGTAAGCTTCCCAGCTCTGGAACATCACTTCGGATTTTTCTAAATTTCAACACCAGTCTATCTAAGTTCATTTCGAATCCAACGGTCCAAGAACGAAGTCTCTAGCTTTTCGGGGGATTGGGAAAACCGTACAGACAGACGGACATCGCTCAATCGTCATCGCTATTTATAAGGATCCAGAATAAATATACTTTAAAAGGTTCCATATTGATATCGAAGAAATTACACACGGAATAAAAACCCTATATATGCCCTTTCACTTTTTTGTGAAGAGTATAAAAATGAACAAAACGTAACAAAGAGAATAGGTATTGATGTGAAGAGAAATATGAAAAAAATCATGAAATCAGAAATCAAGTCATTTTTCCTATCCCTCTTTCTTCTCTACAGCGTTCGCTGTGGAACCAAAAATGACTTCGAAAATTGGATGTCATAAAATTCATCATGTGAATCGGGTGTCATACTGAATCATGTTGGAAAAACTGAGGTAGGTTTCTTTACAAACCATTCTTTTAATTTGAAAAAAAAATACATTTATAATTTTCAGATAATATAATGGAATGGATATTAAAGAGGAAGCTGGTCTATAAAAAAATACAAAAAAGAGTTTCCAAGGTATGCTAAATGGGTACGAGAAAAATGTAATTACACGGTTGAGTGTAAATTGTGTCATACAGACATTATAATAAAATATGAAGGCAGCCGATGTTCCGAATCTTAAATACCCTTCACAGATGTAACTCTTCTTTCTTTCTTGCTAAAACAGAAAGTAGCTTTAATTAAGACATAATGAAATAAACAAAATTATGTTATCAGTTACTTTTATATATAAGACAACGTTTAAATTTCTTGGTTAGGAAGCTAAATGTTTGGCTCTTCTTACTTTAATACCTCTGAACGTCTTTAAAAAATATTAAATATGTGTAATTTACAAACAAAAAGAAAAAATCCGTTTCATGTACCCCAAAAACTTCTAATTTTCCAACCGTAGAATAGTCTTTTCGATTTTTTTGTTTTTAATACCAATTTATTTCTTCCTGATATATAAAGTAGGTATAATTCATCATAAAAATCAAAAATAACAAATTATATGGTTACTTTTATGAATCAGAACATGTCGATATTCCAACCCTGAAATTGGATTGTTAATTATTTTGGTTTTTAATACCAATTTAACTCTTCCCGAAGTATATAAAAGATTTCATTCACACGCAACCTAAATAAGGAAATTATATGGCTACTTTTATGTACTAAAAAATTCCGATTATCCAACCCTGGAACCGAATTTTTAATACCAAATTAATTCTTCCTGAAGTATAAAATAAGTTTAATTCACTAAAAAACCAAATTTGGAATTTATATGGGTACTTTTATGTACCAGAAATATTTCGATTTTCCAACTGTGGAAGCGAATTTTTATTTTTTACCAATGCAATTCTTAGTAAATTTTTAAACTTTTTAGTCACTTTCATGTACCATAAAATATTTCATTTGTCCAACCCTGGAATCGAAATTTTGATTTTTTAAGATTGTAATTCCAATTTTGTTCTTCCTGAATTAAAAAGTAGTTTTAATAAGAAAAAACAACAACGTCAATTGCCTCTTTTGTTACCTTTATGTATAAACAATATTTCAATTTCCCAACCGTGGAAACGAAATTTAAATTTTTTTGTTAGTTTTTTTACCAATGCAACTCTTAATAATGAGGTTCATGCAACTCTTAATAATGAGGTTTATTTAAGAAAAACGTAAAATTTGTAACGATTTTGGTCACTTTCATGTACCACAAAATATTGCAGTTATCCAACCCTGGAATCGAAATTTTGATTTGTTTTAATATTTGATACCAATATTGATTTTCCTGAATTAAAAAATAGTTTTAATTAGTTAAAAACCGACGTTAGTTGACTTTTTGGTTACATTTATGTATAAAAAATATTTCAATTTCCCATCCCTGGGAGTGAAATTTTCATTTTTGTTTTCTTTTTTTACCAATGCTAGTTTGCTTTAGTTATAAAGTAGTTTTTTATTTACGAAAATCTTAAAATTTGAAACCATTTTTGTCTCTTTCATGCTCTACAATATATTGCATGTACCAAAAAAACTTCCAATTTCCCATCCCTGGAATTGAAATTTAAGTTTTTTTGCTTTTTTATAAATGCGACTATTCATGAGGTATAAAGTAGTTTTATTGAAGAAACATATTAAATTTTTAATCATTTCGGATACTTTTATGTATAAAAAATTTCAATTTTCCTACCCTGGAATCGAAATTTTATTTATTATTTTTTTACCAGTGCAAGTCTTCTTGAGGTATAAAGTAGTTTTATTTAAGAAAAATTTAAAGTTTTTAACCATTTTGGATTCCAAATTTAATTTTTTATTTTTGAATTTTTGTACCAATTTTGTTCTTCCAAAATTATAAGAAAGGCTTAGTTAGCAAAAAAAACTACATCAGGTGCCTGTTTGATTACTTTCACGTATAAAACAAATGCAATTTCCCACCCCTGGAAGCAAAATTTGAATTAAAAAATTTTTTTTGGGCGATTCAAATCTTCATGACGTATAAGGAGGTTTTGTAAAAGAAAAACTTAAAATTTTTAACAATCTACAAAATACGGAATGGGCCGAAAAAAAAATTTTATTATTTTAGTTTTTAATAGACCATTCAGGCTTCCCAAAGCAAGAAATAGGTTTAATTTACAAACCTTAAAAAAAATAATTGATTTTTGGTATAAATTTTGCTTCCCAGCTCTGAAACCATACATCGGATCTTTCTGAATTACTTAAATAGCACTCTATTTAAGTTCATTTCCAATCCAACGGTCCTAGAACGAAGTCTCTAGCTCTTCTGGGGGCTTGGGAAAACCGATTTCACGTACAGACGGACATCGCTCAATCATCATCGCTATTCATAAGCATCCAGAATATATACTTTATGGGGACCCATGTGCATATCGAAGAAATTACATACGGAATGACAAACCTATACCCTTTCACTTTTTTGTGAAGGGTATAAAAACACGTTAAAACAGATAATTCACAGAAATTGTCTCAATCTATTTCAAATTTTATCATCAAAACAGGGACTAAACTGTAAGCAAAAGTAGAAAAAGCGGAGTTAGTTTGTGTTTTTTTATTAATTTATTAACTATAATATTTACCACAACGTTGTACACGGAATATGCTACACTAGCCTCCATTGTGAAATTAAATTCAGTTCAGTTTTATATTGCGATAGTAAAATCGCCAACAAAATACCTTGTGGAAGAACTAAAGCAGCAGCAATTGCCCGAAATGTTTTGGCCCCTTAAGCACAACAATTAATAGCTTATTCTTTAAATAATAACTTTTATTTTTCTGTAAGTAATGATGCTTCCAATATGGGTAATATGAAAACTTACCCATACACCGTTCAATATTTTGATTCCAAATCTGGGATTCGTAAATAAGTTTTTTTACATCGATCCATATGAAACTTTAAGCGATATTTTTTCAAATAAGTATTATAAGAGTAACTAAAAACTGTGATTTTAAAATAAACCAAATAAAAACATATAGTGCTGATAATGCTGCTGTTAATTACGGAATTCACAACTCAATTTATCAAAAATTGAAAGATGAATCAAACCAAATTATAAAAGCAAATTGTAAATGTCATATTATAAACAATTGTGTTAAAAATTCTTTAAATTCTTTATAAATTGAAAAGAAAACATTATTTTAAAAATATTTAATGATTTTAGTTCATCGGCGATGGCCAGTGTAAAATTAAAGGAAAGTGTTGAGTTTGCTGGTATAGAATATAAAGAACTTTTGAGGTACATTCCAACGAGATGGCTCTCCCTATTACCAGCTATAGATCGACTAACTTTCTGTTGGCCTGCTATAAACATGTATTTTTGAAGAGAGGAAAGAAATAAATATTAAATTGTTTTATGAGAATTCATTTCATATGAAGTTTCAGATAATGAAGAAGATGAATGTAAAAGTGAAGGCTTATCGGAATCTATTTATATTTTATACTCGTACATAGTACAATGCAGGAATATCATACAACTATTTTAGGTCTCGAAAATACTTCTAGCACAAGAATGGAGTTGCATGATATAATGACTCGACTTATGAATAGCCTCCATTGTAGAATTAATGACAAATTTTTGTGTTGCAAAGTAAACACCATTTTGAAAAAACTTCCGTCTAATCAACAAAAGGTGTTTAAGACTGAAGCCGCAGAATTTTTAAAAATGTCTGTTAATTATTTAAAAACGCGTTACGATTTTTCAGATGAATCATTTTATAAAAAAATTTCATTTTTAAATATAAACAAGTAAAAACGTTATAATCGACCGGGTCGAATCTTGATACCCTCGAAGTAAGTAAATTTAAAACTTGGTAGGACAGAGTTCCTTTGAGACATCTCTGTACCCAATTTTAAATCTCTCCTTTGAGAAAATCATTCCGGGAAGGGTCGTGGGAGAGACGTTTCACCTCTACAAGATCAGAGAGCATATCAGCTTCTTATAGGCTTAAGGAATACAAATTGTTCAATATTTACACTGTTTTTGCATATAATATCGTACGTCAACGCCCACTAAAGGGGGCGGGGTCCAAAAATAGACTATATCATGTTTTCCACAGATGAACATATGGGCATTGATATATCGTCTTAGAATTCATCAAGATCAACAATATATATACCTTATGGAGGGTATTAAAACTGTATTTTAGCGAGGTCGCTCTGGCAAGGGCTGTAGGGAGACATTTCACCTTTGTCATAAAAGTCTAAAAATAAATGTTTGGGATAACTAAATACAAAAATTAAAAAAAAAAATTTTTTGATAGGGTCACTTTGATGACGAAGGGGGAGGAGGGTGTAGGGCAGTGTAGTACCAGGTTACGTCTCAGCTTCGTCATTAAGTTAAACAATTTGTTAAATTTTTTTTCACTATTTTTGCATATAATAACGCCCACTAAAGGGGGCGGGGATCAAACATTATTTTTTATTTTATGCCTCCAAGGTTAACGCGTTGGGCCTTCTTTAATATAAAAATATATCATTTTCTTAACAAAATTGTTTGTTGTTGTTTTTTAGAGGTTGGTTTAGTTCTTCTTAGGGGAACTTTTTTTTCCTCTTGCCCGATTTAGCCCATCAGTACTTAAGCTGTGCAATCCTTCAAGATATATTTATACCAAATTTCAAGAGTCTGGCTCTTTTCGTTTATACTGAATCCTGATTTCCACAGACGGACGGACGAACATGCTCAGCTCGACTTAGATTTCATCATTGATCAAGAATATATATACTTTATGGGGTCTCAGATGGATATTTCGCTGCATTACAAAGGGAAAGACAAGATGAATATACACTCCATATTCTTTTTTGGAGGGTGTAAAAAAATATATATTTTTTCTTGGGAAGTCTTACAACAACTTCCACAAAATCTTAAAATATCTGCTGTCTTCGCGCACTTTATAACCAATTACCAAAAGATTTGTCAAATGACCAAATATGGTCCTACTTTTTCATGAAAATTGAAAGCAATGAATTAAAAAGCAATTTATCCAAAAAATAAAGAAATCGAATGTCTTTCGATCTTATTAGAGCGGAAATATTACTAAGAACTAACTTAGAGGAATCTTGCAATCATGGCGTAATAAAACCAGGGGCTACAAGTACAATAAAATGTAATAAAGTGTAATAAAGTTGAGATTGTCAAAACAATGAGTTAAGATATAAATATCAAAAGCGTAAGAAAAAGAAGCATTTAAAATTTAAGAAATAAAATATCTTGCATCATGCCAACATACAAAAGTGAAGAATAAGTAAAAATAAAGATTTAATCAAAACACAATATTTTCTTGTGACCTGAAATCGGAATTGGGTCTATATAATGGTGTTTTATTGTATAATAAAATGAATAGAACGCAGTCACACCTTTCACTTGACACTTATATCATCAATATCTGATAAGGAATGAAGAAACCACAGAGGAATTAAAACTTAAAAGTTGATAATAGTTATTTTTTCATAGAATTACACGTATTAAGTATACACAAAAATATACAATAAGTGCAACACAAAGTTTATTATATGTATATTCCTTGTTATAATAGTGGACTGCAAATGTAGTACTGCCGCGCTTTAAGATTTTCTTCCTCATAGTATTTCGTACCACAACGAGCTCTGATAAATATTTTTATCTAAAATAATGTTTATGGTTTAGTATATTATATTACTGCAAGTATTTATATTACTGGGATTAAGGATTTTCTCACTTTAACTAGTTTTTTATCTAGATTGTTATTATTATTATTATTATTGTTATTGTTATCATTACTATTATTGTGTAATTTGATTTAGTCGACCTTAGAAATTTATTATTTTCATGTATTTTTCAGGCTCAAGGTCATAACAATTTTTTTGTTTTTGTTTTATTATCGACAACTTAATAAAACAAAAAAGAGTTTTATTTAAAATTGTTATGACCTTGAGCCTGAAAAATATATGAAAATAATTATTATTATTATTATTTTCTTTTAGTTCACTTTTTCACAACAATAATTTAAAATATTCCTTTTTCAATAAACAGTTTATATTCATATATCAGCTCTGAACATATATATAATTACGCCGTACTTTGACAGTTTAAACTCACAACAAACAAAAATTCAATAGGAGCAAAATATTGTTGACATTCCTAACGATGCCACCTGGTTTAGTACGCCCTGCTTGCAATGACTTTCAAAGTTTTTTTCAAATCCCTAACTACCCGTCCACACGAGCAAAAAGTTTGGCAATTATTGCCGTGGCAACCGTCAAATTTGATTGCCGACACAAGATATTAACGTGTTGACCACATGAATATATGTTAGAACACATATTCGGCAACAATCTTCAATCGACAATAATCTTTTAACACATGCTGTCAAATTGAATTGTCATTTGATTGAAATTTTTGTCTTATAAGAAAACAACACTGTTTATAATGTTTTAAGATTTGTACGTGTTCGCTACCAAGATATACAAGCAAGAACATTGGCAATTGACGTCGCGTTTCTGCCGGCGTTATTGCTTGTATCAAGACACGAAATGTTGCTCGTGTGGTCGCAGTGTAAAGGCTATGTCAGATAAAACTTTCGTTTCGCATTGCGTTGTAGATTTGCTTTGACATCTAAAATAAAATGTACATACTTATAAGAAAAATGCCACATAAAGCACTTTTAACCCAGCACAAGGCGAAAAGTTCGGCAACTCTTATCTTTTTGCGTGCTGTGACAAATCAGCACGAATAATTTTTTTTCTTTTGCTAAATTCGACACGTATGTAAGTTTTAAATATTTGAATCTGTATTATATAATCAATATAATAACAAAATTATCAACCTTTTTTTCGTACAAACAATGCGCAAGTGTTGTCAAAGTTTTCATTGTCTCATACACCTGTTGCTTTACGCTTTTCTATCAAAGTTAAAAACGCCAAGCAAAGCGACAAAGTTGTAGCTGACATGGCCTTAAAGTTTTGAAGTTAGCAAAATCAGTAAGCGCAAGTACAAAATATATGTGGCAGAAAAATTAATATTTTTATTAATTTTTATACCCTTCACAAAAAAGTGAAAGTGTATATATAGGTTTGTCATTCCGTGTGTAATTTCTACTATATGCACATGGGACCCCATAAAGTACATATATTCTGGATCCTTATGAATAGCGATGACGATTGAGCGATGTCCGTTTGTCCGTCCTTTTGTACGTGAAATCGGTTTTTCCAAGCCCCAGAAGAGCTAGAGACTTCGTTCTTGGACCGTTGGATTGGAAATGAACTTAAATAGAGTGCTATTGAAATTCAGAAAGATCCGAAGTATGGTACCAAAGCTTACACCTATTTCTCGACGTAAAATTTATACCAAAATTTATGCAATATATTGCAGTACATGTAAAAAACAAAATGGTTGCAAAATTTTAGTTTTTCTAAAACAAAACTACTTTATACCTCATGTAGATTTACATTGATAAAAAATATTAAAAATGCAACTGACGTTGGTTGCTTACTAATTAAAACTATTTTTTAGTTCAGTAAAAACAAAATTGGTATAAAAAATTAAAAAAAAAATTTAGATTCCGGAGGATGATAACTGCAATAATTTGTAGTACATGAAAGTGACCAAAATGGTTACAAATATTAAGGTTTTCTTAAATGAAACTATTTCATGAATCATTTGTAAAAATATATTAAAATGTCGTTTCCAGGGTTGGGAAATTCAAATATTTTTTCTGCATAAATGTAACCAAAAAGGCAATTTACGTTGTTTTTCTTGCTAATTAAAACTGGTTTATAATTCAGGAAGAACAAAATTGGTATAAAAATCTTTAAAAAATCAAAATTTCGACTACAGGGTTGGACAAATGAAATATTTTATGGCACACGAAAGTGGCCAAAAAGCTTAATAATTAAATTTTTTTTGTCAAGTAAAACCATGTTACACCTCACTAAGAATTGCATTGGTTAAAAATAAAAATTCGCTTCCAGGGTTGGAAAATCGAAATATTTTTGGTACATAAAAGTACCCACATAAATTCCAAATTTCGTTTTTTTTCAGTGAATTAAACATATTTTATACTTCGTTAAGAATTAAATTGGTATTAAAAATTTTTAAATTAAAAATTCGGTTCCAGGGTTGGAAAATCGAAATTTTTTGATACATAAAAGTATCCATATAAGTTCCCAATTTAATTTTTTTTTTCAGTGAATTAAACATATTTTATGTTTCGCTAAGAATTAAATTGGTATTAAACATTTTAAAAACTAAAAATTCGGTTCCAGGGTTGGAAAATCGACATTTTCTGATTCATTGAAGTAACCATATAATTTGCTATTTTTGATTTTTATGATGAATTATTCCTACTTTATATATCAGGAAGAAATAAATTGGTATTAAAAACCAAAAAAATCTAAAAGACGATTCTACGGTTGGACAATCATAACTTTTTGGTGTACATGAAACGGATTTTTTCTTTTTGTTTGTAAATTAAACATATTTAATATTTTTGAAAGACGTTCAGACGTATTAAAAGTAAGAAGAGCCAAACATTTAGCTTCTTAACCAAAAAACTTAAACGTTGTTTTAAATATTAAAGTAACTGATAACATCATTTTGTTTTTTTTTAATTATTTTTTAATTAAAGCTACTTTCTGTTTTAGCAAGAAAGAAGAATTACATATGTGAAGGGTATTTAAGATTCGGCACAGCCGAATATAGCACTTTTACTTGTTTTTATTTGTTATGGTCCTCTGATTATAAAAAAGGACGAAATTTAAAGTTTTATTGATACGATTTTTTTCATACCCTTCACAAAAAAGTGAAAGGGTGTATATAGGTTTGTCATTCCGTGTGTAGTTTATTCGATATCAATATAGGACCTCATAAAGTGCATATATTCTGGATCCTTATGCATAGCGATGACGACTGAGCGATGTCCGTTTGTCCGTCCGTTTGTACGTGAAATCGGTTTTTCCAAGCCCCAGAAGAGCTAGAGACTTCGTTCTTGGACCGTTGGATTGGAAATGAACTTAAGTAGAGTGCTATTGAAATTCAGAAAGATCCGAAGTATGGTACCAAAGCTTACACCTATTTCTCGACGTAAAATTTATACCAAAATTTATGCAATATATTGCAGTACATGTAAAAAACAAAATGGTTGCAAAATTTTAGTTTTTCTAAAACAAAACTACTTTATACCTCATGTAGATTTACATTGATAAAAAATATTAAAAATGCAACTGACGTTGGTTGCTTACTAATTAAAACTATTTTTTAGTTCAGTAAAAACAAAATTGGTATAAAAAATTAAAAAAAAAAATTTAGATTCCGGAGGATGATAACTGCAATAATTTGTAGTACATGAAAGTGACCAAAATGGTTACAAATATTAAGGTTTTCTTAAATAAAACTATTTCATGAATCATTTGTAAAAATATATTAAAATGTCGTTTCCAGGGTTGGGAAATTCAAATATTTTTTCTGCATAAATGTAACCAAAAAGGCAATTTACGTTGTTTTTCTTGCTAATTAAAACTGGTTTATAATTCAGGAAGAACAAAATTGGTATAAAAATCTTTAAAAAATCAAAATTTCGACTACAGGGTTGGACAAATGAAATATTTTATGGCACACGAAAGTGGCCAAAAAGCTTAATAATTAAATTTTTTTTGTCAAGTAAAACCATGTTACACCTCACTAAGAATTGCATTGGTTAAAAAGAAAAATTCGCTTCCAGGGTTGGAAAATCGAAATATTTTTGGTACATAAAAGTACCCACATAAATTCCAAATTTCGTTTTTTTCAGTGAATTAAACATATTTTATACTTCGTTAAGAATTAAATTGGTATTAAAAATTTTTAAATTAAAAATTCGGTTCCAGGGTTGGAAAATCGAAATTTTTTGATACATAAAAGTATCAATATAAGTTCCCAATTTAATTTTTTTTTTCAGTGAATTAAACATATTTTATGTTTCGCTAAGAATTATATTGGTATTAAACATTTTAAAAACTAAAAATTCGGTTCCAGGGTTGGAAAATCGACATTTTCTGATTCATTGAAGTAACCATATAATATGCTATTTTTGATTTTTATGATGAATTATTCCTACTTTATATATCAGGAAGAAATAAATTGGTATTAAAAACCAAAAAATTCTACGGTTGGACAATCATAACTTTTTGGTGTACATGAAACGGATTTTTTCTTTTTGTTTGTAAATTAAACATATTTAATATTTTTGAAAGACGTTCAGACGTATTAAAAGTAAGAAGAGCCAAACATTTAGCTTCTTAACCAAAAAACTTAAACGTTGTTTTAAATATTAAAGTAACTGATAACATCATTTTGTTTTTTTAAATTTTTTTTAATTAAAGCTACTTTCTGTTTTAGCAAGAAAGAAGAATTACATATGTGAAGGGTATTTAAGATTCGGCACAGCCGAATATAGCACTTTTACTTGTTTTTATTTGTTATGGTCCTCTGATTATAAAAAAGGACGAAATTTAAAGTTTTATTGATACGATTTTTTTCATACCCTTCACAAAAAAGTGAAAGGGTGTATATAGGTTTGTCATTCCGTGTGTAATTTATTCGATATCAATATAGGACCTCATAAAGTGCATATATTCTGGATCCTTATGCATAGCGATGACGACTGAGCGATGTCCATCTGTCCGTCCGTCTGTACGGTTTTCCCGAGCCCCCCGAAGAGCTGGAGACTTCGTTCTTGAAGCGTTGGTTTGGAAATGAGCTTAAATAGAGTGGTACTGAAATTCAGAAAGATCCGAAGTACGGCGCAAAATTTATACGAAAAATCAAATTTTTTCTAATGTTTGTAAATTAAACGGCCCATTCCGTATTTTTAAGTACATGTAGTAAATCAAATTGTTAAAAATTTTAAGTTTTTCTTTAACAAAACCTTTTTATACGTCATGAAGATTTGCATTGTCAAAAAAAGAAATTTTAATTCAGATTTTGCTTTTTTTATACAAAAAAGTAATCAAACAGGCAACTGATGTTGTTTTATTTTATTTTTTTTTTGCTAACTAAAAATGCTTATAATTTAGGAAGAACAAAATTGGTATCAAAAATTAAAAAAAAAAATTGTAAATTTGTCTTAAATAAAACTTCTTTATACCTCATAAAGAGTTTCATTGGTAAAAAAAAAAAAATTAATATTTCACTTGCATGGTTGGTAAAATGAAAGAATTTTTTGGTACATGCAATATTTTGTAGTACATGTAATAACCAAAATGGTTACAAACTTTGAGTTTTTCTTAAACAAAACCACTATATACCTTATCAATATTTGCATTGATAAAAAAATTTTAAAAAATTTAAATTTCGCTTCCAGTGTTGGGAAATTAAAAGTTTTTTTTGCATAAAAGTAAGGAAATAGGCAGCTGACGTTGTTTATTTGGGTTTGCTAACTAAAACTATTTAATAATTTAGGAAAAACAATATTGGTATCAAATTTAAAAAAAAAAAATTTCTGCTCCAGGGTTGGACAAGTGGACTATTTTATGGTTCATATACCATAGTGACTAAAATGGTTAAAAAAAATTGATTTTTCGTATATAAAACTATTTTATACCTCATGAAGACTTGCATTGATAAAAAAAAACACAACAATTAAAATTTCGCTTCCAGTGAAAATGAAAGTTTTTTTTGGTATATGCAATATTTTGTAGTACATGTAATATCCCAAATGGTTGCAAATTTAAAATTTTTCTGAAATAAAATGACTTTATACCTAATGAAGAGAAGCGTTGGTAAAAAAAAGAAATACAAAACTGTCAGGGGTGGGAAACTAAAATTTTTTAGACATAAAAGTAACTACAAAAGCAATTTACGTTGTTGTTTTTGCTAATTAAAACTATTTTATAATTTAGGAAGAACAAAATTGGTATTAAGGTCTTAAAAAATCAAAATTTAGATTTTAGGGTTGGACAAATGAAATCTGTTATGCCAAGTGAAAGTGACCCAAATGGTTACAAACTTTAAATTTTTCTTTAATAAAACTATTTCATGCCTCATTTAGAGTTGCGTTGGTAAAAAAACAAAAAAATTAAAATTTCGTTTCCAGGATTGGAAAATTGAAATATTTTTTATGCATAAAAGTAACCAAAAAGGCAATTGACGTTCTTGTTTTTGCTAATTAAAACTATTTTATAATTCAGGAAGAACAAAATTGGTATTAAAATCTTAAGAAAATCAAAATTTCGACTCCAGGCGTGGACAAGTGAAATATTTTATGGTGACCAAAAAGTTTAAAAATTTTAGTTTTTTTTGTCACGTAAAACTGCGTAGTGAGGTGTACTACAAATTGCATTGGTAAAAAAATAAAAAAATTCTCTTCCAGAGTTGGAAAATCGAAATATGTGTTTCTGGTACATAAAAGTACCCACATAAATTCAAAATTTTGCGTTTTTAGTGAATTAAACCTATTTTATACTTCAGGAAAAATTAAATTGTTATAAAAACTTTTTATATTAAAAATTATGTTCTAGGGTAGGAAAATCGAGATTCTTCGATACATAAAAGTTCCCAATTTTTTTTTTTCAGTGAATTAAACATATTTTATACTTCGCTAAGAATTAAATTCCTAATAAAAATTATTTTCATTAAAAATTCGGTTCCAGATTTGGAAAATCGGAATTTTTGGTATATAAAAGTAACCCTATTTTGGTTTTTTTCAAGGAATTAAACTTATTTTATACTTTGCTAAGAATTAAATTGGTATTACAAATTTAAAAACAAAAATAAAAACTCGGTTCCAGGGTTAGAAAATCGAAATTTTTTAGTACATAAAGGTAGCCATATAAGTTCCTAATTTTTTTGTGAATGAAATCTTTACTTAAAGTTAAATTGGTATTAAAAACCCAAAAAAATTAAAAATCCAATTCCAGGGTTGGAATATAGACATTTTTTTATTCATAAAAGTAACCATTTAATTTGCTATTTTTGGATTTTATGATATATATTTTATATATCAGTAAGAGCTAAATTGGTATTAAAAACCAAAAAAAAAAAATCTAAAAGACTATTCTACGGTTGAACAATTAAAACTTTTTGGGGTACATGGAACGGATTTTTACTTTTTGTTTTTATATTAAACATATTTAATATTTCTGGAAGACGTGCAGAAGTATTAGAAATAACAAGAGCGAAACATTTAGCTTCCTAGCCGAAAAATTTAAACGTTTTGTTATATATAAATGTAACCGATAACATCATTTTGATTTGTTTTTTAATTAAACCTACTTTCTGTTTTAGCAAGAAAGAAAGAAAGAAAAATTACATCTGTGAAGCGTATTTAAGATCCGGCACAGCCGAATGCAGCACTTTTACTTGTTTTTATGTCTCGATTTCTTATACCCTTTAAAAAATTTTGTAGGCTAATTGTTCGAAATTTTAATTTAAATCTCAGAAAGACATGATAAATATTCCAAGGCACAAAGGCAAGTCAACATCAGTTTTTGTTATTCAACTTACACAGCAGAGCAGAACAGCTGTTTTCGAAAGACGCAACCCTTTCATCATCAGTGCTTATGTGTATTGTTTATTAGCCTGTGGTAAAAAATTTACGATAGAACACAATTTAGTATTTACAATGTTAGATGGTAAGACGGCTCAAACAGTTACAGGTACAACATCAGCAGCTGTTTGCTACATTTGTAAAGCGAAGCCCATTGAAATGAATGATTTAGAATTAGTTTCAAGAAAAGCTATTGATATCGAAGCATGTAAGTTAGGCATTTCCTCCTTGCATGCACGAATTAAGTTTATGGAATGCATTCTTCATCTTGCTTATAATTTACCATTTCAAAAGAGGTCGGCGTCGAAGGAAGAGCACAAAATTCTTAAACAGGAAAATAAACATCGCATTCAAGTGGCCTTAAAAGAGCGGATGGGTATAAGAGTAGATGCTGTTCAACAGGGAATCGGGTCTTCCAACGATGGCAACACTTCAAGACGTTTTTTTTTGAACCCTCAAGTTGTTGCTGACATATCTGGGGTCAACGAGGAACTTATTGATCGATTTCGAGTTGTATTGCAAATAATAACGTGCGGCCAGAAAATAAACTCATCTAAGTTTAAAAATTTTGCATGGGATACGGCGAAACTATTTGTAGAAAAATATAGATGGTTCTACATGCCGGTTACGGTTCACAAAGTACTTATTCATGGAAAAGAAATTATGGATGCTGCTTTACTTCCAATAGATTTGCTTTCAGAAGAAGCTGAAGAAGCTCGAAATAAAGACTACAGAAGGTATCGGCTAATGTTCGCCAGAAAGTGCAGCAGGATGGCAACAAACACAGATGTTTTCCATCGTCTTCTTGTATCGTCAGATCCTTATATTACCAGCATAAGACGTCAACCGCATAAACATGTTTTAGAAGTTGATGATGTCGTTAAAGAAATGATAGAAGATGAATAAAAGTCTATGTTTGTTCTAATTTTGATATTTATTCATTCCGATGATTTGAAAAACAATAGGGGGTGGTGAGCGTGGAAGGTTCTCTTGAAACTTTGTATATTTGAGATAAAATATATTTCCCAATTACATGTGTGGTGGGCGTTGGGCGTGGCAGATTTTCATGAAACTTTTCAGATATTTAAATTTCATAATACTGATAACTTGCACTAAGTTTCTTTATGATCGGTTAAAGAACAAAACTTTGGAGCGGAAAAATATTTTCGTTTTATGTAGGCGGGGGTGGGGGACGGTAGGCGTGGCAGATTTTCTCGAAACTTTGTATTTTCAGCTTTATAACACTGATGATTTGTGTAAAGTTTCATGAATTTTGGTGAAGAAATAAAAATTTTTGGGAAAAAATATTTCCGGCTTACATGTGCGGTGGGCGTGGCAGATTTCCATGAAACTTTCCATATATTTAAACTTTGTAATACTGAAGATCTGTGCCGAGTTTCGTTACGAACGGTTAAGAAATAAACATTTGGGGTGAAAAAATATTTTTGGATTATATGGGCGGTGGGCGATGGGCGTGGTCAATTTTGATGAAACTTTAAAATTTTCTTAACTGAGTTAATAGAAGCATATGTACCAAATTTCAATGTTCTACGAGCTCTCCTTATATATTTTGCCAAGAAATGTATGGAGAAATCCCACTGTGCGATGTGGCGATACTAAAAAGGGGAAACAATCCTAGGGTTCTTTGTGGAAGGGCAATAGAGGCCTTAAAGTTAGCTTATAACTGGGCTACGGAAAGGGGTCTCAATGTCAACCCAGAGAAAACAGAAATTTGTATGTTTACGAGAAAATGGAAGATTGCACATTTGGAATCGACGGTTTTTCGAAACAGGACGATACAAGTTAGTAGGAGGCTCAAATATCTAGTAGTGATACTCGCCTGGAGGTTATCCTGGAAGAACCATATAGAAAGTAGAGTAATCAAGACCCAAAGAGTATGGACCTATTACAGAAGGGCAATCGGCTCCAAATGGGGAATGAACCCAAAGATGGCACACTGGCTCTATATGAGCGTGGTAAGACCAATTGTGACGTTCACCTCGTTAGTGGGGTGGACGTCCTTAGAAAGGAAGGTTAATGTCAAACACCTTTAAAGAATACAAAGACGGTGCTGTATCGGTATCTGTGGTGCAATAAGAACCACACCAACTAAGGTTATGGAAAATATTCTATCAATACTGCCTATTGATATACAGGTTAAATATGAAGCAGCTCAGGCTGCTACGAGATTGATAGTGATGGGTGAGTGGCCGACAATAGACCACATAACCAAGCACCAGGGTATATGGTGCGGGAACAACGCTCGCACGGCTACGTGCGATAGGATCCCTATTAGATATGTACGATCACACTACACCACCATAATATCGGAAGGCATGGAATGGGAGGATGCAAGTGCAATGGGCCCAATAACGAACCTATACACGGACGGGTCGAGGATTGGTGACCGATCGGGTGGAGGTTTCTGTGACATGGGTCGGAACTTTCGCAAATACTTCCGCCTGCCGGATCATAGCACAGTATTTCAGGGTGAGATCATGGCTATTGCGAAAGGGATAAGATGGTTAAAGGAAATCGATAACAGACTACCAGTTCATATATTCACGGATAGTAGGAAGGTCATCGAGACCCTGAGGAATCATGTGGTTCAATCTCGGTGTGTACTACAATGCAAGGATGAGATTAACTCATATACGCAATGTGGGGGCATAGAGATAATATGGATTTCAGGACATCAGAGAATACCTGGAAATGTTGAAGCAGATAGGCTAGCAAAGATGGGAGCATTAATGGCGAACATCACGCTAGACAGTCCGAAGCCATTTCAGGTTTTTAAGAACGAATTAAGACGGTGGGCTATAGAATTCCATAAAAGACATTAGCAGCACTCTACTGTAGGTAGGGTGAGTAGAATTTTAAGGGGGGACCCAGATGGTAACAGGACGAAGGAGATTCTAACGTTGAGTAGGACATCACTACGGAGATTGGTTTATTTGATAACAGGTCATACAGAGTTAAGGAATCACCTGACAAGGATGGGTGTCGTTGACGATATAACATGCAGGGCCTGTCAGGAAGAGGACGAAACACTAGAGCACTACTTGTGCTACTGTCCAGCTTTTAGCCAAGTCAGAAGGAGATTATACGGGAGATGGAATTTCTTAGGGGTTCTCGATGGAGGGACTTAAGGAGATACATCGAAGAAACTGGGTTCTTGACGTAATGGAATTTAAAGGTTTCCATGGTATCGGTGGAGGCTCCCTACAGTAAAATGGGGACTGATAGAAGTTACTACTTCTTATATCGTTAAGTGCCCTTAAACACGGTACTATATTGTAGCACTCGTACCATCTCTAAATAGCGTGACTTCTTATTTGACTTTTACCACATTCATATACAGATATGTACGTTCATAACCTACATACATTAAATTATTACATAGTATAAGATTAAGAAATAAAAGGGCAGTTACTGAATTACTCTCTAGCCTAAAACATCGTGTATTATT
This sequence comes from Linnaemya tessellans, assembly GCA_951800035.1. Lineage (NCBI taxonomy): Eukaryota > Metazoa > Arthropoda > Insecta > Diptera > Tachinidae > Linnaemya > Linnaemya tessellans. Next base: position 58,079,641 of record OX637532.1, read on the forward strand.
CCGCAGGTTTTCTAAAGGTAACAGGGACTCCTTATTATTGAGCGCACAACAGACCCTGAACGGATTGGGATAGCTTATGCCCCTCTCTTCAACCTAACCTAACCTAAGATCTTGTGTCTCGTATCGTGCAATGCCGGGCATTCACAAAGGAAGTGATAAATTGTCTCTTCTTTGCCCTGATCCCGGCAGCTGCGACAGAATGCATTATAGGCGAGACCTATCCTACCAGCATGTCTGCCTGTTACCCAGTGCCCCGTCATTACTGCGAGGAGTCTTGAGATGTCCTTACGGTTCCTGTTCTTCTGTCGTTGTAGCAGGGCCACATATTTCTAGCCAAGTGTCCAGCTTGCACCACCTGTCTGCAGCCTTCTGCCGGTAGTGGCTCTGAATGCCGCATACAGCATGGCTACCGATACAGCGTTGGAGACGTCCATAGCAGATCCAGCCCTAGCTAGCTTGTCCGCCTGTTCGGTTCCAGGGAGATGAGGCTAGTGTCAGCCTGATATCCCAATCTGGATAGAAGCTCCCTGCATTGAGCTACTAAGGTAGAAGAAGTAGTGAATGACCTCAGACACAGGAGTGCCGCCTGGCTGTCGACAAAGATGCCGACTCTACCCTGAACACCCCTTTCAATCAGTAACCTAGCCGGCCCCCATATAGCCAATATTTCCGCCTGAAATACACTAGCTTCATCAGGGAGTCGGAGCGAAAGTCTTGTTCCAAGGTCCCTTGAGAAAACCCCTGAATCTACACCACAGATCATTCTTGATCCGTTAGTATACATCCTGCAGTCGAAGTCCCTCTCTGTGTTTCCCCCTCTTGAATGGAATGAGGAATGAAAGAATTTAAGTTTAGTTCTTTTTCGTTCTTATTCTTAAATACGTACATACATACTATGTATAAATGAACTGAAAAGAAATTAAGTTTAGTTATATTTTGCTACATTAATAGTATACTAGAGTATATAATTTTTGCGGTTATTAATTATAAAATTTTTTTTGTAGGGTCATTTAGGGGCAAAGGTTGAAGGAGGGTAGGGCAGAGGAAGATCAGAGAGCATCTCAGATTCTTCATAAAAGCTTTAAAATTAATGTTTTAAGGAACGTAGGCTTAAATTATACAATATGTTAAATATTTACACTATTTTTCCATGTAATATTTTACTTCAATGGCCACTAAAGTAGGCGGGGTCCAAATAAGAATTTTTCTGATTTTCCGGCTGCTTCCAAGTTCAACGCTTTGGATCTCATTTGACTATTTGAGTATTTCATTTGCTTAACAAAATTACAAAAACACTTTAAAAATTATCTTGTTTTTTTGGAAGTTGGTTTAGTTCTTCCTAGGGGAACTTTTGTAACCCTGGTCCCATTTACGAACTTTGCCTGTGCTATCCTTCAGTACATATTTATCCCAAATATCAAGGTTCTTTTCATATGTACTCAATCGTGATTTTCACAGACGGACATGGCTGGATCGTCTTAGATTTCATCACTGATCAAGAATATATATGGGGACTTAGAGGGATATTTCGCAGCGTTACACATTTGGAATGACAAAGGGAATATACCCTCCAATTTTTTTTATTTTTGGAGGGTATAAAAAGTATATTCAGAAACATTACTTTAACTAATGTATTCTTCAAATAATTTTACTTGTTGATACTGGCGACGCCATCATTCTCTCTTGTCTGTTTACACTGTAAACTTTGCAGTCAATGATGCAAAAACACGATAATTAATTCATTCAAAGATTTGGATTTCTTTGTAATTTTTTGTATAGTTTTAATATAAAATGACATATTTCTTAGTTTAACATATAAAATAACATATATACTAAATAAAAAAACTTAAACTAAACTTATTTATAGTCATGCAAAATAATATCTATATATGCCTATTTTCTAATAAAGGTCTACACCGGTTATTTGAGGAACTACCTTTGTTTACGCGAATTGATAGTATGTATGTAGATGTATGTATACATATATATATATATATATATATATATATATATATACATATATAAAAATATATATATATATATATATATATATATATATTTATATATATATATATATATATATATATATATATATATATATATATATATATATACATATATACATATATGTGGGTGCTGTTGACTGAAGTAGTAGAACACGAGGCTATAAAGCGAAGGGTCCTGAGTTCAACCCCACGTTGAGTCATGAAATATTTTGTTGAATTCTTCCGATCAGAATTAGTGTATGGTTGTGTTAGTTGTTAACATCCAATGATGAAGGCATAGCACTGCTCACTGAACATAATTTGCAGCGACTGCCATTATCATGTACTAAAAAGCAGAGCTACAGTCGGTCCTGTAGCAAAAATTATCCGGCGAAGTAAAAAGGTTGAAATAGCTACAAAAAATACTCTTTTTCTTCTCATCTTTCTTAATCTGTCCCTTCAATAACATCCCCTCCTTTCTAGTTCCGGCGCATTGCACTGCATTTTTGGGGTATAAATATATATACATATATATATATATATATATATATATATATATATATATATATCTATATATATATATATATATATATATATATATATATATATATATATATATATATATATATATATGTATATATGTATATATAAGTAAAATAAAAACTTCACGGTTTGAGTTTGGTTTGATAATTAAGTTTTATTTAGTCAAGAAAGGTTTTTTAAAATTTAAAAATACAAAAATATTTAAAGCTTAGGTTGCATAAAAATTGCTTCATTGAATTGAGTGTCATATAAACAATTCCATGAATATACCAGCACATGCAGTTAGCAGACGCTTACGTCTGCACTAAATGCATGCGCAAGTACCCTACGGTATGTTATGTTTGTCACTCCCCCCTTCTCCAGAGATTTCAATGTACTCGTTTTTCTTACACTACGCATATTTTTAATGAGATTTAAGAAATTAAGTCCTTGTAATATTATTAATATTAAAATTAGTACCATAATAACAAAAATTAATGTAAGCATAATGTAATTAGATTCTTTTGTGACATAATGACGGTGATAATAATTTTTAATTGATTATACATGGTTTCCGGAATTTTTTAACAAATGGTACAATGTTTCTTAGTGGGTTGTTTATTTTGCTTTCAAATTCAAAAGATCCACTTTTAACTTTGAAGTTATTAATTGTTTGTACATTATTTCCAATAATTGATATATTCAGATCGTTACAATTTTGGTTTATTGTTGTTTCATATAAATTATTAGTTAATATGATATTAGGTGGTATAAAGTTCATGCTTATGCCTTTATTGGTTTTAAAAGTACTATTCGATAGTTGGTCATTAAGTAAATTTTCTAAACATAAATCATACAAAGGTATCTATTTCATACAATTTTTCGTTTTTCTTAATAAAATCTGTGTTTAAACTTACTACTAATTCTTGGTTATTATTTTCTGGGGTTGGAATTATCTTAAATTTAGGATATCTAGTAAAATTTCCAGGAATACTTATTACAATATACATATATCATACATTCTTAAATTCAAACGGAAGTTCTAATAAATTCAAATTGATCAGCAGTTAACTCTGATATGGTTTCAATGACTCTAAGTTTTAGGATTAATAATGCCCAATTTGGCAAACCAAATAGGTTTTGACATTATCAAGAAACGTATCAGAAATAATATTTGTTACAAGCGCATTTTGGATGGCATTTCGTCAATTCAACAATGTATTTCTAGCATTCACATCTTGAATAATGCTATTTATATTGACTTCACCATATTCAATCCTATTGTTGATATCAATTAACGATTTCTCTATAATATCCCTATCCTCGCTATCAAGAGTGCCAAAAAGAAATTTAAAACCTCTACCTATTGCATTGAAGAGTCCTCGTTTGTATCTTTTAATAAATAACTGATTTTCTTTACCCGCCATATATATATATATATATATATATATATATATATATATATATATATATATATATATATGTATATATATATATATATATATATATATATATATATTTATATATATATATATATATATATATATATATATCTAGATATAATGTCAGATTGCAAAAATTCATGTTTATCGTTCTCACTACACAGTTCCCTGTATGCAACCTCTCATTGATTGATTGAAATGTAGCCAAAGTTATTTATAATTTTATCTACTGAAATAGTTTGAGCAAAAACTCCTGGCATAAGGTAGGACAATACCATAGTGATTGTAAACGTATGAAAGATGTTAATGAGATGTTCCAGGTTGTTCTTCCGTTCCGCTTTGGTTCCTGAAACTGTTAATATTCGTAATTCTATCCCTCTTAAAATGACTCTTATATTTCCTAACGTTTCTATCCTAAAATATTACCATCGTCTTCTGTTCTTAGTACTTCTGCTCTTTTGAAAGGATTATCTATTTTGTTTAATCTTTTTCTTTTGCTTTCTGCGTTTATATGTATCATATTGATCGGAATTTCATTTCTGTTTTTATTGGCATTACTAATTCTACTAGCTTTTTTGCACTGAGGGTCTACTACAGGTTGAAATTTATTGAAAAATATGTTGTAAGGTTTTTATCCTGCGTTAGAGTGGTTTATATTGTAATTGTAATGAAAGATAGTTTGTTCAACGCTCATATAAATTATTTCTTTATCACCTGATATATTCACAACTCGGAGTTTTGCGTTTAATGTCTTATGCAGCTTTTCAATGTCACCTATACCAGTTTTACCGGTAATCTCGAAAACTAGTAACTGCTCACACCACTGCTTAATATTTACATTATTCATGCCCTGATCTTGATCTATTTTTAAAACTTTCGGGGGATCCATAGTATTGAATACCATTAACAATGCTCGTTTCGTCTCCAACCAGTGTAAATTGGAGACTTTTGCACCTACTGCAAATTTCGAATAAAGGTCAATACATTTCAAGTAGTTCTCTTTGTTCCATTCCCAGAAGTCTACAACAAAATTTTCTCGCGTCAATTTGCATAAATTGCATAGTTCGCACAAATGTATTATTTTGAAGATTTCTTTCACATAATTTGAATAATAGCACTTGTTTGAAAAGAGATTTACAATATCTTTCATTTCCTGGTGCAAACCCTCTAAATGCATTTCCATCATAACTATTTTAAGTCTCGAGTATTCCGTAACGTTTTCTAGTTCCTTCATTGCTCTTGCTAATTCGGTGGCTCCTGACTCTATTAAATTCTTATAAGCGTCCTGGAATCGGACAAAATCTTCATTATTTGGCATTAGAATTGCCGACTTTTTACCAACGATATGTTCTTTTATAATATTCGTAATTTCATCATTGTTCAGTTCTATGTAGTACAAAGTTGTAACATTATTTTGAAATATTTTTTGTTTTTATAATTATTTGAAAATATTTTTTGTTTTTCCACACTCTCATTATTACTTCAAAAAAGTTTTATTTGATTTTTAAATGTACATATTTAATGACCTTTCAGAAATGGGAATATAGTTCGCATCATCTTCTTCTTGTGAGTGAACAGGGGCCATAATAGAGTCTCTATCTTCATTCATATTACAATCGGCCATCTTTATTCTGGAAAGCGCATCAGCGACATGATTTTCCTTACCGGGAATATGTGTTATATCAAAATCAAATTCATTAAGCTTAATTCTCCACCTTTGGAGTTTGGCATTCGGCTCGTTCAGATTGTGAAGCCACTTAAGGGCATTATGGTCACTATTTACCTACCAAAGAGGTACGGGCGAAAATATTTGGTTGCCCAAACCAAAGATAAAACTTTACGTTCAATAGTCGAGTAGTTAACCTCACGTTCATTGAGTCTCCTACTTGTAAAACATATTGGCCTATCCCGCTGGCTCAAGACAGCACCCAAAGCAACGTTTGAGGCATCCGTAGTTAACGTAAAATCTTTTTCAAAATCAGGATATGAAAGAATAGGTTCACTAGTTATCATAATCTTTATAGTCTCTACAGCATTTATATAATTTCTAACATTATAATCTATCTTATTTCCCCTTTTAAACAGGACGTCAAAGGTTTTGTTATTCAACCAAATGTTGATGGAGCATTTTTAAGACCGAAGAGCATTCTCAAAAATTCAAAATGGCCATTGGTCGTGCGGTCTTTTTCTTATCTGCAGGGTCCATCTCTGTTTATTGGAAGCTCTTAGCTAGATCTATTGTTGAGAAGTATTGACATCTTCCCAACTTATCTAAAATGTCTTCCATATTATGAATAGGGTATCTATCGGCTATCGTAATATCATTCATTTCCCATTTGATATTTATAGTCATCTAAAACTATGGTATTTCTACCAACATCAATTTGCGCGTTCAAAATTTGTAGCGCATCATAACCTAACAAACCTTCGTAGTTATCCGAAAAATCATATATATAAAGTTTTATCAACTTATTATGCAAACAAATGTGTTGAACTGAATCTAATGTTACGAAACCTGTAGCTGTACTTAAAGTAATTGGTTTTGTTATTTATATTACCGACGGCAAAATATTCGTTCTTATAATACTAACGGAAGATCCTGAATCAACAAGAAAATAATAGGGCTTATTATCTACATAAAGTGTTACATAGGGTAATTTTTGCGAGGTCGTAAATGAAAATTTGAGGCATACTGATCCATTCGAACAGGTGCTCCGTATCTCCTAACTCTGGATTGATTAGAATTATTCGATCTAGCTAGGCCATCTACTTGCACACTTGAGCTTGGAAGAGATTGCCGTGGGCAATTATCAAACTTAATAGGAATATTGGTGTTAAAATCTGATTGATTAGGATAACCTATTTGATAATTTTGATTTTGCAGTACATAACCAAAAGGTTGAGGAATATTCGTGTTATATTGACATGGGTAGGGAAAATGTGGAATTTGCCAAAAATTAGGGAAAAGTTGATAATTTTTCATTTTATTAAAGCTATTGTTGTTTTTATTCCTTTAAAATTTTTTCCTTAAACTCAAAAAGATATGAACGGGCTTTCTTTTAAAATTTTTAAGGCTGACTTATAATCTGAGACGAGTTGGGAATTAAGTAAGGCACATATATGGTAAGGCAAATTTGTTCTTAATACTTCTAGACTAAATCTATCTACTTAAAATTTGTAAATGTTTTTTCTTATTTCTGTTTCTTAACTTAATTTGATGCAATCTTTACTTTTACATATTTCGCTATTTAAAGTATAGCAAAATAACTTAATTACACTATTTGTAAATATAATATTATCTAGTTCCAAAATGAGTGTTGAGATTTGTTTTTTTTTCACCAAACTCATCTAGTAGGCACTCCGCAGTGCCTTTCAAACTGTTGGGTTCTCCCTCTTAAGTAGATCTGTCGCTGGTCCGATCAGCTTCCTCTGGATTGCGGTAAAAAATAGCTGTTTAACCTCAATCTCAAGACCGGCAATGGTAGCCGCTATAGAATCAATATGTGCAACAAACATTGCGAGCGCCTTCGTCTCTCCCTGAAATGGCTTTAGGCTTTGAAATGTCAGTTCTTGCTTTTATTTGTCATGCTTGCAATTGTGCACTTATTAAACGGGCTGTTGGTTTCTTCAATTTCAGACATAAACTTTTTATTGTAATTATTTTTTAATCATTTAATTTATTTATTTTTAAAAGAAATAGTTGTTCTATTATTTAATTATTTTTATTTGTTGAAGTAATGTTTTTTTGATTTTTTTTCACTACCTTTAACTACTAAGTCACTTATAAATTATTGTTCCTATTCTATTGTCGGTTTTTAAAGAAAATGAATAAAACCAAGGTTTTGAAAATTGAAATGAAGAGGACAAAGTAAGGAAAATAATTGTTCTAGTTACACATTGAAAAACATTTTCACATAAAATAAATGTAAAATTTTCAATTCTATTTATTAAATTTAATATATGCATTTTTTAAATCCTTCACAATAAAGTGAAAGGCTAGATATAAGTTTTTACTCCCAGATTAACAATTTTTTAGATCAAATTAAAATATTTTAAATTGAAACTCAATTTTTTTCGAAACAAATTAACATATATTTCAAACAAATTATATTATTTTTAAAATATAATAAAATTTTTGCATATCAAATTCAAAATTTTTCCTATTAAAATCACTTTCTTTAGTTTAAAATTAGGTATTTCCGTTTTCAAATGCAACTGTTTTTAAACTTTGTTTAATTGTTGTTTAAAACTAAGTTGTTTTATATATGTTTCTTAGTGGTCAAATAACGCGGGAGACCACTGGAATATATATCTTCCTGTCCTGTACTGTTATACACAGTAAAAAGTTTTGAACTACTTTTACTACCAAATCTAAAAAATAAGTTCATTCGAATGTAATGACATTTAAAAAACGGAAGAAACCTTAAAAATTAATTTAATTTATATTTATTCTATTAAATTTTAAAACTTAACTCAAAGCTAGTTCATAGTAATACTAACCGAAAATTTTAAAAATTAAACTACGACCCATAGAAATACGTCAAATAAGAGCTTAATACACATAAATTATTTTATATAAATAAGGCCTATATATTTTCAGATTTTAATATTGAATTAAAAAACAAATGAATTTGGATTTTAATAACTTGAATTTAAAAAAAAAACATTGAATTAGAAATGAAAAAAATTTAATTTAAAAAGGAAAATGTTTAATTTGTGCTGAAAATAATTCAAATTACTTTGAAAAAAAGTTAATGTGTTTTGAAAATAATTTAATTTAATTTGAAAAAAGTTGAATTTGTTCCGAAAATGTGTTAATTTGAGAGTAAAAACCTATATTTATAGGTTTGTCATTCCGTGTGTAATATGGGACCCCATGAGGAATATATAGTATATTCTGAATCCTTATAAATAGCAATGACGTGAAATCGGTTTCCAAGCCTCCAAAAGAGCTAGGGACTCCATTCGTGGACTGACGGATTGGATATGTAGATCCAAAATATGGTTCTAGAGCTGGGAAGCTTATAACTATTTGTGGACGCAAAATTAACTAGCAAAAACCATTTATTTATTGTATTTTTGCTAATTAAATCTCATTAATAGTCTGAAAATAATCAAATTTGTACATAAAACTATACAAATAAAAATTTTTAGTCCAGGGAAGAGAAATTGGTCTTTATTTTTGTTTGCTAATTGAAACAATTTTAGAATCTAGGGAAAATAAAATTGGTATTAAAATTTAAAGAAATTAAAATATCGATTCCAGTGTTGAACAACTGCAACATTTTGTAGTACATGAAAGTGACCAAAATGGTTACAAATATTAATTGTTTATTAAGAAAAACTATTTTATAAAAAAATAAAAATTCGATTCCATGTTTGGACAATCTAAGTTTTTTTTTTGGTACATTAAAGTAACTATGTAAGTTCCCAGTTATGGTTCTTTCAGTGAATCAATTCGACTCTAGGGTTGGACAATCGAAATTTTTTTGGTATATAAAATTAAGATTGGAATATTAATATAAATTAATAAAATAGAATTTGAACAAATTCATTTATTAATAAAATAATAAAAAATGGTTTGCAGTCTTGCAGATTCGAACTTAAGCCCGTTGATAAAATTAACAATTTACATAAGAAAGTTCGACTAATAAAAATTCATACATAATTTATTTTTAAAACGTAATATAATACGAATTCATAATTAATAAAAAAAATTGCAATACAATTAATAACATATCAAATCTTTAAAACGTAAAAATGATACGAAGAATTTTAGGCCGGAAACCGTTCACTCTTCTGCTGCACTAATTATTTTCCCACCGTTAGCAGAAAACATATATTGGATTTCATAATCGTCTGGCTGCTGAATTAAACAAGCAAATTATTTTCCCGCTGACAGTAAAGGCCAAACAGATATTAAATTTCTCCAACATGATACTAGTTATTTGATTTAGCACGGTAATTCTCACGCCAAAATGTGGGAAAAATAAGGACGTAAAAAAGAGGTACGAATTTTGTTCAAGTATTATTAATTCTATTGATAGTTGTTTTTTATTTTTACTACGAAACAAACAAAAAAAAACTCAAAGGAATTAACAGGTGTCTTAAATATAAAAGTAACTGATAACAAAATTTTGTTATTGAACCTATTTTCTGTTTTAGAAGCAAAAAAGAAATACTTATGTGAAGAGGATTTAAGAGTATTTACTTATTTGTTATAAAATCTACACAATTTAAATAGTTTTCATTGAATTTTTTTCCAAAACTGTGTTTTTTAATAAAATAAAATATTTTAACGTCGATTTAAAGAAGGTAGGTAGCTGCTTTAAATTGTTTGAAGTTAATATCGGTTTAAATGACATGTGTTAAGCTAAAATTCGTTTTTGCGTGATACTTTAGAAATTTTGCATAACATTGGTTTACCAGCCCTTGTCACCGCAAAAAGAAAAAAAAACCAAATACATAAAAGTATAACCCAACACACCTAAAAAGCTATGCTTGAAGGAACCCTTTGAAGAGCGACTAGTTTGGTTGGATTCGGTTCAGCCGTTCAAAAGGTCACATACTTACACACACACACACTTTCATACATAGTAGTCATACAAGCTTGCTAGGAACTCAAAATGTTGAGATGTTGTGGAACCGTGGTAAAACCAGTAACTTCTGCTTCTTTTTTAATTTTCAATTTTCTTAGCGGGAAGTTAATAAATTCAATTTTGTGCTGCAACTTGCTAAAACTCTTTTACACAACAACAAAAAAAAAGAACAAAATCGCACAAAGAACTCAAATGCAAGAACCGATTTATATTTTTATTTTCATACCAATATCGCCTAAATTAAACAACACATGTATCTTTATTTTCCCCCAAAAGAGCTCTCTGAGGGTTAACCTAACCTCAATACACAGAGCAAAAACAACAATTTGGTGACAAACTTTCCTTTTTAATCCCCAATAGTGGGTCAGGACAATTATTTTTTTCCCAAACGAATGGTGGCAGTGTAGAGATTTTCTCACATTTTTGGAGACCGCCGGAAGACCTTTGTTACAGACTGCCTCCATTAATTAATTCTTTTATAAACAGCTTTCTTAACCAGTGCCATCATGTTTGTTTGTAATACTTTCTCAGTATTCACTTCGTATAATCTTTATAATTTTTTTTAAATTTTGCTTTTGCGATTAAACTTTCGCTCTTTAAAAAAATTTTTTCTTTACTTAAACTTTCTGCATCGTAAACCAATTTTTATTATTGGGTGAAACCAATCCACTCACTATGACTGAAAATCTTTTTCTATCCGTACATAGCAAAACGTTATAGATTACAACCGGACACTAAAGTAACTACATACAATGAGTCCTACACAAACAACGTACAAAAACACTACTGAAACATAGCCTAACTTTTTTTAAAGAGGCACGGGTAAATGCATCTATGCCCTCGAACTTTATTGCTTTTGCTTACATTAGTATACCTCTACACATCCTACTCATCCGCTCTATGAATATGTTGCAATCTACCAATAATAGCAACTTTGTCAACAAAATGCTATTTCTTCCAAAACGGATTTCCAGCCGACTAAATATCTCACCAACATGATACAAACACATTGCCTCGAGATACCACCGAACAATTTTATGTTCGAACTGATAAAAACACAAAAAAAATTAATAAACCTACATATATACATAGGTTTCTCCACTCACACGCTTACTAACTTTTACAAATTTTCCAGATTGTCGAACACAACGCCCAATATGTATACAAAATAAGCATAATTTTTAACAATTATTTGCTTCAATCCTGCATATTTCTATAAATCTTTACAGTGTGTCGTCGCGGGACCCAAACCTGTTACTCTTGCGTCTTCTTGATGCAGGACCACAGTGCCCTTTAGCTGTGTTTTGGGATTTAATTGGTGTTTGATTCTTGTATTACTTTGTATTTCACAAATTGACTTTATTAGCTCAGTCTTCGATCATGTATTTTATTTACAATAATATTACGAGCTATTTCTTTATTATGTTAAGTTAATTTATGCTTCACTTAAGCGTTTAAAACAGATACGGGCGTTCCATAGCACAATTGTGCTGAGATCATTCACACGTATTCTTACCCTCTTTAATTTAGTCGTCGATGAGACAGCGACGAATGAATATCAGGCGGATGCTTACGAATTCTTTTATATTTTTTTCCAGAATATTTGCCCACCAAGCAATTTGAGTCATGATGATATGCGAAAAATATTTTGTCATAAACAATCCTTTGGATAACATACAATGCCTTTTATACAATTTTTTTTCAATAACGGACTATACTAATTCTCCTAATTTAGTAATACACTTAGTCTTATTAATTAGTCTGTGCAAAATCTTATCAAAAATATTTTGAATATGTTTCCCATATGAAAATGATCATCCATCAGTGGTGTTCAAAAATAAAAGTGAAGATGTATTGGTGAGAGATTTTGCCCAGCAAACATAATGTCAAACGCTTAAAATAAGAAAAACAGACAGAGTTTTTGCCATATATAAACAACTTATTAAGTGAATGTAATTTTAATTTTATGAAAAAAATATCGGGGACCGTAAATAGCAGTTATCAATATCAAAAAATAGAACAGTTATATTGAGAACAAAACAAAAATAAATCTTATGTAAATTGTTAATTTTATCAACGGGCTTAAGTTCGAATCTGCAAGACTGCAAACCATTTTTTATTATTTTATTAATAAATGAATTTGTTCAAATTCTATTTTTATTAATTTATATTAAGATTGGAATATTAAGCACTTGTTCATTGTAAATTTACAACTAAATTCAATTACTTGAACACTAAATAACAAAGAAGCTTTAGTTATCAGCAGCCGATGCACCTTCGTCGGCCCTGTAGCAAAAATTAGCCGGCGAAGTAAAAAAAGTTGAAGCAGCTACAAAAAAAAGAAAAAACTGTCTATCGTCTCGTCTCGTCTTTCCTAATCTGTCTCTCAATGCTATCCTCTCGTTTTCAGTTCCGGCACAATGCATTGCATATGTAGGGGTCATTCCCTCAGCGTTGGTCCTACTCCTCAAAAAAAATAAAGTTGCATTGAAGTAATTGATATTGTGGAAGAGCTGTACATAAACGTCAATGATGACAACTAAATTTTACAGATTGTATTAAGAGATAATTGTTCAGCAATTCATTCTATGTACCAATTATTGCTGAACATGTGTTCGAACCAAGAGCGGATGCAGCCTTCAGCTCAGTGGGGGGTCATGTAGTTGAAATTCAGTCGATCCACACAGAAAAAAAGTGAATGTTAAACTAGCATCACAAAATGTTAATTTAAAATCATGGTAAAATTTTACAAACCTGATACCTAACATAAAATTATCATTAATACGAATAGATTTTAAACGTTATAGTGTTAATATTACATTAAAACACATTAAAGTGCTATCCCGATAATACGGACACGCGATTTTATGGACACATACATATATAGTACCACTTTTTTTACTCTATAATACGGACAGTAATTTTTCTGTTTCATTCCTTGTATAATAATAGAACTTTTTACTGTATCAGTTGTCTACGCGTGGAATTTTCGCAATTTTGCTTTAGTTAGTTGAGTGTTTTTGTTGACATAGGTTCGCAAAACTTATTAAAGTTTAAGCTATACATATTTTTAAAAATTTCTTTATATAACTGGACATTGTAAAACAATCACCGCTATTGTGTTTGGCGTTTAACGCCTGAAAATTCGACAAAATGTAATAGCTTAAAGACAAAAAGCTAAATTTTCTTTAATCTATTACAAAATGTCGAATCTGAAGGCAAAAAACGCCAAACACAATAAAAGTGAATGAATAGTAATAGCAAGAGATCACATAAAAGTTTAAGAATAAAAAAGAAGTGTGAACTATTGGATGAACTAGTCACAGGTAAATCAGTAAGATGTGTTGCAGACAAAAAAAAAACCGACCGTGTTCGATATTAAAACAAATAGTGCTGCTTTAAGAGAATTTATGTCTAACATATATATGAATTTTTGTTTCATATACTACATATAAATGTAACATTTATTGAACTATATTCTCTTTTTAATAAAAAATTTGATATATATGGGCATTTCCAGAAAAAAGTCCACCTTGATCGAAAAATTAAAAGTTAACAAACAGATTTTTTCCTAATGTATTATAAAAGAGAAACTTCTAAAATAAATTAAATTTAGGAGCTCAAAGCTTTCTTTTGTTGGGATGGTGAAATACTGAGCTACAAGTTTGAAGTTCTCGTTTTTGTAAGTGTTTCTTAACTTCAAGGGCATTTTCTCTTTATAATTAACATTCCGAAAAGCAATTTCATAATAATACTCTCAATGCAAAACTGTTGCTACAAACATATTTAATCATAAAACAAATGCAAAAAATAAATTTAGTATTTTGTAGTTTTTATATAATTTTCTAATATTTATGTCTTTTTCGCATTTTTTTAACATAATAAAATAAAGTGGAAATTTTAGTAATGTAACGCCAGTAACGTAACGCCAGACCAATTTTCATAAAAGAAAAAAAAGGAAAAAAGATTTGTTCAATTTATAACTTGGAAAATAAATGTATATTGGTCCAAAACCTATCAAAAAATATTTGATTAAAAATACTTGCCCAATTCGCAGAGCTAAACAATTTTGTTATCAAAGTCAAATCGCACTTCCGTTTTTTGTAACGTAACGCCAGGTCACTTTTTGGAGTATATCTTGAAATTCTTAGGCTCAACTATTTCCATTTTTTGGCTGAATATAGAGCTATCCAATCACTTCTCTAATGTGAGAAAAAAACTTTTTTAAATTCTGGTTTTTAACGTTTTTTTTTCAACATATCGTCGTACAAAAGTAACGCCAAAATGGAAATGCCCATATACATATATAAAATTGATTTAGTTTATATTCTTTGCATTATGTATGTATGCAGGTAAAAAAATTAACATCTATAATCCGGACACTCCAGTGATACGGACATGCTCAGGATTTATGGTATCCGGATTATCGAAATAGTACTGTACTTAATGCAAATATAATGTACTTTTTACGGTTTTTTATTTGAAATACTAGACTAAGCTACTAATATCAAGGAAATTCGATTAAAAAGTGTTTAGCTTTACAGTCGACTCCGCTTGACTGGAAATAACCAAAACCAAATTGTTTTTCCGTTATCCGATTTTTTCTCTAAAACGTAGTTGGATTACTGAAATTTTGTTACAGTTAAGCGTACTGCTTAAAATCAGTAAAACAATATTTTTTATATCAAATCTGTATATTTTATTTACGTCAATTTAACGTAAAAATTTTATTTACAAAAAAATTATTCATAGAATTATTCATTTTGTTGTTGAAATTTTTCACGATTTCTCCGAACGTGTCTAGCCACTTGCATTGACAATATAATAGAAAAATACAATAAAGTTCGTATGAGCGAAAAGGACAAATACATTTTTCCATTTAATTTTTTAACGGACAAAACATTTTTTCAGCCTTAAGGTATGCAATCGTTTCTAATAAATAAATTTGTTATTGTTTATTTTTTCACTAAAACGAAGTAAGTTTCATACAAAACGTAGTTGTGGGCTAGCTTTTGGTTTTCAGTAATACGATATTTTCAATAAAGCGATGTTTCGCTTTGAAGTGAATAAGACTAGCTGCGTTTAAAATCAGTGCGGGGTCTTGCATCGCTTTCAGTAATCCGATTTTTTTCCGCTTTATTCAGTGTTGCAATAAAGTGGATTCGACTGTATTTTAAAATTTAAATGATCCGCACAATAAACAAGTGAACTTGTGTACATTTCATATACATGTACATAAATTTTTTTTTTATGTTTCTAATAGAACGATACAAAGTAGTGATGAACGCTTCATACAAGTATGTGTGAGACGACTCGACATCGAACATCTTTTACTGACATCATACATGAAAGTTTTTATTCTCTTCAACGCAGCAAAAGAGATTATTGAATGAAAACAGTATCAAATCGGCGAACGCATCGTTTGCTTAATTGTCCGTCTGGTAATCGAACATGTTTTATTCAAGTGTTTATGCAAACAAGAGTTGACTTCAGATGGAAAAGGACTATTTTGATTTTGTACCAAATAACTAAATAAAATTTAATTTTCATACCATGTAGGTACCATTTTTTTATATTTTTTATTTTTATATAAATAGAAATTCAAAAACTTCTCTACACAAGTATACAACAAAAAATATTATATACATAAAAATCTAGGAATCAGTTGATAAAATTTTATTCAAAAAGTCATACAATTTAAGATAATAAATTTTCTGGTAGTTTAAAATTTAGGCAACGAGACATTGATTGAAAACTTTTTCGGTATTTGGAAATCAATTTTTATACCCTTTTTCAACGTGATTGTTTTTGAATCAAATGTAAGGCAGCCTAACCATGAAAAATGTTTCTGTTGCGAAAAGTTATAGCAAATAATTGTAAGTTCGTTACTTAAATGAGCCATAATTTAGCAGAAATATGAGACATAAGACACTATTTTGAAAGATTCGGGTCTAAAGAACCGTTTTCTCTCGAAAGAACAATCATTTTCAAAAAGAAACGACAAAATAAATATATAGAACAAGCAGAGGAGTAAGAAACGATCCGAAAATTTCATGAAGTGCTGACTGGAATACTGTATGTAATAAAAAGTTTACACAAAATCTTTGATTAGTAACCGTATAATTCACAGAAATATTTTATGTTTATTAACTGATTCACTGAGAATTTAACAAAAATTTTTAAGCATAAAAAGTTTTTATGAACTAGGTATAAGCTTTTGATTGAGATATTTAAATTGTACCAAATTAGTCGTGGTAGTACCACGGTACCAACAAAGTATAATTGTGCCAAAAAAAGTACAATTGTATCATGTTTCCATCTGTGGCTGACGTTGAAATATCAAGCAAGAAATATCAAGCAAAGGAGTTAGACCCCTTTCACACACATCAGGTTGACTATACTAATTCTCCTAATTTAGTAATACACTTAGTCTTATTAATTAGTCTGTGTAAAATTTTATCAAAAATATTTTGAATATGTTTCCCATATGAAAATGATCTTCCATGCCGACAAATATCAAAACTTATTAAGTTTGATACATCCAACCTCGCATTTTTTGTTTTTGGTGAATATTCAGTGTTATGCTCTAGCAAGCAACCATTCTTTTATTTATTTATTTTTTCTTGAATGGAAAACGTAACAAATTATTGTCCTCTTTTTCAATTTTTTTCATTTGACTGTTTATTTAGAAAAAGTTTTATTTTTAATTAATGATTTTACGTAAACAACGTTTTTTTCAACTTAGAAAATATTGCTAATTATGTATAAATATACCATTATCTCTCAAACGCTTAGCTTTGTGTTTGGTGGGTAGCTCTTAAGCTCAACACATACACAATTTACCAATACATTGACGGTGCCCACCACTGCTTTACACTCAGGAAACGAGTACCAATCGGATTTTTTACACGTATTTACATCATAGATGTTGAGCCCATACAACAATTGTTTAAAAAATTTACACACATTTGTTATGCTCTTATAAAAATTTTCATTCAGTCGTCGTTGAGCAAGCGATGAGAACACATGCGGATGGTTGTTGTCATTTTATTTCAGAAATTTATTAAGCATTGTTGTTGCTTCTTGTTGGACGAAGCATAGCAAACACAAGCGATTCAATTACAATTGAGCACAAAAATTAAACTCGAAATTGAATAAAAGCATACACGTTCACGGAATGAAATGTGAAAAGTATTTTATGATAAATTATGCTTTTCTAACATTCAAGTTTTAATCTAACATAAAAAACTGGTTTAAATAGATTTATTTTTGTTTTGTTCTCAATATAACTGTTCTATTTTTTGATATTGATAACTGCTATATACGGTTCCCGATATTTTTTTTCTTAAAATTAAAATTACATTCACTTAATAAGTTATTTATATATGGCAAAAACTCTTGTCTGTTTTTCTTATTTTAAGCGTTTGACATTATGTTTGCTGGGCAAAATCTCTAACCAATACATCTTCACTTTTATTTTTGAACATCTATGATTTACATACGCAACACGAACAGTAACGAAATTCACATCAATGAGAGAAGAGAAAATAAAAATTTTATTCATAGACAACAACAAATGCATGACTAAATAAGTGATGTCAAATGTGAGATCACTCTTATCTCTTACATTCCCAGCGGGAAAAATGTGCGGTTGCGAGGCCTAACTAATGGCCTTTTCTAAGAGTATCCTTTTATTTACCAATAATATCTTCTAAATTTATATTGCAGTTTCGTAACAACAAAAAATTTTTTAGGTTTGCGGATTTTAATTTATTGCGTTGTTTTGAGCAAATGTATTTCAAATTGGAAAATATATGTTCTCAAAGGTATGTTGAAGGGAAAAGCAACAAACATTTAAAGGAATTTATTTTAATACAGGATATAGCGCCCCGTTTAAATTTTTCCAGAACTCAATAATATTTTCCATATGTGGAGGATTAAATTCGCTCCTAAGTATGATTAGTTTTCAAGCTGAACACTTGGTTAGTTTACATACAAGAGAAATATTTTTACAAAAAGCCTTACTTATGAATTCATTTAAAATCTACTTTAAGAAATTTTCGAAAAGATGTACCTACAGACAGTGGTTCCAACTTATTTCAAACCTCTTATATATATTGTATATATATTTATATAAATATATTATTTCTGTTTAGAGGCCTCAAAACAGGACTTTCGATACTACCCACCAAACAAAAAGCCAAGCGTTTGAAAGATAATGGTGCATTATATATTTATACATAAGTACCAAATTTTTCTAAGTTGAAAAAAAACGTTGATTACGTAAAATTATTAATTAAAAATAAAACGTTTTCTAAGTAAACAGTCAAATGAAAAAAATTAAAAAAGATAGAAGAATAAATAAATAAAAGAATGGTTGTTTGCTGGAGCAAAACACTGAATATTCGCAAAAAAAAATATACGCTGTTGGATGTATTAAACTTAATAACCTTTGATATTTGTCGGCATGGAAGATCATTTCATATGGGAAACATGTTTAAAATATTATTACTAAATTAGAAGAATTAGTATAGTCCGTTATTGGAGAAAAATTGTATAAAAGGCATTGTATGTTATCGAATGGATTGTTTATGACAAAATATTTTTAGCATATCATCATGACTGGAAAAAATAGAAAAAAATTCGTAAGCATCCGCCTGATATTCATTCGTCGCTGTCTCATCGACGACTAAATTAAAGAGGGTAAGAATCAGGGCTGCCAGAAATTTTTCGTGAAAAATCAGCAAATTTCCCAAAAAAAATCGGCATTATCGGCACTTTCATTTCTTAAAATCCGCAAAAAATCGGCATTAATTAAAAAACTTTTTTTGACATATAAACAAAAACAATTCAATATAATTTATTAAATATTATACATAAAACAGCATGTATAGATCAATAAATTTGCACCTCACAAGTTTTGAAATTATTTTGGGGTTTCGTTTAATCTGCCAATTGGCAATTTAAAAGAAAGGATTTATTATTTTATTCATTTAGAATGACTTTTACTTAAAAAAAATACATAAGATCAACTTGCTTTTTATAAAACAGTATAAAATAATTAAAAAAGATGTGTGGTGTCGTGGGACACCGGATAGGAACGCAGTTCCTTATTATAAAAATATTAATTTTAATTTCTATACGAGGTATAAAGAAAATAATTATTCGGGTATACATTTTTTATTAGGATTTTTCTTTTCGCCGATCAACGAAAATACAGAATCAGTTTTGTTCCCAAACGAAATTGAATTCTGTCACGGCCCGGCTGCGTATGATTAATATTTGTTTGTATGGAATTGTATTACTCATACGTCTTAAACATTGAGTTAGAAACAAAATATCTTACGTTACGGACGTTTCTTCCCGGTTAGGGTACCCCTCCGCAACGTCTCATAAGGAACTTCGTTCCAATTAAAATATATACGTCTTTTCCAATAGTATATCAAAATTTTGCTATTATATTTCAGAATTTCCTAAAAATTAACTCTACTCGTAGGTTCTAAAATAGGAGTTACCATATACAATTAAAAATTTAGAATATTATCCTAAAATTTTTGAACAAAATTCGTAAATATAATACAAAAATTGGAAATAATGTGGTTTTCATAAATCACATTTTTATTAAATCGTTATTTATTTCGCAATTAGAGATTTTCATTTTCAAATAATCTTTAGAATAAAGAATTCCTTCTTTTAAAGTTTTATTTTCTAAGGAACATCGGAATTTCGTGCACAGCTACAACAAGGCAATTGAATTGTTATTAAAAGAAGAATTATATAATAAAAGATGTTCCACACTATTATTAAAAAATCGGCATTTTTTAGGGGTAAAATCGGCAAATCGGCATATTGAAATTTTTGGAGTAAAAAATCGTCAAAATGCCGATAAATCGGCATTTCTGGCAGCCCTGGTAAGAATACGTGTGAATGATCTCAGCACAATTGTGCTATGAAACGCCCGTATCTGGTTTAATACACAAGTTATTTTAATAGTATTAAATTAATACACAGCAAGCAAACACTTATCTATGTATGTATCTATGTATGTATGTATATATTATATATACATAATTTTGCTTTTGTTGTACATGAATACTCGTTCATATGGGCTAATTTTTGCTTTTTGTAATTTATTCATGATAAAAATACTTATTGATGAGCAGAACTTTTTTTTATTCATCATCAAAACAATATTTATTTTAAAAAATATTTTTTGAATACCTATGTAATATGTATTTATTTAATTTATCAATGATTTTAGAAGAAATAGATAGCATCACTGAGCTAGCCCAGGGGGGGGGTCATGACCACCCCCCTGGAACCGCGCTTCCAATCACGGACGGGTAGTTAAGGTAGGTAAGTAACTTTGTTTACTTCCTTATCATTACTTTCTGAAAACTTCGAAACTTCTTCTTGAGTGGAAACTAAAAACAAATTGAGAGTGGTTGTGAAAAAATCTTAGTGTTTTGCGACTTTCATGCAATTAGTTTGATGTGTAAACGCAGGGTAAGATGTCATAAAACATAATTTCTAGTATTGCAAAAGCGCTTAAGTACAAAACGTGTAGTTATATATTTGTTTTTTTTTTAATGCCTTAAGCACCTTTGAAAAAAATTGGTATATCTCGAAACTACATTAATTTCGTTAATTTTTGAGATTGTGGGAATATGACTAAGAAGCTTCCATATTCAGTTCTATGCATTTGTAACAAACTTGCTTTACATAAACACATTTGGGGGATTCACACTGTAGTCATAAAATAATAGCACGAAATATATGACGAGTGTGAACAACCCGTCCTAACTTAGTGTGCTATTTCAAACATCGATCAGCTGATAAGATAACACAAATGTGTTGTTTCAAGACAGAAAAAAATTAATACAATTGAAGATGAATCGTCAAAAACTCCATTTCTATTTAAAATTATTAAATTTGCCTTCTGGTGCACAAGAATATCTAAATGAATTTGTATGTATAACCTAAAACATCTGCTACCTTGATATGAGCTGAATACATATTTTTTTGCGGCGGCATACGGAAAAACGTTCAGTGGCTGCCAGCTACGTAAGTTTTAAACGAGAAAAATTTTCACTTGTATATACATATATATATATATATATATATATATATATATATATATATATATATATATATATATATATATATACATATATATATATATATATAGTATATATATTTTTTTTTTTTTTGCGATTTACTTCTCTTTTATTTTTTTTATGTTATAAAAATGTGATTTAATGTACAGACATATACGTATGAATAATTTTTTTGTCGTTTTTCAGTCGTGAATCATGTATAAGTAACTGCAGCTAACATATGCTATCGCCGTCTCGCCTAAAGGTTTTCAGCCGTTCGACTCAGATCTCTAGAGCTACTTTTTGACAAAACAAAAACATACCTGAAAGAGTGCTATTCTTTTATGACTTTTTTGTATGCAGCACAACAACAACTTTTTTAAACTGGTCTAAAATATTATGACTTTATGACAATATGACTAAATAGCACGAAGTGTGAATACCCCAATTATATAATTTAACTTGCAATAGTAACTCAACAAAAATTTAATACACCAATACGTCACTTTGCGTCGTGGTTACTTTCGAAAAACGCGACGCAAAGTGAATTATGATTTTCTATAGCAAACCTTGTAACGATCGAAGATAGGTTCCAGGATTTCGAAATTACTACTTTTAAAAAAAAAATTATCAAAGTAATCATTTAAAATATAAAATCTTATTACATGCATTCCAGCAATCTGGAACACCAGTTTTCAACAACTAAAAAAATCGTCCATAAGGTGGAAGGACACAATCCCAATTGCTGAGGACGGCGACGAATTGTTTGATGAGGATTATTTTCAATGCTTTCCTGTACAGAGGCTACAGGAGCTTCAGTGACCACTGTTTGGGGTCCCACGCGATGCTCATTAACAGTAATAGTGAATGTGATCCGAAAACGCTCTCTCGTTTTTCGAAGGACGATTATGTAAGCCATAAAATGGAAGAAGTGCACGATGAGTTTGACGAATAGAACCATTATTTTGATTAAAAATTTTCACAATTTGCACGCGTTGCTCTGGTGTAAGTCGATCCATAATGAAATGTCAGAGCAAACTAAACAAAAAGCAACTATCAGCTGTTAAATGGGTGGTCAAATAAAGCAGTGATGCCAACTCAAAGTTGTATCACTCTATACAAAACACCCTTTATATAAGAATTAATCACTGTCTCATGAGTCCATAGAGTCGGTTGTCGCAAGTCGGCTTTCCTTTAAAAAAAAATTAGTCCAATGTTTGCTGAACAGCTTTTTTGTCAACGTAAAATAAATTTTAGAAAACGAAACAATGCAAAGCGAGTTATTGGGGTATGTGCTTTTTAAGACGATGCACTCTCTCTGTTATCAGAATGGGTTATATATTATTATATGGAATTATTTTTACAAACATGCAAACTGAACTTATGCTATTTATTTTTTACATTTTTATAATCTTATGTTATACAGGTTAACGATGCATATTGCTAATAAGCATTATTTTACGTTTGTTAACTGCTTATTTGATCAATTGTGTGTACAAATAAACATAAAATAATTTTAATGAAAAATACAGCTAAAATCTATTAACGCACTATTATTTTAGAACCAATTAATTGTTTTAATCATAATAAAATTATAAACACATAAGGGGGATTCACACTGTAGTCATAAAGTCATAAAATAATAGCACGAAAAATATGACTAGTGTGAACAACCCGTCAGAATGCTATTTCAAACATTTCAGCTAATAAGAAAAATACACATTATTAATTATATGTTATCAAAGGAAAAGATAATTAAGATAATTGTAATAAAGTTGTTTGAAAATGCCAAAAAGTCTAAAAACTGCATTTCTATTTATAATTATTAAATTTGTCTTCTGGTGCATAAGAATGTCTAAATGAATTTGTATGTATAAACTAAAACAGCTGCTGCCTTTATATGAGCCGAATAAATTTTTTTTCGGCGCCATACGGAAACTCGTTCAGTGGCTGCCAGCTACGTAAGTTAAACGAGAACAATTTTGCACTTGTATATATTTAGTTTTTGTGATTTATTTCTCTTTTAATTTTTTTATGTTATGAAAATGTGATTTGATGTGCCATTTATAATCGTAAATCATATATAAGTAACGGCGGCAATCATATACTATCGCCGTTCCGCCTAAAGATTTTCAGTCGTTCGACTCAGATCTGTAGAACTACTTTATGACAAAACAAAAACATACCTGAAGGAGTGCTATTATTTTATGACTTTTTTGTATGCAGCACAACAACAACTTTTTAGACCCTTCACAAAAATGTGAAAGGGTATATATAGGTTTGTCATTCCGTGTGTAATTTCTTCGATATCAATATTAGACCCCATAAAGTATATATATTCTGGATCCTTATATAGCGATGACGATTGAGCGATGTCCGTCTGTCTGTAGGTGAAATCGAGTTTCCCAAGCCCCCAGAAGAGCTAGAGACTTCGATCTCGGACCGTTGGATTGCAAATGAACTTAAATAGAGTGGTATTGAAATTCAGAAAGATCCGATGCACGGTTTTAGAGCTAGGAAGCTTACACCTATTTCTCGAAGCAAATTTATACCAAAAAGAATATATTTTTTTTAATTTTGGTAAATTAAACCTACTTCGTGCTTTGGGAAGCCTCAATAGTCTATTAAAAACTAAAAAATTTAAATTTTTTTCCAGGGATGGAAAATACAAATTTTTTTTCGGCCCATTCCGTATTTTGTAGTACATGTTGTGACTTAAATTGTTAAAAATTTAAGATTTTCTTTAACAAAACCTCTTTATACGTCATGAAGATTTGCATTGACCAAACAAAATTTATTTAATTCAAATTTTCCTTCCAGGAATGGTAAATTGCATTATTTTATACGCGAAAGTAATCAAACAGGCACCTGATGTTTTTTTTTTTGCTACCTAAAACTGTCTTATAATTTAGGAAGAACAAAATTGGTATCAAAAGTTCAAATAAATAAAATATAAATTTCGAATCCAGGGTTGGACAAGTGCAATATTTTGTGGTACATGAAAGTGGCCAAAATGGTTAAAAAATTAAAATTTTTCTTAAATAAAACTACTTTATGCCTCAAGAAGACTTGCACTGATAAAAAATAAAACAAGTAAAAGTGCTATATTCGGCTGTGCCGAATCTCAGATGTAATTTTTCCTTCTTTCTTTCTTGCCAAGACAGAAAGTAGGTTTAAATGAAAAATCAAAATGATGTTATCGGTTGCTTTTATATTTAAGAAAACGTTTACATTTTTCGGCTAGGAAGCTAAATGTTTCGCTTTTCTTAATTCTAATACCTCTGAACGTCTTTCAAAAATAAAAAATATTAAACAAAAAGAAAAAAATCCGTTTCATGTACCCCAAAAAGTCCTAATTGTCCAACCGTAGAATAGTTTTTAGATTTTTTTGGTTTTTAATACCAATTTATTTCTTCCTGATATATAAAGTAGGTATAATTCATCAAAAAAATCAAAAATAACAAATATTATGGTTACTTTTATGAATTAGAAAATATCGATATTCCAACCCTGAAATTGGATTTCTAATTTTTTTGGCTTTTAATACCAATTTAACTCTTCCCGAAGTATAAAAAAGATTTCATCCACAAAAAACCAAAAATAGGAACTTATATGGCTAATTTCGATTTACAACCCTGAATCCGAATTTTTAGTTTTTAAAATTTGTATTACGAATTTAATTCTTAGCGAAGTATACAATGAAAAAAATCAAGATTGGGATTTTATGTGGGTACCAAATGTATGTACCAAAAAATTTCGATTATCCAACCCTGGAACCGAATTTTTAATATTTTCATACTAATTTAATTTTTTTCTAATATATAAAATATCTTTAATTCAATAAAAACACAAAATTTGGAATTTATGTGGGTACTTTTATGTACCAAAAATTATTAGATTTTCCAACTCTGGAAGCGAATATTTTTTTTCCAATGCAATTATTAGTGAGGTATAACATAGTTATACTTGACAAAATAAAATTAAAATTTTTAAACTTTTTGGTTACTTTCACGAACCATAAAACATTTCATTTGTCCAACCCTGGAGTCAAAATTTTGATTTTTTAAGATTTTAATACCAATTTTGTTCTTCCTGAATTATAAAACAGTTTTAATTAGCGAAAACAACAACGTCCCCAAGTTAAAACTGACAGGAAAGACCTCTGCTGGAAGTTTATTTCACAAACGAACCGTTCGACCAAAGAACGAATTCTCTCTGTAATGCGTGGATCGGTTCACTGACAACTCACCACAAAAAGATGCACCCTATGTGAAGAGCGGGTAGCTCACATAAATCAGGCACAAGCTCCATTAATTCACCAGAACACATTCCGTTGTAGTATCGGTAGAACAGTAAAACACACCCCACGTTGCGTCGATGCTCCAGTGAGTCAATAGAGTTGGCTACTGTCACCGATGAGGTTCTTCGCTCTCTCCTGCACACGGTCGAGCAACTTCAAAACAGATTTTGAAGCACCGGCCCATACATGGGAGTTGTTTACTCCTTTCAGCACACTTACCCATACAAACCAAATGAAACCCTCTGGCGGCTGGACTGCAAGGAATCTGCCCTACCCTTAGGAACTTACGGCTCCTCCGTGACATCGCATTGGTCCTCATTGGATGTCCCAACGACGGTTCCCTGGTATCTTTCTTTCCCCTTACTTACCGCATAAAATTAATTAGATTGTCATTCTTGACCTACTACAAATTTCAAATTATAACAAAATACATTTTTATTTAAATAATACTTAAAGATAACTTCAAATTAAAAATAAAAAAATGAATAATATGAAACTATTATAAAAAAAAATATTAAACAAAATTATTAACTTAAATCAAACTAAGGAATTTGCAAACAATAATCTTTCTTATTTAATTTTACTCAAAATTATTGAATTTAAAAAAACACAACATTACAAAAAGCTAATTCTGGCTCCAAAATGGAGACGCAAAAAGGGAAAAAACTAGGTTCAACCAGGTTACGGCCGTCCGTACGTGGCGTGTCCTATTTAAACGTTCGGTCGTCTCAGGTACAAACTAAAAAAACAATATATATATATATATATATATATATATATATATATATATATATATATATGTGTATATATATTCAATGTTGGCGAGCCTTGTTTCAGGAACTCCGGAACTTAATACAATCGATGCGCAAACAAACGAGCCAAAGTGCTAAGGCACGAGCTAGCACGAGCAGCGCCTTCGTGCTAAAGTTCTTACTGCCACGAGAGGTAGTAAAAGCTTTTGGTAATTCGTTAAAAGAGTAAAGGATAAAGCTAGTACATCAATTCCAACTCTTTTAAGGGATGACCAAATATTCACTGAAACTGTTGATAAAGCTAACCTTTTGGCTGAGATGTTTGCAGGTAATTCTTGCTTGCCAGGTAGAAATCAGCAATTGCCCGTGGTGGAAAGAGTATCAGTTACTATGCCAAGAATATTATTTCGATCACGAGCAGTTAAAAATGTTTTAGCAAATCTCAACATAATCAAGTCTCCTGGGCCAGATGGCATTCCAGCACTGGTCTTGAAGCAGTGTTTTTCGACGCTAGCGCATCCATTAGCTAAGCTAATGCATCGTACCATGACCGTAAATTTCCGATGTGCTGGAAGTTAGCCAATGCAACGCCGATCCCTAAGAAGGGATAGGCGCAATACCCTAAAAATTACCGCCCAATTGCAGTCTGTTCTGCACTTTTCAAAGTCATGGGAAGTATGACCAACTTCCTCCTGGTAAGGTATCTGGAGACCAACACCTTACTTAACAACCGGCAGAGTTGTTTCCGCAGAGCTCGCTCTACGGGGGAGCTGCTCGCTCTGTTAACAGAAAAATTGTGTAATTCCATACAACATTTCGGCGAGAGTAAGGTGGTGGCTCTAGATATCTCAAAAGCATTTGATAGAGTGTGGCATGATGCGCTTCTGTTGTCGTTTGCACCCTATGAGTGGTAATGCAGTGGCTACCAGCTGTTTTGGTTGTGTTGAATATGTTAATGGTTTGTTTGTTTTGTTGTCTCTTTTGCTTACGAAAATGGGAAGGAGGGAGTTTTTGTTTATATGTTTGGAAAGAAATGTAAATAGGTAGGAAGGGCTATAAAAGGAATTTTGTTTACATGGAAGGGGCCCATCTTGAATTCTAAGTTTTTGCAGTCAAGTTTTGGATACAGACGTTTTGTGAACATTTGGATATTTTTTGTAAAGAAGATTAAGTTGAAAAATATAATTTAAATAAAGAAATTTTAAAAACGAAAAAGAAGGGGAAACTGAAATTTATATAAAACAAAACAAAGAAAAACTGTGAAAAAGAGAAAAACACTGAAATTTAAATTTTAAAGAAAAAGAAACTAATGTTAAAACCAAGAAAATTATGGGAAACTGAAAGTTTAAATTTTGAAAAGGAAAGCCCCAAAACCTATATATAATTGGTTAAGAACAAAAAAAGAAAGCAACTTAAAACAGACATTTTGTATAAAAAACAAGTAAAAACGTTATATTCGACCGGGTCGAATCTTAAATACCCTCCAAATATTTAGTAAGTGAATTTGAAATGTTTAACTTGGTGGGACAGAGTTCCTTTATATAATATCGTACGTCAACGCCCACTAAAGGGGGCGGGGTTCAAAAATATACAAAATCATGTTTTCCACAGACGAACGTATGGGCATTGCTAGACCGTCTTAGACTTCATCACAATTCTGTTTGGAGGCTATAAAAACTGTATTTTGGCGGGGTCGCTCTGGCAAGGGCTGTGGGGGAAACATTTCACCTTTGTCATAAAACTCTAAAAATAAATGCTTGGGATAATTATATACAAAATTAAAATTTCTTTTTTTTGATAGGGTCACTTAGCGGGCAAAGGGGGAGGAGGGGGTAGGGCAGCAACAGGCAGTCATAAAACTCTAAATATAAATGCTTGGGATGATTATATACAAAATTAAACAAGAATTTTTTTTTGGTAGGGTCATTTAGGGGGCAAAGGAAGAAGCGGGGGGGGGGGGGCTAGGGCAGAAATCGGCAGTCATAAAACTCTAAAGATAAATGCTTGGGATGATTATATACAAAATTTAAAAAAAAAATTTTTTTTTGGTAGGGTCATTTAGGGGCGAAGGGGAAGGAGGGGGTAGGGCAGAGTAGTATCAGGTTTCGTCTCAGCTTCGTCATTAAAGCTTAAAAGTGTTATTTTTAAGGAATGTAGGCTTAAGTAAAACAATTTGTTAAATTTTTAAGCTATTTTTGCCTATAATAACGCCCACTGAAGTGGGCGGGTTCAAAATATATTTTTATTTTATTTAATGGCTCCAAGTTTAAGGCGTTGGACCGTATTTGACATAAAAATATATCATTTGCTTAACAAAATAACCAAAAAACTTTAAAAATTATGTTGTTTTTTCTGGGTTGGTTTAGTTCTTCTTAGGGGAACTTTTTTCCCTCTTGCCTGATTTAGCCCATCTTCGAAATTAACCTGCTCTAAGTCTTAAAATATATTTATGCCAAATTTGAAGAGTCTAGCTCTTTTCGTTTGGACTGAATCGTGATTTCCACAGACGGACGGACGGACGGACATGCTCAGTTCGTCTTAGATTTCATCACTGATCAAGAATATATATACTTTATGGGGTCTGAGATGGATATTTCGATGCGTTACAAACGGAATGACAAAGTGAATATACCCTCCAAATTCTTTTTTGGAGGGTATAAAAAGCAAGAAATCATTGTGTATGAATTTTTTCATTCCTATCAACAAAGGCACGCTTGTTTTTATACCCTCCAAAAAAGAATTTGGAGGGTATATTCACTTTGTCATTCTGTTTGTAACGCATCGAAATATCCATCTCAGACCCCATAAAGTATATATATTCTTGATCAGTGATGAAATCTAAGACGAACTGAGCATGTCCGTCCGTCCGTCCGTCTGTGGAAATCACGATTCAGTCCAAACGACAAGAGCTAGACTCTTGAAATTTGGCATAAATATATTTTAAAACTTAGAGCAGGTTAAGTTCGAAGATGGGCTAAATCGGGCAAGAGGGAAAAAAGTTCCCCTAAGAAGAACTAAACCAACCCAGAAAGTATATATATTTAGTAAGTGAATTTGAAATGTTTAACTTGGTGGGACAGAGTTCCTTTATATAATATCGTACGTCAACGCCCACTAAAGGGGGCGGGGTTCAAAAATATACAAAATCATGTTTTCCACAGACGAACGTATGGGCATTGCTAGACCGTCTTAGACTTCATCACAATTCTGTTTGGAAGCTATAAAAACTGTATTTTGGCGGGGTCGCTCTGGCAAGGGCTGTGGGGGAAACATTTCACCTTTGTCATAAAACTCTAAAAATAAATGCTTGGGATAATT
This sequence comes from Linnaemya tessellans, assembly GCA_951800035.1. NCBI lineage: Eukaryota > Metazoa > Arthropoda > Insecta > Diptera > Tachinidae > Linnaemya > Linnaemya tessellans. The sequence continues at coordinate 58,109,655 of OX637532.1, forward strand.
ATATACAAAATTAAAATTTCTTTTTTTTGATAGGGTCACTTAGCGGGCAAAGGGGGAGGAGGGGGTAGGGCAGCAACAGGCAGTCATAAAACTCTAAATATAAATGCTTGGGATGATTATATACAAAATTAAACAAGAATTTTTTTTTGGTAGGGTCATTTAGGGGGCAAAGGAAGAAGCGGGGGGGGGCTAGGGCAGAAATCGGCAGTCATAAAACTCTAAAGATAAATGCTTGGGATGATTATATACAAAATTTAAAAAAAAAATTTTGTTTTGGTAGGGTCATTTAGGGGCGAAGGGGAAGGAGGGGGTAGGGCAGAGTAGTATCAGGTTTCGTCTCAGCTTCGTCATTAAAGCTTAAAAGTGTTATTTTTAAGGAATGTAGGCTTAAGTAAAACAATTTGTTAAATTTTTAAGCTATTTTTGCCTATAATAACGCCCACTGAAGTGGGCGGGTTCAAAATATATTTTTATTTTATTTAATGGCTCCAAGTTTAAGGCGTTGGACCGTATTTGACATAAAAATATATCATTTGCTTAACAAAATAACCAAAAAACTTTAAAAATTATGTTGTTTTTTCTGGGTTGGTTTAGTTCTTCTTAGGGGAACTTTTTTCCCTCTTGCCTGATTTAGCCCATCTTCGAAATTAACCTGCTCTAAGTCTTAAAATATATTTATGCCAAATTTGAAGAGTCTAGCTCTTTTCGTTTGGACTGAATCGTGATTTCCACAGACGGACGGACGGACGGACATGCTCAGTTCGTCTTAGATTTCATCACTGATCAAGAATATATATACTTTATGGGGTCTGAGATGGATATTTCGATGCGTTACAAACGGAATGACAAAGTGAATATACCCTCCAAATTCTTTTTTGGAGGGTATAAAAAGCAAGAAATCATTGTGTATGAATTTTTTCATTCCTATCAACAAAGGCACGCTTGTTTTTATACCCTCCAAAAAAGAATTTGGAGGGTATATTCACTTTGTCATTCTGTTTGTAACGCATCGAAATATCCATCTCAGACCCCATAAAGTATATATATTCTTGATCAGTGATGAAATCTAAGACGAACTGAGCATGTCCGTCCGTCCGTCCGTCTGTGGAAATCACGATTCAGTCCAAACGACAAGAGCTAGACTCTTGAAATTTGGCATAAATATATTTTAAAACTTAGAGCAGGTTAAGTTCGAAGATGGGCTAAATCGGGCAAGAGGGAAAAAAGTTCCCCTAAGAAGAACTAAACCAACCCAGAAAAAACAACATAATTTTTAAAGTTTTTTGGTTATTTTGTTAAGCAAATAATATATTTTTATGTCAAATACGGTCCAACGCCTTAAACTTGGAGCCATTAAATAAAATAAAAATATTTTTTGACCCCGCCCACTTTAGTGGGCGTTATTATGAGCAAAAATAGCATAAAAATTTAACAAATTGTTTTACTTAAGCCTATATTCCTTAAAAATAACACTTTTAAGCTTTAATGACGAAGCTGAGACGAAAACTGGTACTACTCTGCCCTACCCCCTCCTTCCCCTTCGCCCCCTAAATGACCCTACCAAAAAAAAAATTTTTTTTTTAATTTTGTATATAATCATCCCAAGCATTTATCTTTAGAGTTATATGACTGCCGATTTCTGCCCTACCTCCCCCCCCCAACCTCTTCCTTTGCCCCCTAAATGACCCTACCAAAAAAAAAATTTTTTTTTTAAATTTTGTATATAATCATCCCAAGCATTTATCTTTAGAGTTTTATGACTGCCGATTTCTGCCCTACCCCTCCCCCCTTTTCCTTTGCCCCCAAAATGACCCTACCAAAAAAAAAATTTTATTTTAAATTTTGTATATAATCACCCCAAGCATTTATCTTTAGAGTTTTATGACTGCCGACTTCTGCCCTTCCGATTTCTGCCCTACACCCCCCCCCCCCCTCGTCCTTTGCCACCTAAATGACCCTACCAAAAAAAAATTTTTTTTAAATTTTGTATATAATCATCCCAAGCATTTATCTTTAGAGTTTTATGACTGCCGATTTCTGCCCTAGCCCCCCCCCCCCCCCCTTCTTCCTTTGTCCCCTAAAATGACCCTACCAAAAAAAAAATTTTTTTTTTAAATTTTGTATATAATCATCCCAAGCATTTATCTTTAGAGTTTTATGACTGCCTGTTGCTGCCCTACCCCCTCCTCCTCCTTTGCCCGCTAAATGACCCTATTAAAAATAAATATAAATTTTTTTTTATTTTGTGTATAATCATCCCAAGCAATTATTTTTACAGTTTTATGTGTATCTGTTTCTGCCCTACCCCCTCTCCCCCTTCGCCCTTTAAATGACCCTATCAAAAAAAAAGAAATCCTTTTTTCGTTTAGCCATAAAAAAATATTAAATCATAAAATGTCAATAAAAACGCTTGACCAAACGTTTTGAAATTTCACTATACGATGCAGAACTTTGTTGTATGGTGAAATGTAAACCTAAATTCTTAATTTTATTTTTTGCTGATTATCCAGCTAGATTGGCAAAAAAGCCCAGTGTGCGCTGTCATTATTGTTCAGTGAGTAGGGTTATGATTATCTTATTATCAGATCCAAAGCAATTACCACAACTATCCTCTAAAGCAGATCAATGAAATTCAATTCCATATTCATGACAACGGAATCGCACACACTCACTTCGGTTGCATAATGAACGCGATAAGTACACCAGCCAGTGCTCCGCAGTTTATCTAGGGCTTTCGTAAAACTAATACAAAGTCGAAACTTACAGATATATATATATATATATATATATATATATATATATATACATATATATATATATATATATATATATATATATATATATATATATATATATATATGTACATATATATGTATATATATATATATATATATATATATATATATATATAGTATATATATATTTATATATATATATATATATATATATATATATATATATATATATATATATATATTTATCAGAGAACTTCACTTGTTGATTAAAAAACCGTTCAACAATAACAAGACACAAAAAACTTGTCTTTTATTTGCATATGATCAAACTTGCAAGCACACTTTCTTTTGTTGTTCATTTTAAAGCAACCGAACATATGCCTCTTTGTTGGTTCTGATGCTATACACATCTGCTTACTCGCAACAATAATCTTCTTTAAGTTACGAATAAAAACATTAATCAAACTTGTTCAAGCTTTTATATGCGTTGTTCATTATAAGGCAATCGAACCACTTGCACGTTGAACACTTGCTTATTTTTTATCATAGGTCGAATCAAACTTGTCAACTTGTGTACTTGTCTTTTCCACTCAACGCCTAAATTTTGATCAATATTAAAGTACAACAAGTAAAAACGTTATATTCGACCGGGTCGAATCTTAAATACCCTCCAAATATTTAGTAAGTGAATTTGAAATGTTTAACTTGGTGGGACAGAGTTCCTTTATATAATATCGTACGTCAACGCCCACTAAAGGGGGCGGCGTTCAAAAATATACAAAATCATGTTTTCCACAGACGAACGTATGGGCATTGCTAGACCGTCTTAGACTTCATCACAATTCTGTTTGGAGGCTATAAAAACTGTATTTTGGCGGGGTCGCTCTGGCAAGGGCTGTGGGGGAAACATTTCACCTTTGTCATAAAACTCTAAAAATAAATGCTTGGGATAATTATATACAAAATTAAAATTTCTTTTTTTTGATAGGGTCACTTAGCGGGCAAAGGGGGAGGAGGGGGTAGGGCAGCAACAGGCAGTCATAAAACTCTAAATATAAATGCTTGGGATGATTATATACAAAATTAAACAAGAATTTTTTTTTTGGTAGGGTCATTTAGGGGGCAAAGGAAGAAGCGGGGGGGGGGGGGGCTAGGGCAGAAATCGGCAGTCATAAAACTCTAAAGATAAATGCTTGGGATGATTATATACAAAATTTAAAAAAAAAAATTTTTTTTGGTAGGGTCATTTAGGGGCGAAGGGGAAGGAGGGGGTAGGGCAGAGTAGTATCAGGTTTCGTCTCAGCTTCGTCATTAAAGCTTAAAAGTGTTATTTTTAAGGAATGTAGGCTTAAGTAAAACAATTTGTTAAATTTTTAAGCTATTTTTGCCTATAATAACGCCCACTGAAGTGGGCGGGGTCAAAATATATTTTTATTTTATTTAATGGCTCCAAGTTTAAGGCGTTGGACCGTATTTGACATAAAAATATATCATTTGCTTAACAAAATAACCAAAAAACTTTAAAAATTATGTTGTTTTTTCTGGGTTGGTTTAGTTCTTCTTAGGGGAACTTTTTTCCCTCTTGCCCGATTTAGCCCATCTTCGAACTTAACCTGCTCTAAGTCTTAAAATATATTCATGCCAAATTTGAAGAGTCTAGCTCTTTTCGTTTGGACTGAATCGTGATTTCCACAGACGGACGGACGGACGGACGGACGGACATGCTCAGTTCGTCTTAGATTTCATCACTGATCAAGAATATATATACTTTATGGGGTCTGAGATGGATATTTCGATGCGTTACAAACGGAATGACAAAGTGAATATACCCTCCAAATTCTTTTTTGGAGGGTATTAAAACTAAAAACAAAGGGGAAACCCAAAAGCAACTATAGTGAACGAAAATGCAAGAAGGAACAACCAAAGAAAAGAAGGAGCCCTGGTGAAAGAAGTTTTGTTGAGGTCACAGCCATAAGTGCCCGAAGTCAAGTGGGAGAAGACAGCAAAAATATTACGTAGCAGTCAAACAAGTATAGTGCCATATCTAGTTTTAGTCAAACATATTTTTCTTTTATTTTATTTTATAACCAACTACTTTACTTTTATTTAAATTTGTTCCAGTCGTATAAATAGCAAAATAACTAAAACATATTGAATTGAATTAGTGGTCTATTTTAAACAGAAGTAGTTATTTTGACATTTAACTTTATACAATCTTTTTTTATTATTTCCGTTGTTAGTTAAGCAGAGTTTCAATTATTTTAGTTTTGGAATTTTGGTTTGTTTGCTTGTTAGGAGAGTTAAACGTTCATAGAAAAATTTTATAGATTCGATGGTGTGGACACGTAGCGCCAGCTGGATGATGACCGACGCAGATAATATGTCTACAACAAGCGCTAGTACTACCTGTAGTACGGTCATAACCACAACAACTTCCATGTCTACGATGGCAAACCAGTCAGCTCACGCGTACACCACTACAACGTTTGCTACGATGAGTACCCCCATAAGTACGGCTACTATTGCTCAAGAACGCCATATCAGTCCTGAAATTATTCAGCATGTAAGAGATTCTTCACCTCTTAACAGTACTACGGCAGGAAACCGAGGAGATTACGAAGAAGTAGTTTTCAGCCCGATAACTGAACTTTCAACAGACCCCAGCGGTCTGCAACAAATGGTAGAGGCAGCTGTTGGCTTAAGTCAAGCGAAATGGTCACGTGCAATCGACCTCAAAATACAGAAAGCTATAGAGGAAGTGCGACAGGCCGTAGTAGCAGCAGCAGTAGATAGACCAGGGACATCCCGAGCTATGGGAGTTACCGAAAACGCAAATTTGCCTTTGATATAGAATCAGGCTCAAACAACAGTACCCCAGCCACCAGTTGGTTTCCGGCCTTCTGCTGTGACTGGGTACGTACGCACGTATCAGCAACAACAAACAAATGAATATGTACCACAGCAGAGACAGACTGTGTTTATGCAACCGTCAGCACAAATGCCACCATTAGTGCCAGCACCACATAACTTGAATATAGAGTCAGAACCAATACAGGTAACTCAGCGCCAGCCAAATGAACGACAATATATATTGGAACAACCAAATATATACACCAATGGTATACGCCAGCAACAATCGACGGCATGTCAGTCGTACAATTTGCCACATTCTAATGCAACGGCACAAAGGCAATCTTCGTCACAGCCACAAGCTACAGGAACGGGCATGAACTATTTGCCTAATCATATTTATAATACAGTGCAGCCTAATCCACCACCGCAGTACCGGCCAGTCTCAGGTAATCCGTCCGCTGAGTACACGTCAAACGTGTGGTCAGCAAATGTCCAGTACAGGCGTTATGAGAAGGAGTACCAGGCAACTACCACAAGAACCGTTTGGTGGTTTTTGTAATGCGGTGATTAAGCTCAGAAATCAGCAACAAATGCCATATGATGAAGAGCAACTGGTAGAGATAATGAGAGGCAATCTCAAACCAGCTTTGGCCCAAATGATGTTTTCTGTTCATCTGCGCACCCTATCAGAATTCTGTCGGGAAGTGAGATGGGCTGAGAATTTTGCTGATGACACAGCGACAGCTTTACCCCCAGCGGTGTAACTTCACTCACAGAGGGGAAATGTTGGTGTGCCGACGGAGTTGGAGGTGGATGCTCTGCGGACGACAGGTCAGTACAAGTGCTGGAACTGTAGGGCATTGAGTTATGCGTTTATGGATTGTCCTGACCCGGTCACACGAATTTTTTGCTTTAGGTGTGGGTTAGACAACGTGGTTGCTCCGAAGTGTTCCAGGTGCGCGGAAAACAGGGCCCGGAACACGCCTCGAACTGGGCAGGTGCGTTCGACTCCGGTCTAGACCCAGTCGATAGGCCACAACAGCAACATAGTTTAGGTTTAGTTAAGATATTAGAAAATAAGGATAGAGTTTGTGTAGTTAGGGAACCACACCTTAAGGAACTTAAGCCTCTGCATATAAGGATGCGTGAATATAACGAGGCTGAGATTAGATAAGGGTTAGTATCGAATAGAATTAGGAAAGCGCGTGAGAGGTATAAGAAACGGAGGCAACTTAGGCACGAGATTTCGACCGCTTCTATGTATGATTTACGATGCCCGCCTGTATACGAGAATAGACTTAAAATGGGCATGAGATTGAGGGGCTACTAGACAGTGGCGCTACAGTGACATTTCTGGGCCGCGACTGTATGGATTTTGTAGAAAAGGCTGGACTTAAACTCCACGACTTTTCTACAGTAATCAAAACAGCGGGAGGTACTCAGCATGCCATTGTGAGCCGTGTTAGAGCCAGTGTTAAGTTTGGTCAATCAACGCAGGTCATAAGTTTTTATTTAGTGCCTACCTTGAGTCGCGAGTTGTTCTTGGGGGTCGATTTTATGAAGGCTTTTAAATTATTTGCCAATATAGATAGCCTTACAACAAATGACACAAATCTCAATGAGGAGAAAGATAGTACCGTAGAAATCTTGTCTCATACATTGACGCCTGAACAGCGTCAGAACTTAGATTTTGTTATATCGAGATTACCCTGCTATACAAAGAAAATTTTAGGTAATACTCATGTAGAAACGCATTCTATAGATACGGGAGGTGCTACCCCAGTGAAAGATAGACATTATCCTGTCCCTCCGGCGGTACAAGCACTTATGTTTGCAGAGCTAAATAGGATGCTTGATCTCGATGTCATTGATCTTAGCGAGAGTCCTTGGAATCATCCGGTGACTTTAGTCCGTAAGGGCGAAAAGAACCGTTTGTGTCTGCACGCTCGAAAGCTTAATGCATTGACGGTCAAGGATGCCTATCCTTTGCCACACATTGAGGGCTTGTCAAGTCGACTAGGGGACACTCTATATATATTTATATATATATATATATATATATATATATATATATATATATAGTGTCGATTTAAAAGACGCTTTCTGGCAGATACCACTAGAGACGTCTAGTAGAGAGAAAACTGCATTCACGGTGCCTGGGCGACCACTGTATCAATTTACTGTCATGCCTCTTGGGTTGTGTAATGCAGCCCAAAGGTTATGTCGGTTAATGTATAAAGTGATCCCCGCAGCACTACGTGATAGAGTTTTTGTCTACTTAGATGACCTTGTGATAGTATCTCCAGATTTCGAGACACACCTGGAGTTGCTGATCGAAGTGTCTAATAGTTTGGTAAAAGCAGGGCTGACGATCAATGTAGCGAAATCTAAATTCTGTTTCAAGGAGTTAAGATATCTAGGGTACATAATCGGAGGTGGTAAAATTAAGCCTGATCCTGCCAAAGTGGAAACGATTACTCGTTTTGCCTATCTTAAAACGGCCAAGTATGAGCGGAGTTTCGTGGGAGCACAGGATGGTATAGAAAATTTATACCTGACTATGCTACCATTGCGGCTCCAATCTTTGACACGCTGAAAAAGGGTAAGCAATTCAAATTCTCAGATCAAGCTAAGGTAGCGTTTGATCGCCTCAAGAACGCTCTAATTTCAAGTCCGCTGCTTAGTCACCCGGATTTCAGCAGACATTTTTATGTTCAGTGTGACGCGTCAGATGTAGGCATTGGAGCAGTGCTATTTCAGAAAGACGAATTTGATAATGAACATCCAATTGCATATTTTTCACACAAATTAACATCGGCGCAGAAGAATTATTCTGTTACTGAACGTGAATGTCTGGCTGTGGTCATGGCGATTAAGAAGTTTAGGACCTACATAGAACTTATGCCCTTCTCCGTGATAACTGATCACAGCAGCCTAAAGTGGTTTATGTCACAAAAGGACCTAAGTGGCCGATTAGCCCGGTGGAGCCTACATTTGCAATTGTTTAATTTCACCATTGAACATAGGCAGCGAAAACAAGATGTTGTACCCGATACCCTATCACGCTACGAAATGGATGAAGTTTCAGCAAATGTAGAAGGTCTCATCGATCTCGATTCAATTGCTTTCAAATCGAGTGATTATTCTGAACTTGTCTCCACAATTGAAGCAAATGCGGAGCAATTGCCAGATTTGAAAGTAATTGAAGGCATCGCCTATAAAAGTGTTCGACCCTATGATGGAGTGGACTTAAATGGGGATTTCTCATGGAAACTATGGGTTCCTCAAGAATTGACCAAAAACATCATAGAAAAGGCACATAACTCACCGCAGACATCTCGTGGATGCGTTGTTAACACTTCGACGCATAAAAGAGTAGTTCTATTGGCCAAACCAGAACGCTCAAGTACGTGAATACGTTTTGAATTGCCAGATTTGCAAGGAGGCCAAACCGACGAACAGAATTCTGAGGCCACCGATGGGTGCTGAAATAATTTCAGAACGCCACTTTTCAGCGTATATTTGTGGATTTTTTGGGACCTTATCCTCGTTCGAAAAATGGTAACTGCTACATTTTTATAGTGTTAGACCATTTGACGAAATTTGTTCTGCTTAAGGCGTTGTTAAGGGCCAATAGTAAGAATGTCATTAGGTTTCTGATTGCGGAGGTGTTCCATGAATTCGGTACACCTGAGACAATAGTATCGGACAATGGCAAGCAGTTCATAAGCAAGGAATTTACAGAGGTAGTGAAAAATTTTGGTATCAAACATGTTCGTACGGCTATTCACGCACCGCAGGCAAATGCGTCGGAACGGGTCAATCAATCGATTTTGGCTGCCATAGGTGCGTATCTACAAGACGATCAGTCTGAATGGGATAGACATTTGTCTGAAGTTTAGTTTTCCCTCAGATCGTCTGTGCAGTCATCAATTGGAGTCACACCATATTTTGCCTTACTTGGCATGAATATGGTGGGGCACGGCAGCGTTTACCAATTAGCCAGAAAATTAAGGAGCCTGGATGTCCCTGAGTTGAATGTACTCACGAAGACAGAGTCAATGTCCCTCACCAGAAAGAAGATGCGAGAGAATCTACATCGGGCCAATTTAAGGAATGAAAAAACTTATAATACACGTAGTCGAGAGGTCAAATTTATTCCTGGGCAGAAAGTTTATCGCAGAAATTTTCAACAGAGCGATTTCAAAAATAATTTTAACGCTAAGCTCACACGGAAATTTTTGAAGTGTCGGATAGTTAAACCGATTGGCAGGAGCTTATATGACGTAGAAAACCTTCAGGGGAAATCGTTGGGGGTATTTCATACCAAGGACTTGAAGCCATAGGCTTTAATGCTCTTGGTAGGCTTAGTCCCAACAATTCCCATTAGCTATGGGCCACGCACTTTCACGCAACGCACGCAAATAATTTTTTTTCCCTAAAATCGTTTAAAATTTTTTTATTGCCTAACACCGATATTAAATAATAGTTTTGAACGTTTTTCTTTCACATTAGTATAAATATAGGTACAAATGTTTTTTTTATATAAAATTAGGAGGCCTACAATTAGGTGCCAAATAGGGGAATTGCAGTACCAGATTTGATGAAAGTTTTTCTTTCTATTCTCAATTTGATGTTCGTTCCAGAGACCCTTATCGCGCCCGAGTTGGTTCAGTTCTGCCACAGAATTAGTTATTATATTTGCCATTAACTTTGAACTTACGTTTCTAAGCCAATTACATTTGTAATTATTATTGCTATATTGGTGGAACCTTATCGTGATCCTGGGGAACTATGCCATTAAGGACTAAAGGTTCTTAGGCACCTAGAGTAAGAATTTGCATCTGAGTCCGGTCTTACAGCAAGCTAAGGCAAAATTATAATTGATCTAGAGTCAACCATTTCACAAATGGTCAGTTGTGTTCTGTGGCTGAGCATGTTTCAATCGAGCGTGGTAGGTGTCAGGGGATCGAAACACTAATGGCGTTTTCTTTTCTGGGAAACAGGTAACATTGTTTCACTGTATTTCTTAAAACTTGCAGTAGAAGACACAAATTAATATTCCTAAGGGATAGCAGTTTATTTTCTAATAAATTTACTATTTTGTAATTGTATAATAGTGCCATTTTTCCCATAGCAAGGTGCCCACAATGATATATTGTTTTACAGAAAGGAAAACAACATAAATGAATGAATAGCTATGTATATATATTAGACCTGGCGTTAAATTTTTTTTTTGGAATTTTTGTTGCGGGGATTGGTTAAATATGACATTTGATCTAAAGATTCATGTGGCAAATTTTCAAGTCGATCAGAGTATGCCAACCTGTGCCAAGTTGAGGTCAAAGTTCAAATATAGAAAAAATACTCGTTTTTTGGCTGTTGTCTACTTTTTTATTTAAAAAAAATGCAATTAACTAGGTATTTTTTATTTTGCATTTGAGTTAAATATGATTTTTGATCTAAAGATTCATGTGGCAAATTTTCAAGTCGATCAGAGTATGCCAACCTGTGCCAAGTTGAGGTCAAAGTTCAAATATAGAAAAAATACTCGTTTTTTGGCTGTTGTCTACTTTTTTATTTAAAAAAAATGCAATTCACATAATTTTTTTAATTTCCACCTAAGTTACTTTTATTATAATTACTCCAAAATTTTACAAAAGCGAAGATTTAGTATACGAAGGGAATTTTTGTCTGTAGTTCTCAACAATATGAAGCAAGAATTGTTTATCTTCTTCGTTATGTGTTAAAGACCTGTTAAAATCTGTTATAAGTTTTACTTTTCTCTCAGCAGGATCGTTAACAACAGTAACGTTTTTGAGGATTTGAATGCCTTTTATGTATTCTGCTCTTTCGCTCCAATTCGTCGGATCAAAGTTTAAAAAATCCATGTCTATTTCCATTCGTGAAAAGAAGTTTTTAGTCCTTTGCGTTACAAAATAGCTTAAATCTTTATGTGTGAATTCTTTTATTTGTTCAATGTTCGCACATACTTTTTTAGGCAGAGAAACGTCATTTTCTTTATTACCTTCAGTCTCATTTTGTAGTTTAAGTGCTGCAACCATTTTTTTTTCACATTAATGTCCACGTTTGAATCAAAAAAGGCGAGAGCAACTGCTTCCTCCGATAAATACCATAAGTGGTTTCGCATTTTGCTTAATAAAGGCAAGGATATTTTTGGGTCAATGTAACAGGCAATATTTTTAATCAGCTGCAAATCCCTATTTGGTGCTTCAACTGCATAAGTGGTTCTGAACCAATATGGAACATAAAGGCGCACCAGAAAAATACACACATTACGCATGCCATTCAACAGGCTGGAAGACATTTCAAATTGTTCATGGAAAGCAAACATTTTTAGAGCATATATCGCTTTCGACATAAACCTAGCATGCGACGTTGCTCCAGGAGCACGAAATGAAAAATCGGGAATGATGCCACCAACGAAAATAAAAGTGAGTTGTAATAACTCTTTGTAGTCATGCCGAATGTGGTCTTTTGCCAAACTCTCGATGCAAAACTCTTTGGTGGATTGACATTCATCGACGCTAACAGCACGTTGCACTTCTTCATCCATAATGCCGATTTTAAAATCTTTCAAGTTAAAAGTATTCCATTCTCGTGAAAAACGTTCAAATATGGAAACTTCTGGGCCGCTAGATTTTCCAAAATATATTTCAAATACAGCTCGTAGTAGGATCTCTGCAATATGGTGCCTGCATGGCAACCACAACAAGCTTCGCTCCAATTTTCGTTCCAGCAACATTGCAGCACCATTATGCTGACCAGTGTTTGCAGCAGTCGTGTCAAAGCACACCATTTCCAACGAATTTAACATATTCATTTTCTCTAAATAATTGTATATTGATTGGGCGGTTGCTGCACCAGATCCAACTTCAATAATTGGAATGCCAATTAATTTTTCTATATTTCTGCTGTTAAAACAATAGCTAGGCGGTCAACTTTTTCCTTTCCAGCCATTGCAGGTAATAATTTGCCATCCCAATGTAACACAAATGTATCAGGAATCTAAAAAATGTTCACTCTGTGAAGTATTCATAACCAATCTATAATAAACTTTAATACCTTGAAATTCTCCATAATTTCTGTGCCATGACGCCGACGATATTCTTTGCGCTGTTTTCTCAAACTTGTACAATTAATAACTAGATATTCAATATTATGGCCCAAAGCTTTAGCTGTTGCAGAAATAAAATGAACTGCAAATGGATTCGACATATTGCCAGCATCCATGCATGCAAGCATTCTGTCATCTATGAAGCTTTTCTTGCCACGCTTCATTTTCGGGTTGTTAAGATTTGTTACGATTATCAACTGCTCTGCAGATTTTTCAGACTCGCATTCACTTTCATCACTTACATCACATTCTACAGTCAAGTCTAAACAAAAAACAATATGAAAGAACAAAGTTACTCATTGTGTGCTTAAGCAGAATGAAAGAAATACCTTGAGTGCTTTCCCTTCTTTGGTACTTTTCCTTGCGTCGATTTTCTTCTTCTACTTTTTGCGCCTTCCGCTTTTCTTTTTTTGCGAGACGTCGGTCTATTGAAATCATGCTACCAACACGACCTTGTTCTCTTTGTTTGATTAAAAAGTCTCTATCCTCCGGAATAGAAATCATTTTTAAGGCATCAACATGTGCAATATCAAATAAATTGTTCAAATTTTCTTTGAAGTCGTTTTCTTTTGAACGATGAATTGTAAAGGGAGATTTACAAACTTTTTGCATCGTTCTCCACTCATTATACAATTTTATTAATTTTTCAGCACATGTTCTTTCGTGTAATGTTGGAATACGTGCTCTTTCCCAAAAAGGCAAAATTTCTTCCAACGCCAATTTTCCACTTTCTTTGATTGTTTTGTTTTCACACCGCACATAATAAAAAAAACATTGCAACACTTGCAGTTTTGACGGTAACTTACTTCCAACTATTTTTTTCTCACATTTTCCAATCAAATGCACGTTTGTATCAGCAGATCTAAGTTTAACAAAATTATTTAAAGACATCGCGAAATTTTTAGTATTACTTTGCAGTTTTTATTTATTTTAATAAACAACCTTTCTCTTCCGCGGAAAACTTCGCAATGACAAAATATTTAACGTTGCCGTACATGTAACTTAATTTTTGATGCTTTTATAGAAAGGGAATTCCCCAAACTAAAAGCAAATACTCGTTCGCTACATTGATATTTTACCAATGTTGCCAGCTATTTGCAACTATAGTGTAAGAGCACTAAAGGCTGAATAAAAGTAACTTAGGTGGAAATTAAAAAAATTATGTGAATTGCATTTTTTTTAAATAAAAAAGTAGACAACAGCCAAAAAACGAGTATTTTTTCTATATTTGAACTTTGACCTCAACTTGGCACAGGTTGGCATACTCTGATCGACTTGAAAATTTGCCACATGAATCTTTAGATCAAAAATCATATTTAACTCAAATGCAAAATAAAAAATACCTAGTTAATTGCATTTTTTTTAAATAAAAAAGTAGACAACAGCCAAAAAACGAGTATTTTTTCTATATTTGAACTTTGACCTCAACTTGGCACAGGTTGGCATACTCTGATCGACTTGAAAATTTGCCACATGAATCTTTAGATCAAATGTCATATTTAACCAATCCCCGCAATAAAAATTCCAACAAAAAAAAAATTCCATATAAGCTGCGCCAGGTCTAATATATATATATGTATATGTATGTATGTGTATATATATATATATATATATATATATATATATATATATATATATATATATATATATATATATATGTATAGTGGGCCTGGGTATAGAGTATGTATGTATGTGAATTTAAGGGGGAATAAGTGTGTGAATGGCTTTAACTACTATATATATCTAATTAGTAACTAGTTTATTAATTAAAATATGGTTAGTTTTAGTTTAGAGTTATCACTTACTAGGTTAAATTATAGTTGATGTTGTTGGTGTTGTGTAGGGTAGTTTTAAGTGTGTGAATGGTTAGATGAGTGGTAGAACGAATGAATGTAGTTGGTTGTGAATTGATATAGAATGTCTGGAAGAGAGAATAGTAAACAATCGTAGATTATATAGTAAGTTAAGTTCTGACTCGCTCAGCAGACATGCCTCACGGTTGGTTAGGCTGGAGTGGGGTACATCCCGGGTCGGGCCAAATATTGGGAGCCAGCCTTGGATGAGGCCGGTTAATACCGCGCTGCCATATAGGGGTTGTTTTCTTCTATTTTTTTGCGTATTTGTTCACTTGCTTGTTTTTTTTTATTCGTATTTTAGTTTCTTTTTCGTTGCAATTTTTTTTCCTTTCCGTGGTAGGTTTGTAGGGGGTACCTCTCGGCCGGGATTTATGGCACCAGCCATAGCAATCCCGATTGGACTTAGTCCCTACATTCCGAGGCATAGGAGGCTGTTCAAGCGGACACTTTTGGCCAGTTTTGTGTCGTCAATACCGACGGGCAATTGCCGCCGTTGGATGACCGGCACAGTCATACCAATTTCATGTCTTCCGACACACTGGAAGGTTTTTCATTTTAGATTTTTCTTATTAACACACTGAATCTATGGACTTACCTGACATCCACCGGTGATGATGAAGGCATTTCATCGTGATGCTTGCCTGTCCAGGAGTCCTAGCAGTGATGTCGGGATGTGCATGCAGACATGCATATCGGCGTATGCATGCGATTCGCCGTTCAATAATATAGCGACCTACATGAGAAGTCACGGCAGCATGAATATTTTAATTTTGTAAAAAAAAACTAAAAACAAAGGGGAAACCCAAAGGCAACTATAGTGAACGAAAATGCAAGAAGGAACAACCAAAGAAAAGAAGGAGCCCTGGTGAAGGAAGTTTTGTTGAGGTCACAGCCATAAGTGCCCGAAGTTAAGTGGGAGAAGACAGCAAAAATATTACGTAGCAGTCAAACATGTATCGTTCCATTTACATAGTTTTTTTACCCGTACTGGACAGAAACGGCGACGGGCGACACTTAAAACTACCCTACACAACACCAACAACATCAACTATAATTTAACCTAGTAAGTGATAACTCTAAACTAAAACTAACCATATTTTAATTAATAAACTAATTACTAATTAGATATATATATAGTAGTTAAAGCCATTCACACACTTATTCCCCCTTAAATTCACATACATACTCTATACCCAGGCCCACTATACATATATATATAGATATATATATATATATATATATATATATATATATATATATATATATGTATACATACATACATATACATACACACACACATATATATATATACATACACATAAATACATATACATATACATATATATACATAGCTATTCATTCATTTATGTTGTTTTCCTTTCTGTAAAACAATATATCATTGTGGGCACCTTGCTATGGGAAAAATGGCACTATTATACAATTACAAAATAGTAAATTTATTAGAAAATAAACTGCTATCCCTTAGGAATATTAATTTGTGTCTTCTACTGCAAGTTTTAAGAAATACAGTGAAACAATGTTACCTGTTTCCCAGAAAAGAAAACGCCATTAGTGTTTCGATCCCCTGACACCTACCACGCTCGATTGAAACATGCTCAGCCACAGAACACAACTGACCATTTGTGAAATGGTTGACTCTAGATCAATTATAATTTTGCCTTAGCTTGCTGTAAGACCGGACTCAGATGCAAATTCTTACTCTAGGTGCCTAAGAACCTTTAGTCCTTAATGGCATAGTTCCCCAGGATCACGATAAGGTTCCACCAATATAGCAATAATAATTACAAATGTAATTGGCTTAGAAACGTAAGTTCAAAGTTAATGGCAAATATAATAACTAATTCTGTGGCAGAACTGAACCAACTCGGGCGCGATAAGGGTCTCTGGAACGAACATCAAATTGAGAATAGAAAGAAAAACTTTCATCAAATCTGGTACTGCAATTCCCCTATTTGGCACCTAATTGTAGGCCTCCTAATTTTATATAAAAAAAAACATTTGTACCTATATTTATACTAATGTGAAAGAAAAACGTTCAAAACTATTATTTAATATCGGTGTTAGGCAATAAAAAAATTTTAAACGATTTTAGGGAAAAAAAATTATTTGCGTGCGTTGCGTGAAAGTGCGTGGCCCATAGCTAATGGGAATTGTTGGGACTAAGCCTACCAAGAGCATTAAAGCCTATGGCTTCAAGTCCTTGGTATGAAATACCCCCAACGATTTCCCCTGAAGGTTTTCTACGTCATATAAGCTCCTGCCAATCGGTTTAACTATCCGACACTTCAAAAATTTCCGTGTGAGCTTAGCGTTAAAATTATTTTTGAAATCGCTCTGTTGAAAATTTCTGCGATAAACTTTCTGCCCAGGAATAAATTTGACCTCTCGACTACGTGTATTATAAGTTTTTTCATTCCTTAAATTGGCCCGATGTAGATTCTCTCGCATCTTCTTTCTGGTGAGGGACATTGACTCTGTCTTCGTGAGTACATTCAACTCAGGGACATCCAGGCTCCTTAATTTTCTGGCTAATTGGTAAACGCTGCCGTGCCCCACCATATTCATGCCAAGTAAGGCAAAATATGGTGTGACTCCAATTGATGACTGCACAGACGATCTGAGGGAAAACTAAACTTCAGACAAATGTCTATCCCATTCAGACTGATCGTCTTGTAGATACGCACCTATGGCAGCCAAAATCGATTGATTGACCCGTTCCGACGCATTTGCCTGCGGTGCGTGAATAGCCGTACGAACATGTTTGATACCAAAATTTTTCACTACCTCTGTAAATTCCTTGCTTATGAACTGCTTGCCATTGTCCGATACTATTGTCTCAGGTGTACCGAATTCATGGAACACCTCCGCAATCAGAAACCTAATGACATTCTTACTATTGGCCCTTAACAACGCCTTAAGCAGAACAAATTTCGTCAAATGGTCTAACACTATAAAAATGTAGCAGTTACCATTTTTCGAACGAGGATAAGGTCCCAAAAAATCCACAAATATACGCTGAAAAGTGGCGTTCTGAAATTATTTCAGCACCCATCGGTGGCCTCAGAATTCTGTTCGTCGGTTTGGCCTCCTTGCAAATCTGGCAATTCAAAACGTATTCACGTACTTGAGCGTTCTGGTTTGGCCAATAGAACTACTCTTTTATGCGTCGAAGTCTTAACAACGCATCCACGAGATGTCTGCGGTGAGTTATGTGCCTTTTCTATGATGTTTTTGGTCAATTCTTGAGGAACCCATAGTTTCCATGAGAAATCCCCATTTAAGTCCACTCCATCATAGGGTCGAACACTTTTATAGGCGATGCCTTCAATTAATTTCAAATCTGGCAATTGCTCCGCATTTGCTTCAATTGTGGAGACAAGTTCAGAATAATCACTCGATTTGAAAGCAATTGAATCGAGATCGATGAGACCTTCTACATTTGCTGAAACTTCATCCATTTCGTAGCGTGATAGGGTATCGGGTACAACATCTTGTTTTCGCTGCCTATGTTCAATGGTGAAATTAAACAATTGCAAATGTAGGCTCCACCGGGCTAATCGGCCACTTAGGTCCTTTTGTGAAATAAACCACTTTAGGCTGCTGTGATCAGTTATCACGGAGAAGGGCATAAGTTCTATGTAGGTCCTAAACTTCTTAATCGCCATGACCACAGCCAGACATTCACGTTCAGTAACAGAATAATTCTTCTGCGCCGATGTTAATTTGTGTGAAAAATATGCAATTGGATGTTCATTATCAGATTCGTCTTTCTGAAATAGCACTGCTCCAATGCCTACATCTGACGCGTCACACTGAACATAAAAATGTCTGCTGAAATCCGGGTGACTAAGCAGCGGACTTGAAATTAGAGCGTTCTTGAGGCGATCAAACGCTACCTTAGCTTGATCTGAGAATTTGAATTGCTTACCCTTTTTCAGCGTGTCAAAGATTGGAGCCGCAATGGTAGCATAGTCAGGTATAAATTTTCTATACCATCCTGTGCTCCCACGAAACTCCGCTCATACTTGGCCGTTTTAAGATAGGCAAAACGAGTAATCGTTTCCACTTTGGCAGGATCAGGCTTAATTTTACCACCTCCGATTATGTACCCTAGATATCTTAACTCCTTGAAACAGAATTTAGATTTCGCTACATTGATCGTCAGCCCTGCTTTTACCAAACTATTAGACACTTCGATCAGCAACTCCAGGTGTGTCTCGAAATCTGGAGATACTATCACAAGGTCATCTAAGTAGACAAAAACTCTATCACGTAGTGCTGCGGGGATCACTTTATACATTAACCGACATAACCTTTGGGCTGCATTACACAACCCAAAAGGCATGACAGTAAATTGATACAGTGGTCGCCCAGGCACCGTGAATGCAGTTTTCTCTCTACTAGACGTCTCTAGTGGTATCTGCCAGAAAGCGTCTTTTAAATCGACACTATATATATATATATATATATATATATATATATATATATATATATAAATATATATAGAGTGTCCCCTAGTCGACTTGACAAGCCCTCAATCTGTGGCAAAGTATAGGCATCCTTGACCGTCAATGCATTAAGCTTTCGAGCGTCCAGACACAAACGGTTCTTTTCGCCCTTACGGACTAAAGTAACCGGATGATTCCAAGGACTCTCGCTAAGATCAATGACATCGAGATCAAGCATCCTATTTAGCTCTGCAAACATAAGTGCTTGTACCGCCGGAGGGACAGGATAATGTCTATCTTTCACTGGGGTAGCACCTTTCGTATCTATAGAATGCGTTTCTACATGAGTATTACCTAAAATTTTCTTTGTATAGCAGGGGAATCTCGATATAACAAAATCTAAGTTCTGACGCTGTTCAGGCGTCAATGTATGAGACAAGATTTCTACGGTACTATCTGTCTCCTCATTGAGATTTGTGTCATTTGTTGTAAGGCTATCTATATTGGCAAATAATTTAAAAGCCTTCATAAAATCGACCCCCAAGAACAACTCGCGACTCAAGGTAGGCACTAAATAAAAACGTATGACCTGCGTTGATTGACCAAACTTAACACTGACTCCAACACACTCACAATGGCATGCTGAGTACCGCCCGCTGTTTTGATTACTGTAGAAAAGTCGTGGATTTTAAGTTCAGCCTTTTCTACAAAATCCATACAGTCGCGGCCCAGAAATGTCACTGCAGCGCCACTGTCTAGTAGCCCCTCAATATCATGCCCATTTTAAGTCTATTCTCGTATACAGGTGGGCATCGTAACCCACATACAGAGATGCGGTGGAAATCTCGTGCCTAAGTTGCCTCAGTTTCTTATACCTCTCACGCGCTTTCCTAATTCTATTCGATGCTAACCCTAATCTAATCTCAGCCTCATTATATTCACGCATCCTTATATGCAGAGGCTTAAGTTCCTTAAGCTGTGGTTCCCTAACTACACAAACTCTATCCTTATTTTCTAATATCTTAACTAAACCTAAACTATGTTGCTGTTGTGGCCTATCGACTGGGTCTAGACCGAAGTCGAACGCGCCTGCCCAGTTCGAGACGTGTTCCGGGCCCTGTTTTCCGCGCACCTGGAACACTTCGGAGCAACCACGTTGTCTAACCCACACCTAAAGCAAAAAATTCGTGTGACCGGTTCAGGGCAATCCATAAACGCATGACTCAATGCCCTACAGTTCCAGCACTTGTACTGACCTGTCGTCCGCAGAGCATCCACCTCCAACTCCGTCGGCACACCAACATTTTCCCCCCAGTTTACCTCATTCACTCTGTGAGTGAAGTTACACCGCTGGAGGTAAAGCTGTCGCTGTGTCATCAGCAAAATTCTCAGCCCATCTCACTTCCCGACAGAATTCTGATAGGGTGCGCAGATGAACAGAAAACATCATCTGGGCCAAAGCTGGTTTGAGATTGCCTCTCATTATCTCTACCAGTTGCTCTTCATCATATGGCATTTGTTGCTGATTTCTGAGCTTAATCACCGCATTACAAAAATCACCAAACGGTTCTTGTGGTAGTTGCCTGCGATTCAAAATCTTCATCTGTACCTGGTACTCCTTCTCATAACGCCTGTACTGGACATTTGCTGACCACACGTTTGACGTGTACTCAGCGGACGGATTACCTGAGACTGGCCGGTACTGCGGTGGTGGATTTGGCTGCACTGTATTATAAATATGATTAGGCAAATAGTTCATGCCCGCTCCTGTAGCTTGTGGCTGTGACGAAGATTGCCTTTGTGCCGTTGCATTAGAATGTAGCAAATTGTACGACTGGCATGCCGTCGATTGTTGCTGGCGTATACCATTGGTGTATATATTTGGTTGTTCCAATATATATTGTCGTTTATTTGGCTGGCGCTGAGTTACCTGTATTGGTTCTGACTCTATATTCAAGTTATGTGGTGCTGGCACTAATGGTGGCATTTGTGCTGACGGTTGCATAAACACAGTCTGTCTCTGCTGTGGTACATATTCATTTGTTTGTTGTTGCTGATACGTGCGTACATACCCAGTCACAGCAGAAGGCCGGAAACCAACTGGTGGCTGGAGTACTGTTGTTTGAGCCTGATTCTGTATCAAAGGCAAATTTGCGTATTCGGTAACTCCCATAACTCGGGATGTCCCTGGTCTATCTACTGCTGCTGCTACTACGGCCTGTCGCACTTCCTCTATAGCTTTCTGTATTTTGAGGTCGATTGCACGTGACCATTTCGCTTGACTTAAGCCAACAGCTGCCTCTACCATTTGTTGCAGACCGCTGGGGTCTGTTGAAAGTTCAGTTATCGGGCTGAAAACTACTTCTTCGTAATCTCCTCGGTTTCCTGCCGTAGTACTGTTAAGAGGTGAAGAATCTCTTACATGCTGAATAATTTCAGGACTGATATGGCGTTCTTGAGCAATAGTAGCCGTACTTATGGGGGTACTCATCGTAGCAAACGTTGTAGTGGTGTACGCGTGAGCTGACTGGTTTGCCATCGTAGACATGGAAGTTGTTGTGGTCATGACCGTGCTACAGGTAGTACTAGCGCTTGTTGTAGACATATTATCTGCGTCGGTCATCATCCAGCAGGCGCTACGTGTCCACACCATCGAATCTATAAAATTTTTCTATGAACCTTTAACTCTCCTAACAAGCAAACAAACCAAAATTCCAAAACTAAAATAATTGAAACTCTGCTTAACTAACAACGGAAATAATAAAAAAGATTGTATAAAGTTAAATGTCAAAATAACTAATTCTGTTTAAAATAGACCACTAATTCAATTCAATATGTTTTAGTTATTTTGCTATTCTATACGACTGGAACAAATTTAAATAAAAGTAAAGTAGTTGGTTATAAAATAAAATAAAAGAAAAATATGTTTGACTAAAACTAGATACTCGTATACGTATCGTCGTCCGTCGCCGTTTCTGGCCAGTACGGGTAAAAAAACTATGTTAATGGCACTATACTTGTTTGACTGCTACGTAATATTTTTGCTGTCTTCTCCCACTTGACTTCGGGCACTTATGGCTGTGACCTCAACAAAACTTCCTTCACCAGGGCTCCTTCTTTTCTTTGGTTGTTCCTTCTTGCATTTTCGTTCACTATAGTTGCCTTTGTTTTTAGTTTTTTTTTTATACAAAATGTCTGTTCTAAGTTGCTTTCTTTTTTTTTTGTTCTTAACCAATTATATAGGTTTTGGGGCTTTCCTTTTCAAAATTTAAACTTTCAGTTTCCCACAATTTTCTTGGTTTTAACATTAGTTTCTCTTTCTTTAAAATTTAAATTTCAGTTTTTTTCTCTTTTTCACAGCTTTTCTTTGTTTTGTTTTATACAAATTTCAGTTTCCCCTTTTTTTTCGTTTTTACAATTTCTTTATTTAAATTATATTTTTGAACTTAATCTTCTTTACAAAAAATATCGAAATGTTCACAAAACGTCTGTATCCAAAACTTGACTGCAAAAACTTAGAATTCAAAATGGGCCCCTTCCATGTAAACAAAATTCCTTTTATAGCCCTTCCTACCTATTTACATTTCTTTCCAAACATATAAACAAAAACTCCCGCCTTCCCATTTTCGTAAGCAAAAGAGACAACAAAACAAACAAACCATTAACATATTCAACACAACCAAAACAGCTGGTAGCCACTGCATTACCACTCATAGGGTGCACACGACAACAGAAGCGCATCATGCCACACTCTATCAAATGCTTTTGAGGTATCTAGAGCCACCACCTTACTCTCGCCGAAATGTTGTATGGAATTTCACAATTTTTCTGTTAACAGAGCGAGCAGCTCCCCCGTAGAGCGAGCTCTGCGGAAACAACTCTGCCGTTCGTTAAGTAAGGTGTTGGTCTCCAGATACCTTACCAGGTTGAAGTTGGTCATACTTCCCATGACTTTGAAAAGTGCAGAACAGACTGCAATTGGGCGGTAATTTTTGGGGTATTGCGCCTATCCCTTCTTAGGGATCGGCGTTGCATTGGCTAACTTCCAGCACATCGGAAATTTACGGGCATGGTACGATGTCCTGAATAGCTTAGCTAATGGATGCACTAGCGTCAAAAAACACTCCTTCAAGACCAGTGCTGGAATGCCATCTGGCCCAGGAGACTTAATTATGTTGAGATTTGCTAAAACATTTTTAACTGCTCGTGGTCGAAAGAATATTCTAGGCATAGTAACTGATACTCTTTCCACCATGGGCAATTGCTGATTGCTACCTGGCAAGCACGAATTACCTGCAAACATCTCAGCCAAAAGGTTAGCTTTATCAACAGTTTCAGTGGATATTTGGTCATCCCTTAAAAGAGTTGGAATTGATGAACTAGCTTTATCCTTTACTCTTTTAACGAATTACCAAAAGCTTTTACTACCTCTAGTGGCAGTAAGAACTTTAGCACGAAGGCGCTGCTCGTGCTAGCTCGTGCCTTAGCACTTTGGCTTGCGCAGCGCATCAGTATTTGCGTTTTTATTATTCCGCCAAGTACTGAAGTTTCCTCTCTGGATCTGATTGCCTCTTTGCAAGATTGGTTACACCAAGATTTTTGTCTCGGCTTAACCGAAATTTTTTTGGATGGGATGAAGAATTTCATTCCCAGCAAAATTATATTTCCAACCATTTCCGCCATTACATCGATATTTTTATCTAAGAAACAAAGTTTCCAATTGAAAGTTCGATAGAATTCGTTGAGCTCTGCCCAACGAGCTTTTTCGTATACATATTTTAAACGTTTCGTGGCTGTGGGTGAAACGTTTGGAAGTGCTGAGAACGAAAAAGAAGCGGAGATGGTATAATGATCCGAATTACCGAGAGGTGCTTTGTAGTTGACTTCATACTTTTGAGGGTGCGAAGTTAGGAACAAATCAAGCGTATAAAGTTGGTGCCCTTAAACACACGGTATATGTGTTGGTTCATTCACTAGTTGCGCTAGGTGATTATGCGCGGCGAATAACTCAACCTATTGGCCCTCTGAAGTTGTGTGGCTCGAATATTGCACTTGTCCAACACTGGATTAGAAATTGTGATTTTTGTGGACATTTTTGATACTAATTTTGTTCTTCCTAATATATAAAATATTTAGCAAAAAAAAAACGTCAATTGCCCTTTTGGTTACTTTTATGTATAAAAAATTTAAATTTCCCAACCCTGGAAGCGATATTTTAATTTTAAAAATTTTTTTATCAATGCAAATCTTTATGAGGCATAAAGTAGTGTTGTTTAAGAAAAACTAAAGCTTTGTAACCAGTTTGGTTATTATATGTACTACAAAATATTGCATGTACCAAGAAAAACTTTCATTTTCTGAACCCTGGAAACGAAATTTTAATTTTGGTTTTTTTTATCAGTGCAACGCTTCATGAGGTATAAAGTAATTTTTTTTAAGAAAAATTTAAAATTTGTTACCATTTTAGTCACTTTCATGTACTATTAAATATTGCACTTGTCCATCCCTGGATTCGAAGTTTTATTTTCTATTTTTGCATTTTTGATACCAATTGTGTTCTTCCAAAATTATAAGACAGTTTTAGTTAGGAAAAAACAACATCAGTTGCCTGTTTGATTACTTTCACCTTTCACGTATAAAAAAATTCAATTTCCCACCCCTGGAAGCAAAATTTGAATTAAAACAAGTAAAAACGTTATATTCGACCGGGTCGAATCTTAAATACCCTCCAAATATTTAGTAAGTGAATTTGATATGTTTAACTTGGTGGGACAGAGTTCCTTTATATAATATCGTACGTCAACGCCCACTAAAGGGGGCGGGGTTCAAAAACATACAATATCATGTTTTCCATAGACGAACGTATAGGCATTGCTAGACCGTCTTAGACTTCATCACAATTCTCTTTGGAGGCTATAAAAACTGTATTTTGGCGAGGTCGCTCTGGCAAGGGCTGTGGGGGAAACATTTCACCTTTGTCATAAAACTCTAAAAATAAATGCTTGGGATAATTATATACAAAATTAAAATTTCTTTTTTTTGATAGGGTCATTTAGAGGGCAAAGGGGGAGAGGGGGTAGGGCAGAAACAGATACACATAAAACTGTAAAAATAAATGCTTGGGATGATTATACACAAAATAAAAAAAAATTTATATTTATTTTTAATAGGGTAATTAAGCGGGCAAAGGGGGAGGAGGGGGTAGGGCAGCAACAGGCAGTCATAAAACTCTAAAGATAAATGCTTGGGATGATTATATAAAAAATTTAAAAAAAAAAATTTTTTTGGTAGGGTCATTTAGGGGGCAAAGGTAGAGGGCGGGGGGGGGAGGGCTAGGGCAGAAATCGGCAGTCATAAAACTCTAAAGATAAATGCTTGGGATGATTATATACAAAATTTAAAAAAACCTTGTTTTTTTGGTAGGGTCATTTAGGGGGCAAAGGAAGAGGTGGGGGGGGGGGTAGGTAGGGCAGAAATCGGCAGTCATAAAACTCTAAAGATAAATGCTTGGGATGATTATGTACAAAATTTAAAAAAAAAATTATTTTTTGGTAGGGTCATTTAGGGGGCGAAGGGGAAGGAGGGGGTAGGGCAGAGTAGTACCAGGTTTCGTCTCAGCTTCGTCATTAAAGCTTAAAATTGTTATTTTTAAGGAATGTAGGCTTAAGTAAAACAATTTGTTAAATTTTTATGCTATTTTTGCCTATAATAACGCCCACTAAAGTGGGCGGGGTCAAAAAATATTTTTATTTTATTTAATGGCTCCAAGTTTAAGGCGTTGGACCGTATTTGACATAAAAATATATCATTTGCTTAACAAAATAACCAAAAAACTATAAAAATTAAGTTGTTTTTTCTGGGTTGGTTTAGTTCTTCTTAGGGGAACTTTTTTCCCCCTTGCCCGATTTAGCCCATCTTCGAACTTAACCTGCTCTAAGTTTTAAAATATATTTATGCCAAATTTCAAGAGTCTAACTCTTTTCGTTTGGACTGTATCGTGATTTCCACAGACGGACGGACGGACGGACGGACGGACATGCTCAGTTCGTCTTAGATTTCATCACTGATCAAGAATATATATACTTTATGGGGTCTGAGATGGATATTTCGATGCGTTACAAACGGAATGACAAAGTGAATATACCCTCCAAATTCTTTTTTGGAGGGTATAAAAATGTTTTTTTGGCCAATGCAAATCTTCATGACGTATAAAGAGGTTTTGTTAAAGAAAAACTTGAATTTTAGTTACTACATGTACTACAAAATACGAAATGGGCCGAAAAAAAAATTTTATTTCCCATCCCTGGAATTTTTTTTTTTATTTTTAGTTTTTAATAGACCATTGAGGCTTCCCAAAGCACGAAATAGGTTTAATTTACAAACATTTAAAAAATTAATTCATTTTTGGTATAAATTTTGCGTCGACAAATAGGTGTAAGCTTCCTAGCTCTGGAACCATACTTCGGATCTTTCTGAATTTCAATGGCACTCTATTTAACTTCATTTCCAATCCAACGGTTCAAGAACGAAGTCTCTAACTCTTCTGGGGGCTTGGGAAAACCCCCCACGTACAGGCAGACGGACATCGCTCAATCGTCATCTCTATTCATAAGGATCCAGAATATATTTACTTTATGGGGTTCCATATTGATATCGAAGAAATTACACACGCAATGACAAACCTATATATACCCTTTCACTTTTTTGTGAAGGGTATAAAAAAAATGTCGCTTCCAGGGTTGGAAAAATAAAATTTTTTTTGGTACATGCAATATTTTGTGGTACATGTAATAACCAAAATTGTTATAGATTTTCAGTTTTTCTTAAATAAAATCACTGTTTATTTTATGAAGATTTGCATTGATAAAAAAATTTAAAAATTAAAATTTCGCTTCCAGGGGTGGGAAATTGAAATTTTTTATACATAAAAGTAACCAATATGGTTAAAAATTTAAAATGTTTCTTCAATAAAACTACTTTGACCCTCATGAAGAGTCACATTTATAAAAAAGCAAAAAAAAATAATATTTCAATTCCAGAGCTGAGAAATTGAAAGTTTTTTCTGGTACATGCAATATATTGTAGAACATGAAAGTAACAAAAATGGTTGCTAACAATAATGGAAACTAGCATTGGTATAAAAAGAAGACAAAAATTAAAATTTCGCTCCCAGGGATGGGAGCGATGTGGTACATGTAATAACCAAAATTGTTATAGATTTTGAGTTTTTCTTAAATAAAATCACTGTTTATTTTATGAACATCTGCATTGATGAAAAAATTTCGCTTCCAGGGAAATGAAATTTTTTTATACATAAAAGTAACCAAAAAGTCACCTAACGTCGGTTTTTTACTAATTAAAACTATTTTTTAAATCAGGAAAAACAAAATTGGTATTATATAATAAAACCAGCCAAAATATCGATTCCAGGTTTGGATAACTGCAATATTTTGTAGTACATGAAAGTGACCAAAATGGTTACAAACTTTATGCTTTTCTTAAATAAACCTCATTATTATGAGTTGCATGAACCTCATTATTAAAATATTTTATGGTACATGAAAGTGACCAAAAAGTTTAAAAACTCACTAAGAATTGCATTGGTAAAAAAATAAAAATTCGCTCCAGAGTTGGAAAATCGAAATATGTCTGGTACATAAAAGTACCCACATAAATTCCAAATTTTGTTTTTTTAGTGAATTAAACCTATTTTATACTTCAGGAAGAATTAATTTTGTATTAAAAATTAGTTTCCAGGGTTGGAAAATCGAAATTTTTTTTAGTACATAAAAGTAGCCATATAAGTTCTTTATTTTGGTTGTGTGTACATGAAATCTCTTTTATACTTCGGGAAGAGTTAAATTGGTATTAAAAACCAAAATAATTAAAAATCCAATTTCAGGGTTGGATTATCGACATTTTCTGATTCGTAAAAGTAACCACATAATTTCTTATTTTTGATTTTTATGATGAATTATACCTACTTTATATATCAGGAAGAAATAAATTGGTATTAAAAACCAAAAATATCTAAAAGAGTATTCTACGCTTGGACAATTAGAACCTTTTGGGGTACATGAAACGGACTTTTTCTTTTTGTTTGTAAATTAAGCATATGTAATATTTTTGAAAGACGTTCAGAGGTATTAGAAGTAAGAAGAGCCAAACATTTAGCTTCCTAACCAAAAAATTTAAACGTTGTATTAAATATTATTATTATTATTATTTCAAGTCTATTATAATTAAAATTACAATAAACAAAAAGAAGTGAAGGCACTAGCAACTAATGGCTATCGGCCCAAATTAAATATAAAAGTAACTGATAACATCATTTTGTTTTTCTTAATCATTTTTTAATTAAAGCTACTTTCTGTTTTAGCAAGAAAGAAAGAAAGAAGAATTACATCTGTGAGGGGTATTTAAGATTCGGCACAGCCGAATATAACACTTTTACTTGTTTTTAATTATTTTTTAATTTAAGATACTTTCTGTTTTAGCAAGAAAGAAAGAAAGAAGAATTACAACTGTGATATGTATTTAAGATTCGGCACTGCCGAATATAGGACTTTTATTTGTTTAAACTGGTCTAAAATATTATGACTTTGTGACAATATGACTATATAGCACGAAGTGTGAATACCCCAATAAAATGTCCAATAGCTTTATACGTGTAAAAACATGAATGAACTCTTTCCCATGCGATAATTTCCATAAGCAATCAGGCTGCAAATGAATTTTTTTTTTGATGCCAATTAATAAAATTGTAATGTTTATTACATTTTGCAACACGTTTCAATTTTGCAGAATACTAGCTACGGTTTTTAACACTGGTATGACACACCCAAACTAATACAACTTTCGCTAAAGCTTATGATTTTCATAAAATAAACGAATTAATAATTAAATGTGTCATCCTTCTATTAAGAAATTAAGAAGATATTATGCTTTCGTAAGACCACTTATGAAAGTTATTTTTTTGCTACAATTAATTTGTGATGCATATCGCAATGACTACGCTGATATTGACGTTGTTATTGGTGCCAAGCTTTCTCTATTTAAGGCACCCTTTTTGACCTACACAACACATTCCACATTCATAGTTTTGCATTGACATGAAAATATTTCAAACACTATATAGTGAAACTTCGATATAACGAACCTCGTTATATCGGAGAACTTAATATAACGTATGTTTTATTGAGTCCTTTGAGAAAACCTCTTGATTCCAAAGTTTTTCATACACAAATACACTATAGGTTTAACGAATAAATTCTGTGCAAAAAAGCTTCTATGTAGTGAAATATTCCTTCAAATGCCTCAACATCTCAATTTCTCCTGAGAAAAATAAACTTGAATATATCCAATCGTCCAACAAGGTATTATAGCTTCTTGAGAATTAAGTTTTACACTACAAACTATAGTAACTTCGATCCCTTTCGGAGAATTTGCAATGATTTTAATAGACTTTACCCTTGTATCGATTTCAACATTAATATTGATGTCGTAAAAAATTATATAATTTTACATCTTAACTCATTACAAAATTGATTATAAATAAATGTTTAATTTGTTAAATGGACATTTGTTAAAGCCATATTTTTTGTTTTTGCTGTAATTTGTCTTGTTACTATTAAAACAAAGCTTTATAGATTCCATTTATATATGTATGTACCTATCATTTCTGAAACATTGTTATATTTTAATTGTATTAGTCTGTAAGGATTAATCCATAGACTAAATAAAAAAATATCGAAATCAGGATAAATGCTAAAGTCCAGATATAAAAACAGCGAAGTCTAAATGTATTTACAAGCGCATTTGTAAAGCCTCTATACAATGAAGTACTCGTACAAAAGCGTCTATGCAACGAAGTAAGAATAAAATTATATACAGCAAAATGGTAAAGTACCATTATCAAGAGCACGAATTCTTAATGTGTGTGCAAAAGCTTTTATTAGTATTCTAATGAAATTCGTTATATCGAAGTTTCACTGTATCTGACATGTGTTATACTTGCCAAGTGAAAATTATTCGTTAATTAAGTAAATGGCAAGCGCTGTAGAAGTATCTAAGTAAAACTGGCTGTAGTCAGTATAATGTCATTGTACTTTCACTTGATGTTGTGCATAGAACCACTTTTATTAATGTAAGCATGCTTGACTATTATCGTTTAACTTTCCATTATAATAATTATTAACAATTACTTGTGCAAAACATAAAACAAAACTGCAAGCGAACTGTATATGATACGTATGTATATTGAGATAAGATCAGTAAAAATAATTATTCAACAAATTACAATTAATTTTAAGAAGACACAATGGATGAATAAATACACACATATGTACATACATACATATACGCAAAATTAAGAGTTTTACAAGCTTTATACAGAAGGTAAAATATGATTTAACAAGCTTTGGCACTTTAAGATTCAATTTTTACGGTTTGTAGTAATATTTTGAAATCACATGATCGACTAATTCAAATGTGACCAAATTATCATTGTAATCAAATTGTTAAAATATTGACTGAGCAAGTGACATTCGTCATTTTTTCGTGTTCTTAATTTTTCCAAACGAAATCTTAATTGTAATTGCTAATTTTGGAAGGAGCATGTATTGGTACATCCAGTATCATTAGAAAACAATTTTAAACTGTTGTACGCTTATGTAATTACACAACATTTAATTGCAATTTACTTGAGATTAAGTAATTCTATATGCTTGCATTTGATTGGTTCTTACACCATATCATCAGTAGACTTCACTCTAATTTCAAAATAAAACCTCTTAAGGTATGTTCACACTTGTCAATTATTTGCCCAAAAAAGCGTAACTACTAAATACTACTCTTAACCCTAGAATGATAATTTGCGTAAAATTTACGCATTCCCTTCCAAACGTGCGATTACATATAAGTTTTCAAACAAATAGTTTAGTTGACTACTTATGATGTTTTATTGTTCTTGATTTTTCTAATAATAAACACGTAAAATTTATTTTATTATTTATTAAGCTCGAGGTCGTTTGTTTCATATAAAATTATTTTTTCTTTTGTTATTCAATATTTCGTGAACAATTTGTTAATATCATCAGGAATAAGTAATAGGAAATTGAATTTTAAAACATAATCATGGTTTTGAAACATGACAAAAAAATATTTTTTGGTTTTTCCTCAGAAAAATAGAAGCATCTACATTAATACAGGCGCATATAAATAATTCAAACAAAAATAAAAATTGTAAATACGTATACATAAATGTACATGCATAAGTATATACAGCTATATGTAGTATATACATATGTATGTACGTACAAAATGGCAGACAAATAGATATAAATAACAATATGAAGTTGTAAGCATTTTTTATAACATATTATCTACTATATATATGTATAATATACATACGTATGGGCAAGGCCACGAATAATTAAACCACATAGATTTTTTTTCTGTCACAAAGCCCAAACTTTTTTTATATTTGAAATGTCAAATATGTATTGAATATATATTAGATCATATCGATGCCTCCATTCTATAACATTCTAAGTCGAAAATGTGAGTTTTGAGTTACGAGCTCTCAAAGTTTTGTGTGTAGTCTATGTTATGTGTGTAGTATAAGTATATTAATGCTTATCACTTTGGAACGGATCGGCCCATGTTTTACAGTATTTAAATTAGAGAACGTAGGATTCAAAAATTCAAGATGCTTAAAAACGTTCTAAGTACACTTAGTACGTTATAGAATGGAAGCGTCGATATGTTATAAATAAATTTTTACAACTATTGTTATATATTTTTATACCCTCCAAAAAAGAATTTGGAGGGTATATTCACTTTGTCATTCCGTTTGTAACGCATCGAAATATCCATCTCAGACCCCATAAAGTATATATATATTCTTGATCAGTGATGAAATCTAAAACGATCTGAGAATGTCCGTCCGTCTGTGGAAATCACGATTCAGTCCAAACGAAAAGAGCTAGACTCTTGATATTTGGTATAAATATATTTTGAAGTTTAGAGCAGGTTAAGTTCGGAGATGGGTTAAATCGGGCAAGAGGGAAAAAAGTCCCCTTAAAAAGAACTAAACCAACTCAGAAAAAACAACATAATTTTTAAAGTTTTTTGGTTATTTTGTTAAGCAAATGATATATTTTTATGTCAAATACGGCCCAACGCGTTAAACTTGGAACAATAAAATAAAATTATTCTTGGAACCCCCCTAAATTTAGAGGGCGTTATTCCTTAAAAATAACATTTTTAAGCTTTAATGACGAAGCTGAGATGAAACCTGGTACTACTCTCCCCTCCTCCCCCTTCACCCCCTAAATAACCCTAACAAAAAAAAACAAATTTAATTTTGTATACAATTATCCCAAGCAATTATTTTTAGAGTTTTATGACTTCCGATTTCTGCCCTACCCCCTTCCCCTACCAAACCCTGACCCTACCAAAAAATTTTAAATTTGTATACAATTACCCCAAGCATTTATTTTAGAGTTTTATGACAAAGGTGAAATGAGTCCCCACAGATCTTGCCAGAGCGACCCCGCCAAAATACAGTTTTAATACCATCGAAAGAGAATTGGACCCCATAGAGTATATATATTCTTGTTCAGCGATGAAGTCTAAAACGGTCCCATACGTTCGTCTGTGGAAAACATGATATTGTCTATTTTTGAACCCCGGCCTCTTTAGTGGGCGTGGACGTACGATATTATATAAAGGAACTCTGTCCCACCATTTTAAATTCACTTACTAAATATTTGGAGGGTATTTAAGATTCGACCCGGTCTAATATAACGCTTTTACTTGTTATTATTTATAACTTGTATACATATATATATCCCAGTAAAATATATATGGATTAATCCATAATCGAGCAATAAAGGAGTAATGACTTGTTCATCCATTTTGAGTAATAAGCGAGCTATCGAAACTTTTTTGTTGTTGTTTATGCCTTGCTTAATACTCTAAACCAGTGTTACGCACCACTACATAAACACATTTACAATGTATTTGAAGCAGCGAAACAACTGAACAGGGTTGGAAAAGTCTGTACAGTCTTACTTTTCATATGCAATCAGATTTTACGGTAATATAACACATTAACATACGTTTGTGTAGGAGAAAAAATTCTAGCTACGCTAGTTAGAACTGGAAATATATTTATAAAGTAATTTTTTTTCAAACTACCGAACTGACAGACTGACTAACTAACGCATTAACAGACAATTAGAGCTGTGTCGTTCGTGAACGAACGGGTCAATTTGAACGAATCAGTACACTGAACGAAGTGAGCCGGTTACTTTACTGAGCCGTTTTGGCTCAGCAGTACTGATAACAAGTTCAATTCACTTGGGTTCGCTCATTTCACTTTTTTTATTTATTGGTCACGGATTTCTTTAAATATGTATGTCCCGAACTGCACACCATCGAAATAAGAAATCTTAAAAACTTTTTAAACTTTCTCACATTCTATTTTTGTTTATATGCAATTAAATACTTTTATTTTATAAAAATTATCACTTATTAATTTTTTCTTTTTTGCATTTGGTGTTGTTTGTTTTGATTATTTTCTTTTTTATTGACCGAATCATATGTTTCTTTGTTTTCATTTCGTATTTCATAAAAAGAGCGAACGAACGAAATGAACGAACGAGTTCTTTCTTAAAGAATGAACGAAAATGACCGGTCACTTGAACGAACGATTTGGCACAGCTCTACAGACAATATACATACGTTATCCATTCCTGCTACTCATAATTTGTTTGAAGAAACTTGAAGAGCGCGAGAGAAACAATTTGTTGTTTACAGTGTACGTGTTTCAACAAGAGAATGGGCTGCGCAAGCAGAATTCCTTTTCCTATCGCGCGCGATAGGCAAACAAATGCTTGCGTAACACTGCTCTAAACGGATCAATGACGGATGTATCAGTTCGTTTTTGGGGTTTCTTTGACATAACTGTTAATTGTTGATGTTTTCGCTTTGTTTTTCTATTTAGTCAGTTTAGTTTTAAAAAGTGAAAGACGTATTATTATATAAAGGCGAAAAGGTACGGGTATAGTATCAAATTGCTAAAAATTTGTCAAAATGTACTTTCTAAGCTTTATTTAAGACGACTAGTTGAAAAGGAAATTGAAAAATTACTCCCTTTATGCTCTTTTAGGAGACAAAAACGATTACTCCATCTGTCGCCATTTTCAAGATCAAAGGGAGTACTCCATAAGGAGCTTAAAAGAAGTACTCGTGTCTGCCGACATGCTGTGTTAAAAATCCAATGAGGTCAGTTGTATGGAGTAATCCATTACTCGCAAAGGAGCGCTCCAAGATTAGTCTTTAAATGATCCTTTATTTATATATATATATATATATATATATATATAAATATATATATATATAAATCTATATATATATATATATATGTATATATATATATATATATATATATATATATATATATATATATATATACATATATATATATATATATATATATATATATATATATACACATATATATATATATATATATATATATATATATATATATATATATATATATAAAAAAAATATATATATATATAAAATATCACGTTTTAAAACACAAGAAAACCGTGGCTAACTTCAATAAATGTACGAATAAATAAACTGACAAGCAGGTGACAAAGTCTTCTAATAATTTTCAGCAGCGGTGCAGCGAAAGAGTACACAGTATAATGATCTTTGTTTCTAATTTGAATTTGTTTAAAAATTGTTGTAGCAATTAAAAATAAAGTAAATGAAAGTCATCAAAAAGTAATATGAAATTCTACAAGTCAAATCAGTCTACAAATGCACTAGTGGAAGTACTACAACTTTTCTACATATATTCGATCAGCTTTTCAACTAGTGCTTTCTGTACTATTAATCGTACCAGTAGTTCAAGGACAATTAACGTATATCCTCCTGCAGGGTATGTACATAGATATATATCTGTATATGTATGTATGTACATAGATGTGTATGTGTATGTGTGGATAGGTGTGTGTATGTATGTATGCATGTGTATATATGTATATACATATATATACTAGAACTGAGCCCCGCGGTTTCACCCGCGTAAGTCCATATCCATTGGGAATATCGGGTTAAAAGTAGGCTATGTGTTGAGAGATATATTGTCTCTAGCTGACAATACGTTTGTGTATAGCCATTAACCAATTACGATTTCACATTCACATTTTAATATAATATTTTATTTGGTAATACAAAAGTTATAGGTAGCTATTGCAATATACTCCTATAAACTATATTAAACGATTTTTTTCGCTCAGCATAAATATGCACATTTTGTGCTTCAGAAACCCGTGTGTAACTTCAACGATATTTGCGGCGCACGCCAGAACGTATCGCCGATTGTAGAATTTTTTCCTACTTACTTGACACTTATCGTTATATTCTGGACAAGTTACACAATATCTTTATAAATTATAGCCTATGTATTATTCTGATGTATAAGCTAAATTATTGTAAAGTTTCATTTAGAAGTTTTAGCGTGAAAGAGGAACAAAGATCCACACTCACAAACATTCGGCCTTATAATATTAGTAGGATATATATATATATATATATATATATATATATATATATATATATATATATATATATATATATATATATATATATATATAAATATACATATATATATATATATATATATATATCGCAGTAAAAAATAGGATCATCCAAAGAGTATTCTTGGAGCGCACCTTTGCAAGTAATGAATTACTCCATAAAACTTCTGACCTCATTGGATTTTTAACACAGCATGTCCGCAGACACGACTACTCCTTTTTAGCTCCGTATGGAGTACTCCCTTTGATCTTGAAAATGACGACAGATGGAGTAATCGTTCTTGTCTCCTAAAAGAGCATAAAGGGAGTAATTTTTCAACTTCCTTTTCAACTAGTCGTCTTAAATGACGCTTAGAAAGTAAATTTTGACACATTTTTAACAATTAGTTACTATACCCGTACCTTTTCCACTTTATTTAATAACACGTCTTTCGCTTTTTTTAACAATGTTTTTAGACTTTTGACACTTACTTCCCATAGCCTGCCCATATGAGGTACTGCGGCGGGAATGAAACGCAACTCTAAATTTTGATGTCCGTACTTATCAACAGCTGAGTCACGAAGTTCTTTTACGACTTTAGCGAAGTTTGTTTTTATCTCCCATGCAGCGCCAACAAAGTTTCGACCGTTGTCAGAGAACATGCAATTGGGGCAACCCCGGCGAGCAACAAAGCGGCAAGGAAAGTGGGCGTAGACAGGTCGTTAGCAGCTTCAATGTGAATCGCCTTGGTAGAGAACAGACAAAGAGGCACATATATTCTTTGGTAATACGACATTACCGACCCGTAAAACTTTTTATTTCAAAGGGGACGGGAAAGTCAACTCCCGTATCAGTGAACGGGCGACTTAGTGTATTTCTTTCTGCAGCCAAAACGCCCATTATCTGCCGTTGTAATTTCTGGCGGTGCAGAACGCATATTTTGCAATTATGGACCACTGTTTTGGCCAGATCTTTCGCTTTTGAAATCCAGCGCTCATGTCGAACAGCAGACAACATGAGACGAGGTTATCCGTGGTGCCCCAGCTTGTGCACAACCTCTACATAGAGACGGTCAAATCTACTACTGTATGCCAGATGATGGGGTGACTTTTATTATAAGACAAACAGGCAGATTGGCTAAGACGGCTGATAAATCTTATGACGTCATATTTTTCCAGAAATGGTGTAAGTATCAGCAGAGGGCTACGCGAGTCAATTTGTTTTTTCAATTTTAGGCTATTGAGTTCAGTTGAAAAGTGCAATTGTTGCGACAGGGAAAAAAGTCGATTCCGCACGAAACGTAATTCATGAGCCTGGATTCGCAAACTATCATATGCATGGGTCATATGCCTGATATGACTTGAGAGAGTGACAAACCGAAACATATACGCTATGACATGCAGCGCTCGTGGTAGACTTGAAAACCGGTCTAAAATATCCTCTTTCTCAACCGATGTAGCAACAAAAACTTTAACCCTTTTTATAAGTGGATCCGCATAATTTAACTTTAGCAACTCAAAGCCTCCCAAGTGCTGAAATAAATGCGTAGGCACCTTACCAGTATCGCGAGGAACCACTAACGCTTGCACCTTCAGGGATATATTTTGGCAGAATCTTGATTCGATTATACTATACGACATATGAAGACCTTTTGCAAAGTGCAAGGTCGTGACTATATGGGTTCGATTCAAATTGTAGTAAAACCCTATACTCAGTTTGGCCAATTTGATCACTGTTTCTATTTTATGGGCCTCCAATATTACCATGATGCTCAATATTACCATGATGCTCAAAAAAAGGTGTCATCAGTTTTTGCCAAATAGCTAATCAGCACTTAAAAATATCGCTTAACTATGTTCGGCAAAAATGTAGACAAGAGTATTTTTTGCTAAAATTTTATGACCAAAAAGTATTTTATCTTCGAGTAATTTTAAATAAGTTGAAGAATTTATTTTTTTTTATCATAACTTTTAGGAAATCCTAATTTTTCGTACACTATATTTCGGAAAATTGTAGCCACGGTAAAGCTGAACAACTCTTCGGAATACACCAATATAATCTGAACGTGTCCAGGTACCAAAAACAGGTCTCAAGACTCAATTTTAATTATAAAATTAAAATTTTTGAATAATAACACTATGATACAAAATAGAACAAAGTTGAAATACCTGGGATATTATATTATGTTTCTGATAGGTCTTGTCGAGCAGAACGCGACTTCGTCTTTGAAATTTGCGAAACACATCCAAAATCTTGAGTTACGGGCAAAAAACCGGGTTTTCCACCTTGGTTTATGTATTAGCCTGTATCTTGGTCAAGTGTCAACCGAACTTTAATTTCTCGGTGGATTTGGAAAGACGAGACCAAGACCTTTCAAATGGCATGCACATATACGCAGAGGCATTGAAAATCATATATTTTTTTTCCCATGAAACCCATTTCTTTATGATTTTTTTTTTAATTTTTTAAATTTGATGGCGGTTTTGCACCATTTTACATAGGAACCGTACTATTTCTGAATTGGTTTAAAGCGTGTATTACCCTGTGTATAAAGTGAAGTGAGTTATTTTTTTGTTATACCCTCCAAAAAAGAATTTGGAGGGTATATTTACTTTGTCATTCCGTTTGTAACGCATCGAGATATCCATCTCAGACCCCATAAAGTATACATATATATTCTTGATCAGTGATGAAATCTAAGACGAAATACAAATTAATTTACTCCTTTTTTAATCATAATTATAATTTTTGCAGGCATAGAGAAGCAATTTGTTGCTCATCGGTCGCAAGGCCGGTGGTATGTTCGTGACAGTCCACACGGCAATATAAAAAAATCTGGTGGAGATCACTGGTCAAGCCACCGTATAATAGTCATTACCATGCTGAACGATTTTTCCAGCCCAATGATCTGCCATTAGCCGGACTGGCGACGGCAGAAATTCCGCTGACTACGGTTTGCGACAAGTGAGTGCTCGTTTTTTCTGTGGTTTTTGTAAAAGAAAAGAAGCCATTAATTATAGTTCGCTATTTTAGTCGCTTAAGTGAAGCATAAATTAACTTAAGATTATAAAGAAATAGCTCGTAATATCAATGTAATTAAAATACTTGATCGAAGACTGAGCTAATATAGGCAATTTTTTTTATTTTTTTTATCTTGGACCAGCACTCAGGGTATGACCTCTATATATGCAATGCATTGCCCCGGAACTGAAAACGAGGGGATAGTATTGAGGGGACAGATTAGGAAAGATGAGAAGATAGACAGTTTTTTTTTAGCTATTTCAACCTTTTACTTCGCCGGCTAATTTTTGCTATAGGTAGCTGGTGCTGTTACTCTGCTTTTAGTACATGATAGTGTCAGTCGTTGCCAATTATGTTCAGTGACCAGTGACTATGACATCATCATTGAAACAGGGTGGCAACAACTAACACAACCACGCAGTAATGCTGATCAGAAGAATTCAACACAATATTTCATGACTCAGCGCGGGCTCGAACTCAGGAAACTCCGATTCATAGTCTCGTGTTCTACTACTTCAGCCAACAGCACCCATTTGTAAAATTCAAACTGTTACAATAATCAAACATTAATTAAATCCCAGTACACAGCTAAAGGGCGCTGTGGTCCTGCATCAAGAAGAGGGACGCAATAGTAACAGAGTTGTGTCCCGCGACGACACACTGTAACGACTTATAGATTTGTAAAAGTTAGTACGTGTGTGAGTAGAGAAATCTTTATAGGTTTATTGATTTTTTTTTGTCTTTTTATCAGTTCGAACACAAAACTGTTCGGTGGTTTCTCGTGGCAATGTGCCTGTGTCATATTGGTCAGATATTTAGTCGGCTGTTTTGTCCGTTTTGGAAGAAATAGCATTTTGTTGACAAATTTGCTATTATTGGTATGATTGACGATTCCATATCCAGGCACAGTAGATTGCAACATATTCATAGAGCGGAGGAGTAGGATGTATAGAGGTATACTAATGTAAGCAAAAGCAATAAAGCTCAAGGGCATATATGCGTTGACCCGTGATTCTTAAAAAAAGTTAGGCTATGTTTCAGTAGTGTTTTTATACGTTGTTAGTGTAGGACTCATTGTATGTAGTTACTTTAGTATTGCAATCTATAACGTTTTGCTATGTACGGATAGAAAAAGATTTTCAGTCATAGTGAGGGGATTGGTTTCGCCCAATAATAAAAATTGGTTTACGATGCAGAAAGTTTAAGTAAAGAAAATTTTTTTATAAAAAGCGAAAGTTTAATCGCAAAAGCAAAATTTAAAAAAAAATTATAAAGATTATACGAAGTGAATTCTGAGAAATATTTCCCGATATCGGTCGCTGCCGTAGAAAAAAGATAGATGAAGTCTGAAGCCGGAAGGTATGAAATCTTTTGTAATAAGCATTTGTTCCAATAAAGAGAAAAGTGTTCGCAGAAGAAAGGTGTGACAAAAGAAAACGATTTGCTTTGGAAGTGGCAGTATAACAAACAAAAATGATGGCACTGGTTAAGAAAGCTGTTTATAAAAGAATTAATTAATGGAGGCAGTCTGTAACAAAGGTCTTCCGGCGGTCTCCAAAAATTTGAGAAAATCTCAACACTGCCACCATTCGTTTGGGAAAAAAATAATTGTCCTGACCCATTATTGGGGAAAGTTTGTCACCAAATTGTTGTTTTTGCTCTGTGTATTGAGGTTAGGTTAACCCTCAGAGAGCTCTTTTGGGGGAAAATAAAGATACAAGTGTTGTTTAGTTTAGGCAATATTGGTATGAAAATAAAAATATATAAATCGGTTCTTGCATTTGAGTTCTGTGTGCGATTTTGTTCTTTTTTTGTTGTTGTTGTGTAAAAGAGTTTTAAAAAGTTGCAGCACATAATTGAATTTATTAACTTCCCGCTAAGAAAATTTAAAAAGAAGCGGAAGTTACTGGTTTTACCACGGTTCCACAACATCTCGACAATTTGAGTTCCTGGCAAGCTTGTATGACTAATCTTGACAGACCATCACTATGTATAAAAGTGTGTGTGTGTGTGTATAAGTATGTGACCTTTTGAACGGCTGAACCGAATCCAACCAAACTAGTCGCTCTTCAAAGGGTTCCATCAAGCATAGATTTTTTAGGTGTGTTGGGTTGTACTTTTATGTGTTTGTTTTTTTTTCTTTTTGCGGTGACACGGGGCTGGTAAACCAATCTTATGCAAAACTTTTAAAGTATCATGCAAAAACGAATTTTAGCTTAACACATCTCATTTAAACCGATATTAACTTCAAACAATTTAAGGCAAGTACCTATTTTCTTTAAATTCAATGAAAACTATTTAAACTGTGTAGATTTTATAACAAACAAGTGAATACTCTTAAATCCTCTTCACATAAGTATTTCTTTTTTGCTTCTAAAACAGAAAATAGGTTCAATAACAAAAAAATAACAAAATTTTGTTATCAGTTACTTTTATATTTAAGACACCTGTTAATTCCTTTGAGTTTTTTTTTTGTTTCGTATTAAAAATAAAAAACAACTCTCAATAGAATTAATAATACTTGAACAAAATTCGTACATATTTTTTACGTCCTTATTTTTCCCACATTTTGGCGTGAGAATTACCGCGTTTACATAATTCATAGGTAAATTAAAACAAAATATTTATTTACACGTGCTAAATCAAATAACTAGTCAGATGTTGGAGAAATTTAATATCTGTTTG
Organism: Linnaemya tessellans; assembly: GCA_951800035.1. Classification (NCBI taxonomy): domain Eukaryota; kingdom Metazoa; phylum Arthropoda; class Insecta; order Diptera; family Tachinidae; genus Linnaemya; species Linnaemya tessellans. The sequence goes on from OX637532.1 coordinate 58,151,014, forward strand.
GCCTTTATTGTCAGTGGGAAAATAATTTGCTTGTTTAATTCAGCAGCCAGACGATTATGAAATCCAATATCTGTTTTCTGCTAACGGTGGGAAAATAATTAGTGCAGCAGAAGAGTGAACGGTTTCCGGCCTAAAATTCTTCGTATCATTTTTACGTTTTAAAGATTTGAAATGTTATTAATTGTATTGCAATTGTTTTATTAATTATGAAACCAATTTTTTACTTTTTTTTATTTTGTATTTGGAAATTTTGTATTCTATTATTATTTGTATTTGTAATTTTTTCTTTGAATAAACTAAGTTTTCAATAAAATTTATGATTGAACTATTGTCATTCACCAAGCCAACATCGTGTTATTTAATTTTTTAACCTTCGCACTACCAAACCTCTTTAATTACGTATTGACCCGAAACCCACCCAGGTGGGTTCTTTAGATATTGTACATATTTTAAATAAAAATTTTGCATTTACACCAATATTTCATACATTTTGCGACATGGAAAATTTATAAAACAAACAAAATACAAATTAATATTGATAATATAAAAAAAACACTTTAGGAAGTTATAAGTACACGAAGATGATGAAACATACTTATCTATGCAGCGGGATATTTGTATATCAGAAACGGATGCGCCAATAGCGGATATCTTTGGAATGATTAACGTAAATTTGAAGTCTCATTATCGACCGCATGAGTCTATTACTGTTGGCGAACAGTTGCTATCATTCAGAGGTCGAACAAAGTTCACGCAGTACATGCCATCAAAACCTGCAAAGTATGTCATCAAAATATGGTGGGCATGTGACTCTGCAACGTTTTATCCGTTGAATGGCCAAACATATACCGGTAAGGTTGGAAGTCAGAGAGATGTGAACCAAGGCGAACGCGTGGTCAAGGATTTGGTTGCTCCATACAAGGGAACGGGTAGAAACGTGACAACGGATAACTTTTTTACATCTCTTTCATTGGCGAACGAGCTACTCTCTTGGAAGTTAACTTTAGTAGGTACTTTGAAAAAAAAAAATTAAAGATATTTGCCAGATGAATTCAAGCCTTCAAAAAACAGAAATATAAATTCGAGCCTCTTTGGATTTTCCCAAAATGTAACAATAGTGTCTTACGTCCCCGCTAAAAATAGATCCGTATCACTTTTGTCAACAATGCATCAAAATAAAAATATAACTGGACCAAAAGAAAAACCGGAAATAGTCATGTATTATAATAAGACTAAAGGCGGCGTAGATACCATTTACAAGATGCTATCTCAATATACCTGCAAGAGAGGAACCCGACGTTGGCCTCTTGCTTTATTTTTTAACCTTATTGATACAGCGGCTCTTGCATCATATATAATATATGTTGAAAATTGTAGTTTAGGGGGTACAATAAAAAATTCTCGGCGTAAACTTTTTCTGGAGCAGTTGGGAGAAGAACTTTGTATTCCAAATATAATAGCCCGGTCAAAAAATAGGCTTGTTGTTGGTAGAGTTGGAATAAAGTCAGCAATTGAATGCGTTTTAGGTATGTATTATAGTGACTTCTGGTAAAATTTTCTGTTATGATTTATTATAGGTGAGCTAATTTTTGGAGCAGATGTAGATGACGAATTCACCGCGGATGAAACACCAGAGCGTGATTCTACTAGCCGAATAAAACAGAAAGGCAAATGTTACATGTGTCGTGAGGGCAAGAAATTGAGAAACACGAGACAGGCTTGTATCACATGTAAAAGACCAGTGTGTACTGAGCACGCTTGCACCCAGACGAAATGTGAGATTTGTTGTATGGGGCCATCTTTTGCTCATAATTTAAGACAATAGTCATGTAAATTAATCAAAATAAATTGTATGTATAATAAATCACATTTTTGTTATACATTTGAAAGTATTTTTATGTTAAATAGTGCAAGAAGTTTCAGATTTTAGATGCAACCCACCTGGGTGGGTTTCGGGCAACAACGATGGAAAAAGTAAAAAAATAAAAAAAAAATATAGATGCAATATCCCAATATTAAATGATATGACTGTTTTAGTTAAAATAAAAGAAAATAGCCACTGAGTCAAAAGCATTTGTTTTTTGGCGGAAAATGATCTTAGTTATCAAAGGTTGAAAAACGATAATCCCACCTGGGTGGGTTTCGGTAGTGCGAAGGTTAACAAGTCAGTTTACGTTGTTCTTGTGTACCACTTGAACAACTGAATTGAACATTTCAGGTTGAACTATTCTTGTGAGCTACTAGGATAATTCGTGGTGAATCACCAAGTTATCCCATTGTTATAAAGTTGAGCAAGGCAAACGAGCCTTCGCTTAAAATTTTCGCAACCGTGACAGGACTCCGGTTTAGGAAAACCTAAAATCCTTCAAGCCAACAATTCAAAACCAATACACCAGCGCCCAACCGCAAACTACAGGCGTCCAATCACAGACAACATTGCATTAAACCAACAAGCAGCCTACTACATTTCTGAAATAACCTCCCAAAAGGCATCAACAAAGCAATATGGGATCCGCAGAGCAGTTTCTTCACCAACTGAAGGAGACCGGCGAGCGTATCGCCACCATCATCCGCCATTTTACCAAGGACCCAGATAGCCGCAAAACCCCAGCGTACTACAAAGAACGGTTGTCCCGGCTGACTACAGCTTGGACAGAATTCGATAAGGCAGATACCAGTACGGACTCTACAGGATATTAATATGGAAGATGAATACTTCACTGCAGACCGCTATAATCAAATCCAGTCATTGGCATCCACCAGCCCGAAATTATTAACAACTCCCCATCCACGAGACCACAACCTACAAGTGGCCACGATGGTTTAATCAGCCGCTCCCTGGAAAAGATGGCAGCTCTCGCTAGACAGCTAGAAGGCCTTCAGTTGCAGTCAGGTCAGGATGGGCCTTACTACGATGTTAAAAAAGCCACCATTACCAAACTATGGCAGCAGCTAGAACCACTAAATGATGAAGTGTTGGATAAATATACCTATCCAGACCTGGCTGGCTATGACACAAGCAGATACATCCACCTCGAACAAGCCGCTCAGTTAGCGATCATCCAGCTTACCATGGCTAACAACAATCACCACTCATCCACAGAGACTATGGCTAGACCATCTACCCTACCATTACCCACAATCACTATCTCTAAATTTAAAGGTGATTATATGAAATGGACATCGTTTCCTGACTTATTTAAGAAAACTGTTCATGAGCAACACATGTCAGACGCTAACAAAATGTATTATCTAAAGACCAACGTTACTAGTGAAGCAGCGAAGCTTATTAATCATCTCGCTGTTATTGCAGACAATTACAAAGCCGCTTAACAGTTACTAATAGTGGCAACAGTTTGATACAGAAACATGAACTGTGTGCTAATATTTTTAGTCTCAATCATTTGACCAGACAGTGCACAATTTCAGGCTTCTGCCAGAAATGTAGAAAAATGCACAACACCCTGGTACACTTGGAATAAGCCGCGCAAAAGAATTCATTATCCAGGAATCGTAACAAATCAAAGGGGGAAACAGAGTCAATAATAAAGCAGATACCACGAATAAATCCTCAACATAACACGCGACATCTCTAATCAGCACATCAACAGAAGTTGAAAGCATGGCGGTTAGTTACACTAACAAAAGACTACATGTTCTACTGGGAACAGCGCTGGTAATGGTCAAGGCTAATGGTTTGGAAACTGAATGCAAGGCAATCCTTGATTCAGGATCACAAGTCAATTTGATCACAGAACGATTAGTCAGCCGGCTTGGACTCCCAGCTAGGACTACATCTGTTTCAATCAACGGTATTGGAAAAACCCTCACCAAAGCACAGTGGGGTGAATGGTAGAGAAAGTGGCGATTAATTCATAGAACGCGTAATCTTAAATGCTGTTATTTTTTGTTGATGAGTATTAATAAATTCATAAAAAACCAGCATTTAAAAAATTTTTTTTGAAAAATAAAAAAATTGTTGAACTTTTATGGGCTTTTTTGTATTTTAGAGAAAATGGTTTTATTTGACTATTTTAGCTTTAACTTTGGAATGAAAATTAGTAAACTAAATTGTAAATTAGAGCATATTTTATGTGCCTTTACAAAAAAATAATAAGAAAGATAATAAAAACAACTTTTTTTTGTTTGGTTTTTTTTCACATTGATTTTTCGCAACCGGAATTCTCTCACAAAAACCTTCATAATTCAAAAATCGCATCAATGCGCAAACAGGTATTCTGGGATTTATTAGCTAAAATCTTTTATTTTAAGAGCATAAAAGCATTTTTTCCTGCACTCATCCGCTAAGTTGTTGAAACTCAATATCAAAAATACAAAATTTTTGGAGATTTAATTTTTTTTTAATATTTCTAAAACATTTATCTAAACAATAAATAATTTTTTAAATGGTCATATACCTGAAGTTAACGATTCCATTATAAAACTTTTACTTATAGAAGTCTTAACAAAAACTATAATCACTTGAAATATCAAAATGTTCTCTTTCAATCAATGCACGAGTTAACGCGTAATATTCCCAACAGACATTAATAAATAAACACAGATAGACCATAAAACATAAGATAACACAGTAAAGGGTAAACTACGGTTTTCCCTATCATAAACATTTATCCAAAATAATATCTAAGAAAAAAATCGAACAAAGAGGTTTTGAGTACAAAGATCCTCATAAAACCTAATTCATAGACATAAGTAAATAAAAACTGTCTAGACATAATTATACATACAATTAGAATTTTAATTGCAAAAACATACTTAATACCACGACTATTATATGGTTGTGAATTGTTTGCCAGCTGTGACTCTAACAGTAAAAATAGATTGAATAAATCGTTCAACAACATAATTCGGTATGTGTATGGTCTTCGGAGATATGACCATTTATCACCTTACTTAAAACGGTTATACGGTATTTCTTTTAACAGCTTGATGGATGTAAGGGTGCTTATGTTACTACATAAAATTATATATTTAAAGCAACCTTCCTATCTCTACAATCGTTTGATCTTCGCTCGATCCAACAGGGGTAAGAAAATTATCGCTATTAGACACCGTAGTCTCGTATCTGAACATCAATTCTTCATATATTCTATCCGTCTTTGGAACCAACTTCCACGCCATATACAAACAAACAACAATGCATTTCAATTCAAGAAACTTTTAATAGAACATTTTTCAGATTAAACATCTCCTGTCTCATGATACTACTAATGTGGTTTTATAATATATCATTAATATAATTTATAATTAATAGATCAAAATGTATATTAATTTTATATTTTGTAGCATTTTCTGTGTTATTAGAACTCTTAATATTGTAGTTTAAAAATTTTAATTGTAACTCAAATCTTTTATTCCCTTACTGTAATTATAAGATTTAAATCTTGTTGTATGGGATAGTCGAATCGTAAATAAATATATAAATAAAATAATTCCCGCAACGGAAGTCAATATTGAAAATTACATATTTGAAACAAAGACACACATTGTATAAATAGTTGTAAGATATACCTTGTAATTCAGTCTTAAGAATATATTTGAATAAAGAACAGCACTTCTTGTGCTACAAAAATATATTTTTTACTCATTTTCTAAAAAAAGGAAATTAACTGGGGCTCAACCGGGATACTTGTAAAAAATAAACAGGGATTCTCAAGCCAACTAAGAGTTCATCACTACAACTCAATATACTGGAAACAACGCTGTACTAAATACAAGGTTATAGTAAATCCGGTGATAAAATAGTGAAGTGTACAAAAAAGAACATCCAATAGTAAAAGGACGAGTTCAACAGCTACACACCAAATAGCACCACGAATCCTGAAAAAGCGGAATTAATTCATTAGGATATAGTAGAACAATTAGTTCGCGACATCCTGTACAATTTAAATAAAGTAATTTAAAAGAACGAGCAGGACATTACAAAAAAGGTCCACGAATTCAGCCAAAACTGGAAAAAACAAAAGATTTTGGACACAACTAGAAGATTCACGTCAGAAAAAACCAAAAAGATGTCAATACACTTAGCAGCCATCCAAGCATAAATTGCTTCATTGGTAGCAGCTCAAGCAGAAGCCAAAAGGACAATAACTGCATTAACAACCAACAGCGGATTCAACTTTGAACCAACTGTACAACTTACAGCATGTTCCAGCGGAATAACCAGAGAATCACAGATTAATTTAGAGGTATTCAAGATTCTACCCATTTTCGATGGCGACAAAAAGAAATATAGAGCATGGAGATCGGCAGCATGGACTCACATGGAAACAATAAAGGGGTTTCAAAATACACCAACGTACTACACAGCATTGGCCATAGTTCGAGGAAAAATTCAAGGAGCAGCAGCAGACATTTTAATAAATCACAACACAATTTTTAATTTTTATTCTATAATAAATCGTTTAGATTATACATACGCTGACCAACGTCCAATGTACGTACTCCTAGAAGAAATGAAAAGGATCTCTCAAAGAAGAAAGGAATTAGCTGAGTATCCTTCACCAATGAACGAAGCACTTAATCTCATACTTTCAAAAATTTAGATTGAAAAAGGGGACGAAACAATGAAATCGTTCGCAAATCAAGAGGCGGTTCGAGCATTCATAACAGGTTTGAATTCCAAATACACGATTGGCACTCTCTACGCACAAAATCCAAGAGACCTAGACACAGCATATGCTATAGCCAGCACCATATACCATGACGACAAACATCTACAATTTGATTCACCAGGTCATCGACCACATCCAACATAATCAACAAAGAACGTCACACTTTGAAAATAATCGTTTTCAACCGAATGTACAGTACCGGAATGTAAAGTCAACACCCAATTATCAAACGACAAGCCAACCGATGAAAGTAGATACTACAGATAGAAACGTACGTCAACCCACTCAATTCCAACGTAACAATGATCAACAAAGAGGCAACAATCCTTTTCGCCAACAACCTTTTAAACGAGAATACAACGATTCCAACAACCACTTCATTCAACACAAGCAACAACGAAACAACACAGTAGACGAAAATGACATCACCTCAATACAAGGCGAATACGATGAAAAAGATGACTACAAAACAGCTTTTTTAGACTAAGAGATGGTCTACCACATTTACAAAAAACAGATAGGAAAACAGGTAAGACCATCAATATACTAATAGATTGTGGAGCTACTAATAATTATATAGACTCCAGGTGTAAAATAGGATATAGTGTTAAATTAGAAAATCCAATTAAGGTAAAAACGTTGCATGGATATTCATATGTGAAAAGTAAAAAATCTATACATTTATTTAATTATGACTTGACATTCTTCGAGATTAATTCACTAAGTAGTTCTGACATGATTTTAGGGATGCAAGGATTGAGACAAATAGGTGCAGCAATAGATTTAGTAAATAATGAAATGAAATATAGGGATAAAGAAAAAACCCACACGATAAACTATACCATTAGTAATGAAAAATATAGAAATCAAGTAGAGGAAATTATGAATAAGAATAATTTCGTTAACGAAAAATTACCCTATACAACAACTATAGAAGGTACTATTAGAACAAAGTCGCAGGAACCTATATGGACTAAACATGATATATATCCATATTCTGATAACGAGTTTATCAACAAGGAAGTTCAGGACCTTTTACATAATGAAATAATTCAGCCAAGTAAAAGCCCCTACAACAGTCCCATATGGACAGTCGCCAAAAAAAGGCACTGATGACAAAGGTAGACCAAAAAGGCGCATGATTGTAGATTTTCAAAAATTAAACTCGCAAACTATTACTGATAGATATCCGATACCTGACGTTAATATGACAATTCAGAATTTAGGGAAAGCTAAGGTATTTACAACTTTAGATTTGGAATCAGGATTTCATCAAATTAAAGAAAGAAGATCGTGAGAAAACAGTCTTTTCGATAAACGGCGCTAAGTATGAATTTTTACGGATGCCATTTGGATTAAAGAATGCACCCTCCATCTTTCAACGATGCGTAGACGACATCCTCAGGCCAGACATAGAGAAATTTGCTTATGTCTATATAGATGATGTTCTCATATACTCTTCCTCAGAAGAAGAACGTATTGAACACATCAATACAATAGTAGATGCATTACGAAAAGCCAATATGAAAATTTCTAATGAAAAATCTCACTTCTTTAAAGAGGAAATTGAATACTTAGGACATGTAATAAAACATGACGGCATCACAGTAGATCCTACGAAGATACAGACAATAAAAAATTTTCCTGTTCCTACCACATTAAAGGAACTCAGATCATTTCTAGGTTTAGCAAGTTATTATAGAAAATTCATAAAAGATTTTGCTAAAATTACAAAACCATTAACCACATTTTTAAGAGGAGAAAATGGAGGTATTTCAAAGAACCAAAGTGCAAAGATTAACATAACTTTGGATGAAAATGCTTTAGACGCATTAAATAAAATAAAAAATGAGCTGGAAGCACAAGTTCAATTGTTCCAACCAGACTTTAATAAACCGTTTGAATTAACTACAGACGCAAGTAATTTTGCAATAGGGGCAGTTCTTTTACAGGAAACAAGACCAATATCGTTTATATCTAGACCACTAAATGAGACTGAACAGAATTATTCGACTAACGAGAAAGATGGCATAGCAGACTTAACCATTTAGACTGACGACCAATCATTAATATTTTCGGTATCAGAAAAGAATCCAGACACCAAACTAAAAAGATGAAAAAACTTCATAGAAGAATATGGAGCGAAAATCCTGTACAAACAAGGACATCAAAATGTTGTAGCTGACGCTTTATCCAGACAGCAACAATTAAATTCAAGCATAGAGGAATCTCAGCACTCTGCTCAAAGTTCGCCAATAGTAGAATTGAAGCGAAGTGAGAAACCGTTGAATCACTTTAAAAATCAAATCTTAATAATACAAGACAATTCAGATTCACTCGAGTCTACAAACATATTCAGAAGGTATACCAGACATACAATAAAATTTTCAACTAACGAGAAACTGATAGAAAATATGAAACTAATACTAAAACCAAAGGTTTTAAATGGTTTATTCTCAGACGCAGAGACAATTTATAAAATAAAAAATACACTAACAACTACATTTCCTACGGTCAAATTCATACATGCAAACGATTTAATAGAAGACATAATTGATAAAGAAGAACAATTAAAGATAGTCAAACAAGTCCATGAGAGAGCTCATAGAAATGTACAAAATAATATACTATGTAGAATTAGAAAGAAAATTCTTTTGGCCAGAGATTAGAAAGAACGCTACGGAACTAGCAAATAAATGCGATACATGTCCAATATTTAAATACGTTCGCAAACCTAATAGAGTACCAATGAAAGAATCACCAAACCAACAGAAGCAGGAAAAAACATACACATGGACGTATTTCACTTTTATGGAGAACTTTATATCTCTACTCTCGACAAATACTCAAAATATTTACATATGAGACATATCCAACACGAAAAGATATGTATAAAAACATTGATGAAATACTCTATTTAACAAACCCAAACGCCGAGTTTGTAATAACAGATAACGAGCCTGGCTTTAATGGAATCTTAGCAAATCAAATATATGAAAGACTACATATAAAACATGTTGTCTCACCACCATTCCATTCAACAACAAACGGCCAAGTTGAACGTGTGCACAGCACTATTATTGAACTAGTATATTTAATTTAAAAAAATCCGCAAAGGACTAATTTATTTGAGGCTATACTCCAGTACAATAAAACTATTCATTCGGATACAAAAGAGAAACCCGAGGACGTGTTCTTTTCAGCGAAGTGGTATCCTCACATATATGAACTAATAAAAAAAGCTCAAAAAAAACCTTGGAATACCACAATAAGGGACGTAAACAAGTCGACTTCAACAAAAGAGACATAATATACTCAAATACACACAGACGAAAGAAAGAAGTAGCAAAGTTTGCAAAGCATATTGTAGAAACAGACAACGGTAATACGGTAACTACAAATAATAAACGAGTCATACATAAAGACAATATTAAAACTCAAAATGTTAAAAGAAATAATAATATATATCACAATAATAACGAATGTAACACTAGCATTTAATGTTACAAAGTTAGAAAATAAAAAATACATATTAATCCAAGACCAAGATGTATATACTTTCAGTGAATATGAATATCTATACCACGTAATTAATTTAACCAAAATTTTACAACCATATGAAAACATTGTGAAAAATATATACATATAACATAGAAAATAATCTAGAACAGTGATGCCAAATGCGATTGTGTTGGTGAGATCACTCTTATCTCTTACATTCCCAACGGGAGAAATCTGCGGTTGCGAGGCCTAACTAATGGCCTTCTCTAAGAGTATCCCTTTATTTACCAATAATATCTTCTAATTTTAGAACTTGTATAAAAGGGTTTCAAAAATTTCCAAGTGCTCAAATATTTAATTTTAAAATATTTCTCCATTTTTAAGCTGAACATTTGGTTCGTTTATATACAAGAGACAAAATTTTTACAAAAAGCCTTACTTATGAACTCATTTAAAAGCTACTTTAAGAAATTTTCGAAAAGATGTACCTAAATATAGCAGCTCCAACTTATTTCAAACCTCTTATATATATTGTATATATATTTATATAAATATATTATTTCTGTTTAGAGGCCTCAAAACAGGACTTTAGATACTTCCCGCTGAATGAGAGTGTTTATCAGTAAACAATTCTATTTTACGCTCTCAAAATAAAAGAGCGTAAGCGTACATGTGAGTTTTGTTTCCACAATTGTGTATGACGCTGACATCACTGATTTAGAATCACAAATATTAATCAACAGAATTGAAATATTAAAAAATCAACTAACAAGTGAAAGAAATAAAACATTCCTAAATTTTTTAGGCTCTGCTTTGAAATTTATAACTGGAACACCAGATCATGAAGACGAAATAGAAATTAAAACTAGAATAAACCAATTAATTGAAAATAATAACAAACATAAAATAATAAACTCTCAGTATGAAAAAGTTATGAATAAATTAAAAATTGAAAAAATAAACGAAGAATTTATGTTGAATGAAGTCTATATGGAACTCTTAACTTTAACCAACACAATAAACTTTGCAATGATAAGCCAGCAGAATGTAATATTAAACTCGAAAATAATGCTAACCTTTAAGACTTAGGCAACGGAAATGTATTCATTGATAACGAACACGTAATCCTTGGTAAAACATATAGCGGACCACATTTGGTACAGTTCGAAAAAAACATAACGATTGACTCAGTCAGATACATAAATTTGAAACAAAACATACTGGAAATCATACATAGACGATATAATGAAGAACTAACAATTTTGGATATACTGTACTCAGATACACCACACAAATTTTCAAACATACAAGAAATTTCTACATTTTTTATTCCTTTAGAGGAACATCCAGTAATGACCACACTATACATGATTTTGATACTCGCAAAAATTTACTCTTTAGTACACATCTTCAAATGCTACATAGCACAACAAAGGAGAAAGATACAAGAATTATATAACAGACATTACGAAGGAGAATTACTTAGACTTCAGACTCAGGCATAAAAACGAGGACGTTTTCTTTTCGACATAGGGGAGAGTTAACGCGTAAAATTTTCTACAGACATTAATAAATAAACACAGACAGACCATAAAACATAAGATAACAAATTAAAGGGTAAACTACGGTTTCCCCTATCATAAACATTTATCCAAAATAATATCTAAGAACAAAATCGAACAAAGAGATTATGAGTACAAAGATCCTCATAAAACCTAATTCATAGAAATAAGTAAATAAAAACTGTCTAGACATAATTATACATACATATTTGAAACAAAGACGCACTATGTATAAATAGTTGTAAGATATACCTTGTAATTCAGTCTTAAGAATATATTTGAATAAAGAACAGCACTTCTTGTGCTACAAAAATATATTTTTTTACTCATTTTCAAAAAAAAAGGAAATTAACTCGCGCAAAAATAACAAAAAGTATTGCAGTTTGAACACACACTGCAAATAAAGTAAACTACCAAGAACTTTTATTTTTGCAGTTTGTGATATAAAATTTCATCTACTTTCATATGGTACCAAATACGGTTGTGAAAGTTAAAGTTACTATTTTGAATTAATCGCCACTTGTGAGCGCTTCAATCTCGGCCCAACAATTTTTCAACACAGCTTGAAGCATTCGTATTACCGCAAATTATTTCCCCTCAACCCGCTCAATCGCTTACAATCGACAGATGGTCAATTCCCAGCATCGTAGCATTAGCGGACCCAACCGTCCAGAAAAAAATCGATATTTTGTTAGGGGCGGAATGTTATCATCAACTACTCACGATAGGACAAATTAAGTTAGGCAAGGACCTTCCACTGCTACTTTCGGATGAATCGTATCGGGAAAGGTATCTAGTGAACAGCTCTCATCAGCAAACTGCGGAGTCTTAACTGAAGAGCATAAACTGAATACAGCTATTGAGCGATTTTGGAAACTTGAGGAGGTTGAAGGAAGAGAGCAAAATTTATCACCTGATGATGCACAGTGCGAAGCACATTTCAATCAGCATACCACACGTGACAATGAAGGTCGAATTATAGCACGACTGGCGTTTTGTGTTTCATTGAAGGAACAACATGCGCTATTTATGAAAGACTACGAAACAATGGGGCACATGTCGAAAATCAATATATACGAACTAATGGGGCATAAATACCTTATTCCGCACCATTGCATTTTGCGACCCGAAAGTAGTACAACTACACTCAGAGTAGCCTTCGATGTGTCAGCAAAAATTTGCTCAGGAAAATCCTCGAACGATATTCTGCACACTGGAGCACCACTACGAAAGAATCTATTTACGATTCTATTGCGATTTCGGTTGCCGCGTTTCGTATTCACAACAGATATCGAGAAAATGTACCGCCAAATCTATATCCACCCCAAGGACCGACAGTACCAGATAATACTCTTGCGCAATAATGCCTATGAGCCCATTAGTTATTTCCAATTAAATACCCGTTCCTATGGTACCAAACTAGCACCATATCTGCCAATCAAATGTGTGAAGGAAATAATCAAGGATAATAAGATGCAAGCTCCTTTAGCAGCCAGTTTCTTCTTGACTTCTCAGACGAAACTGATTATACGAAAACACCGCGATAGGTATGGATACCTTAAGATGACCTACTTAAAATCAAGGTCACCATTCAAACAATTACAGCCGTGACTAAAAGAACAGTCACGACAGACTTAGCGCGTATCTTTGGTCCATTAGGAATACTCTCGCCAGTAGTTGCCAGAGCCAAAATGTTTATCCAGGAATTATGGACCTTGAATCTTGCATTGGACGAAGCTGTTCCTTCAGAATGTGACTCACGCTGGCGAACCTTTTGAAGCAACCTAAGTGAACTTGAAAGTTTTCAAGTGCATCGGCAAATCCATAAAGGAGCTTTTCCTAGCAAGACCCAACTTCATGTTTTTACCGATGCCTCCGAAAAGGCGTATGGCGCTGCAATATATGTGAGAACAATTCTACCAAACAAAACAATAATAGTATACTTGTTATGTGGTACATCGCGGAACTATGTGCCGCACAATTGGTTGCTAACTTAGCTGCAAAAGTGAAACTAGACTTGGATATGAATACAACGCCAACATTCTAATGGTCCGACTCAAAAATAGTCTTATAGTGGATAAATTCAAGATCTTCTTCATTTCATACATTTGTGGCGAATCGAATCGCTTCAATTCAAGAAAACTCGCTACCTGAGCAATGGCGACATGTGAGTTCTAGAGATAACTCAGCGGACATAATATCAAGATAATTGGATCCCTAACAGTTACAGCATACACCCCAACGGCTGTATGGGCCATTTTTTCTTCATGGAGACGAGAAACATAGGCCTGCCAGTTTTGGCCTAGATCCTAATTTGCCGACCCCTGAGAAGAATTAAGAATCTTACAACTCGCTCGTTGCTGTAAATAGTGAAAACTTTTTGCACAGCATCAACCACGAAATTCACTAAAAAGGCTCCATCATGTCATAAGATACATTTTAAGATTCATTAAAACCGCCAAAACTTTCAAGCCCGAGCGACAAACCTAACAAACTCTCTCACCTCTTGAACTTCACGAAGCGCTTGCCATCATTGTTCGAACCACCCAACTATGCACGTTTACAGAAGACATTCAACAGCTGCAACAGAAAAAGGAACTTAAGGGACCGAGTCAAATAAAAAGCTTATCCCCAGTTTTAGACGAATATAACATACTAAGAGTCGGAGGCAGATTAGAAGCATCGATGCCAAACAGCCAATGTTGCTTCCTTACAACGACACAATAAGTAAACTAATACTTGAGTCGATGCATAGGGAAAACTAACATTGTGACCCTGGATCACTTCTACCAATCGTAAGACAACGTTTTTGGCCCATTAACGGCAAAAATTTGGCTCGGGACACTGTGCACAAATGTGTGCAATGTGCACGAGCGAAACCAAAACTTCTGCAGCAAACTATGGGAAACTTGCCAGAAGCAAGAGTAATACCAGCAAGACCCTTTATTAATGCAGGAGTTGACTACTGTGGTCCAATCTGGGTTCACTTCAAAACCCGAGGAAAGTGACCCCACAGGGCGTATATCGCAGTATTCTGTTGCTTCTCTGGAGCTTGTAACAGACCTTACAACCGGCGCCTTCGTTGAAACGCTCAAACGATTCATCAGCCGAAGGGGTCACTGTCAGCATTTCTACTGTGACAACGCAACAAAATTTTTTGGATGTCGCAATCATTTAGAAGAGTTGTCAACTGCTCTTTTCGCCACAGCTGCTCAAGAAAAAATTCAACAAGAGTGTGCCAGTAAAGGCATCAGTTTTCATTTCATACCTCCACGAGTCCCGCACTTCGGCGGACTATGGCAGGTATATCCCTCACATAGCCAGCCTTCCGCATTAATAGTTTCCATCCGTTTAAATCTACAGGGTCGGATGGTATTATACCCGCAGACCTGCAACACAACGCTGCTCTCGTAGTTCCATGGCTACTGGCTGTATCCTTTGGTCGTACATTCTAACAAATTGGACTAAATGAGTCGTAATCTTCATTCCTACATCCATAGATCACTCTCTCCTCTCCTATGGTCGTACATTCCAAGAAATTGGACTAAATGAGTCGTAATCTTCATTCCTAAGAGGGGGAAGACTTCGCACACTGAGGCGAAAGATTTCAGACCCATAAGAACATCCATAGATCACTCTCTCCTCTCCGCGCCACATGCCTACACCAAGGGCAAATCGACTGAGGCTCCCCTTCACTCGATCGTGAGACATATAGAGAAGTCTCTTGAGCACAAGGAGTATACTATGGCGGCCTTCATGGACGGTGAAGGGGCCTTTAACAATATTGATCCGATGGCAATTATTCACGCTCTAAGCGAGCTGGGTATTGACCAGGCGACTATTCGGCTTATTGAAAATTTGCTCTCACGCAGAATTATTACTTCCAACTTAGGTACAGTCACCATCACCAGGAGGGCCAACAGGGGAACACCGCGGGGGGGGATTTCTGTCATCTTTAAAAGTCTGAAGACCATGAATATTAAAACTGTTGTATATGCAGATGATGTTGCAGTGGCAATATATCGGGTTTCCATTTGGACACTATGTCACAAAGGCTAGAGACAGAATTAAAAGAGGTTAACGAATGGTGTTCGAGAAGCGGACTCAACGTCAACCCTACGAAAACGGAACTGATACTCTTCTCGAGAAGGTACAAGATTCCCTCATTCATCTACCTAAAACTCAATGGCATTACCCTAGATCTCTCGGATAAAGTCAAATACTTGGGTGTTGTAATTGATAGTAAGCTATCATGAACTTCTAATGTCCAGGAAAGAGTAAGAAAATCCTCGATGGCAATTCACGTCTGTAGAAAAGCCATTGGCCCTACCTGGGGCATAAGTCCAAAAGGGTTTAATTGGAGACTAGAGACTGTGATAGGACGTATACTATTCTATGGTATTGTAGTCTGGTGGAAAACACTGGACGTGGCGAGAAACCGATTCTACATGGAGAGGGTTCTCCGCAGAATGGCACTTATGATAACGGGTGCTCTTCCGGTGGACCTAAAAGCTAGGAAGCTGACTCTACGCACCGCAGTCAGACTGAACACAATAGGCGCATAGACCCATAGATCATGGGGTCATGCTAGCATTTTAGACACGATAGGTAATCTACCGCATCTTATCGACTACTGCACTCCGGTACCCTACTTCAGTAGGAAATTTAGGTTGTCTCTGGCAGAAGGGTGCTCCCCATTGCACGGATCCGTACAGATTTTTACGGACGGTTCTAAACGGGGAGAGAGGGTTGGTGGGGGTGTCTTTATTCCAAATTTTGGAATCGAGAAGTCCTTTAGACTCTCGGATGAATGTAGCATATTACAGGCGGAAATATCTGCTATCAAAACGGCAGCGTAGTGGCTAAGGTTTTATCGGATATCGAACCGGGACATCCAGTTTATTACCGACAGTCAAGCTGCAATAAGGTCGGGGGTGTATAGCACATCCCAACTTGTCCAAAGCCCTTGACGGACTTGCGGAACATTCACGCATCACCTTAAACTGGGTGCGAGGACATGGGACCACCATAGGCAACATTAGGGCGGATGAACTAGCTAGGAGAGGAACCACACTTCAGGAGGCCGACATTGACCAACTAAGTAGGATTCCACTCTCATCCTGCTGGAGACGCTTTGATACTGCATTATTCAAATCTACTTGCGAGATATCAAGAGTCTTATGGCCCCGCCTAGACTCAAGGAGGACGAAGGATCTTTTGAATTTCGGAAAAGGTCATCTACGCAGTATGGTGGCCACACTTTCTGGTCACTACACCTTTGTGATCCATGCCAAGCGCATGGGTCTCCCCTATAATGACTACTGCTCCAGTTGCAATGACGAGAAGGAGGAAGAAAGCATTGCACAACTCCTCTGCTTCTGTCCTGCTCTGGAAGAGCAGCGCGTACAGTCTCTGGATTAGGAGCAGTGATTGTTCGGTAGCTAACTCCCCTGGGGCGTGTGTGTACGACCATAACTTCTATCTTTTGTATTCCACCTTCTTCGTCTTACTATCCTTATTACCTAAACCCCGACTATCCCCTACTTCTTCCTTACCTCTCACCAATACACTCTTCCTTTCATATACAGGTGTCACAAAGGGATCAAAATAATTGGACCCAATTGGGCTGGACTCTCTTTTCCTTTTACCAGCAACCTACTAACCTAACCTAATCTAGTGTCACAAATAAAACATCATGGTCGATGCTGGTCGCAGGAATACCTCAGTGAGCTCCAGCAGCGGAACAAGTGGCAAACCAAGGCTCAAAGCTTGCAACGGGGTACCATAGTTATAATTAATGACAACACACCAGTTATGAAATGGCGTCTTGGAAAAGTAACTGAAATACCCCGGTCCAGACGGACTCGACAGAACAGCTGATGTAAAAACATCTAGTGGTATCATTAAGCGAGCAATTCACTTGCCGGCTCCTCTTCCTGTGGACCCACCAGGAACAAATGTTAGCGATGAAACAACATATGAGAAACTGACACAAAAAAGAGACAGTTCACCCAAGAGCAAAACCATAAATGAACCATCCTCAAAATGTAGTACTCTAAACGCAACAGGTCTGCTAATACTCGTAGCATTATTTCTCCCTCTAATACTTTGTCAACAAGTGACGTACACCCAAATCACCAGCAACCCTGGATTACATTTCGAATATAAAAATTCATCGCTGAATGGAAGCTCCTTATTTATTTGGAACTGTCACCGTTCTATAACGAATTAGAACTTTTAATGAATGGTACAACTGCGATGAAAAGGGCCTGCGATTACTCATCCCTTAATCATCAATGCAACGGACTTCTATCCCATTTTCAAGATCTCAGGGATGAAATGGAGCACGGTTTGGAAAATTTCATAAGAAGGAAACGACGAGGAGCAATAGACATCGTTGGAAATATACCAAGCTCCTTGTTTGGCGGTCTACACGCAAAATATGCAGCAGAAATGACCGATACAATTAATAGTTTAAAAACCAACGAAGACCACTTGCAGAACATTCTGCGGAATCAAACATCGTTTCTCGACTCGAATTCACCAACCAGACGGTTATGAAATCCAATATCTGTTTTCAGCTAACAGTGGGAAAATAATTAGTGCAGCAGAAGAGTTTTACGTTTTAAAGATTTGAAATGTTATTAATTGTATTGCAATTTTTTTTTCTTAATTATGAATTCGTATCATTTTACGTTTTAAAAATTTGAAATGTTATTAATTGTATTTCAATTGTTTTATTAATTATGAAACCAATTTTTTACTTTTTATACCCTTCACAAAAAAGTGAAAGGATATATACATATATAGGTTTGTCATTCCGTGTGTAATTTCTTCGATATTCACATGGGACCCCATAGAGTATATATATTCTGGATCCTTATAAATAGCGATGACGATTAAGCGATGTCCGTCTGTCCATCCGTCTGTACGAGAAATCGGGTTTCCCAAGCCCTCAAAAGAGCTAGAGAACGAAGTCTCTTGACCCGTTGGATTGGAAAATGGAACTTTAATAGAGTGGTATTGAAATTCAGAAAGATTCGAAGTACGGTTCCAGAGATGGGAAGCTTACACCTACTTCTCGACGCAAAATTTATACCACAAACCAATTATTTGTTTAATGTTTGTAAATTAAACCTATTTCGTGTTTTGGGAAGCCTCAATGGCCAACTGTAATATTTTATATTACATGAAAGTGACCAAAATGGTTACAAATGTTAAACTTTTCTTAAATAAAACTACTTTATACCTTACGAAGCGTTGCACTGATAAAAAAATTAATATGTAGCCTCCAGGGTTGGCAAAATGGAAGTTTTTTTGGTACATGCAATATTTTGTATTATATGTAATAACCGAAATGGTTGCAAAATTTTAGTTTGTCTTTAACAAAACTACTTTATACCTCATGAAGATTTGCATTGATATAAAAAATTTAAAAAAATTAAAATTTCCCTTCCAGGTTTGGGAAATTGAAATATTTTTTATACATAAAAGTAACCAAAAAGCAATTGTCATTGTTTTTTTTTCTTTTGCTAGCTAAAACTATTTTATATTTTAGGAAGAACAAAATTGGTATAAAATATTAAAAAAAAAATCTAAATTTCGAATCAAGGATTGGACAAGTGCAATATTTTATAGTTCATGAAGGTGACCAAAATGGTTCCAAATTGTAAATTTTTCTTAAACAACACTACTTTATACCTAACGAAGACTAGCATTGGCTTCCTGGGCTGGGAAATTGAAATTTTTTTATACGTAAAAGTAACCAAGAATGCAACTAACGTCGGTTTTTTTTTACTAATTAAAACAATTTTTTAGTTCAGGAAAAACAATATTGGTATAAAAAATTAAATAAAAAAATTAAATTTAAATTCCAGTTGTCTAGTTGTCAGAAGCTCTGAATGCTATACTGAACCTAATTCCGATTGACCTTTATGTACTGGGTGCATCCTCAAGCAGTGCGGTGAGACTGGCGGCATCTGGGAAGTTTAGGTCAAGGAACTATGGCCACGCAAGGATCCTAGGCCAGTTACCACCGACTCTGACGAAGCCCATTGACTATATGGTACCCCAATTGGACTTCAATATTACTTACAAGGTCCTCATTCCTTCCAGGCTGGAGTGGAGACGGGGAAACATAGAGAAGGAATTCGACTGCAGGATGTATACTGATGGATCAAGAATGATCTGTGGTGTAGGTTCAGAAGTCTTCTCAAGGGACCTTGGAACAGGACCTCCGTTCCGACTCCCTGCTGAAGCTAGTGTCTTTCAGCCGGAAATATTGTATATAAGGGAGGCGGCTAGGTTACTAATTGACAGGGGTGTTCAGGGTAGGGTCGGTATCTCTGTCGGCAGCCAGACAGCACTCCTGTCTCTGAGGTCGTTCACTACTTCTTCTACCTTGCTAACTCAATGCAGGGAGCATCTATCCAGATTGGGATATCAGACTGACAACCCTCATCTGGGTTCCCGCACATGGTAACTTCCCTGAAAACGAACGGGCGGACGAGCTAGCTAGGGCTGGATCTGCTATGGACGTCTCCACCGCTGTATCGGTAACCATGCCGTATGGCGCTATAAGATGTGGCATTCAGAGCCATTACCGGCAGAAGGTTGCAGACAGATGGTGTAGGGTGGCTAGAAGTATGTGGCCCTCCTACAGCGACGGGAGGATAGGTCTCTCCTATAATGCAGCTGCCGGGATCAGGGCAAGGAAGAGACAGTTTATCACTTCCTTTGTGAATGCCCGGTGTTGCACCATACGAGACACAGAATCTTAGGCAACAGTATAATATCCGACCTTTCGGAGCTATCAGGTATAGGTCTAGGTGACCTTATTAGATTCCTCGATGCGACAGGTTGGACCCAGCATCCATCACCGTATGCGAGATCTGGATTCGTTTCTACACAGGTTGACACTGACGAGTGGAGTGGTCTTTCAAAACGGGATCTCAGAGATCCTACTTGAATGCTTGTGGGTTACAGGCAGCCACATATACCAACCAACCAACCATATTTTAGAATTGGATAACTACAATATATTGTAGTACATGAAAGTGACCAAAATTGTTACAAATATTAAGTTTTTCTTAAATAAAACTACTTCATGCCTCATTAAGAGTTGCATTGGTAAAAAAAACAAAAAAAAATTCAAATTTCGTTTCCAGGATTGGGATATTAAAATATTTCTTATGCATAAAAGTAACCCAAAAGGCAATTAACGTTGTTGTTTTTGCTAACTATTTTATAATTCAGGAAGAACAAAATTGGTATTAAAATCTTAAAAAATCAAAATTTCGACTCCAGGGTTGGACAAATAAATATTTTGTGGTATCTACATGAAAGTGACCAAAACAGTTTAAAGATTTTAATATTTTTGTCAAGTAAAACTATGTTACACCTCACTATTGGTAAAACAATAAAAATTCGCTTCCAGTACCCACATAAATTCCAAATTTTGTTTTTTTGTAGTGACTTAAACCTATTTTATACTTCAGGAAGAATTAAATTGGTATTAAAAATTTTAAAATTAAAAATCCAATTTCAGGGTTGGAATATCGAAATATTTTTATTCACAAAAGTAACCACATAATTTGTTTTTTTTGATTTTTATGATGAATTATACAAGGTGGCGCAAAAATAACCTTCCGATGTTTTTTGGCTGTAATTTAATATAAATGAAAAACTTTGATTCTTCTTATGGATTATTTTTAAAAGGTTCGATGACTCCTCAAGCGAAAACAGCACACCATACAGTGACTTTGAGCGGGTGTAATGGCTCTTTGTGGGTTACACGCGGGTTTTCAGTGCCCCAGAAGCGTAAATCTTGCTTATTTACGTACCCGCTAAGATGGAAATGGGTCTCATCACTCATGACTATTTTTGAGGAAAAATCATCTTCCTGTTGGTGGTGATTAAGGATGGCTTGAGCGTATGTTAGACACGATTGGCGGTCAGCAGCTAACAGCTGATGCACCGTCTGGACTTTGTACGGAAACATCTTCAAATCTTGTACCAAAATTCACTTTAAAGACCGTCGACTGATACCCATTTGCGTGGCACGTCCTCTGGTCGATGTCGACGGCGCTTCCATGACATCCTCGGCTACAGCAGCAATATTCTCTGCAGAACGGTTACTCCGGGGTCTGCCACACTGGCAGCACCTCGTGTTGTACCAGTCTCTTCGAGGCGAGCGGCTAAACGTCGCAGTGTTTCACCAGTAGGCGTTGGACGGCCAGGAAATCTGCGACGAAATTCACGTTGTGCCAAAGTCACCGACCGATTATTGGTCAAATAAATAGTCAGCAATATTCAGCGTTCTGGAGCAGTGTAGCGTAACATTGTTTATTAACGTGTATTTCGCATGCCAATCGCAAAATCTATAGCATTTTCTGATAGGAGGATTACTTTTGCGCCACCTTGTACCTACTTGCAGAAAGAAAGAAATTGGTATTAAAAACTAAAAATATCTAAAGGACTATATTACGGTTGGACAATTAGAACTTTTTGGGGTAAAAATTTTAACGTTTTCTTAAATATAAAAAATAACCAATAACATCATTTTGATTTTTTAATTAAACCTACTTGCTGTTTTTGCAAGAAAGAAAGAAGAATCACATCTGTGAAGGGTATTTAAGATTCGGCACAGCCGAATGTAGCACCTTTACTTGTTTTTATTTTGTATTCTGTTACTATTTTTTCTTTAAATACAATAAGTTTTCAATAAAATTTTTGATTGAACTATTGTCATTCATCAAGCCAACATCGTGTTATTTAATTTTCCAACAAGTCAGTTTACGTTGTTCTTGTGTACCAATTCAACAACTGAATTGAACATTCCAGATTGAATTCTCCTTGTGAACTACTACTGAACCCCTAAATATCTTAATAACTTGGTGTATCACCAAGTTATCCCATTGTTATAAAGTTGAGCAAGGCAAACGAGCCTGTTCTTAACACTAATCTTACAACAATAACGATGAAATAAGATTTTCAATATAAAATCAAAATTTGAATGTTAATGCTACCTAGTGAAAGCTACATATATGTATATGTTTATGTGGAAGGTTTTGTTGTTGTCGAAAAGTCTCCCAGAAATTCAGAGAATTTTAAATTAAGAAACAAATTTCTTACGTATCTACAGACACTAGATTCTTTGTTGATCCTTGTTTTAATTTTAAATTTCTTCTCATCACGCGATCCCTCAAAAAATGGTGTGTAATATCAATGTGCTTAGTTCTTTTTAACTTTTTTTTTTGCTTCCCATGTTGTCTTCATATATGTTGATATAATAATCTTTTTTAATAACACCCATGCCTTCCAATATACCTATAAGTCAAATACGTTCCGATGATGCAAGATGTAGATGCAGTGGTTTGTTTCTTACTGCATGGTGCACCATACATATATTTAAAAAATATATAGCCGGTGGTATATTTTCAGCCTAATCAGAGTCAAGAAATTCACACAAAATAGCTTTGGTAATAGTTTTTTTTTGTAATTTGAGCTTAAAATTTTTTCTTCCTTTTAGGTATCTTAAAATTTTCTTTAATGCAGTAAAATAAACTTCATTATAATTATATTTATGTCTGCCCATACAGCCAATTACGAATCAAATAACTGGACATATGTATAACATTAAATTCATAGGGCTTCTCAACAACTCTTTATAAGGTAGATTGGATAGTCTTGTGCGCTACTTGGAATATGTAAATTTGTTTCCATTGGGTTGTCTATTGTATTGCAGTCGAGTATCCCAAAATTGTTTAGTATTTTTTCAATAGACATTCTCTACTTTTATTCCAAGGTAATATGTTAAAAAAATACAATTTCCTCCTTGTTATGCCTGGCAAGTAAAATATCATCCACGTACAACAACATATATGTAAACCCTTTGTCGCCTAAGTTTAACAAAAATGGATTGAATTTCTTATTCCAACACCTTACACTTTTCATTAAACCATACAACGACTTAAAAAGTTCTAAGGCCATTCCAAATTATCGTTCTTAATGCATCAGGAATATCTAAATAAATAACTTCTTACTGAAGAAATGCTTAAGTTTTAAGGACATTCCAAATTTTCGTTCTTAATGCATCAGGAATATCTAAAAAAAATAACTTATTCTTGAAGAAATACTGTCTTGACATCAACGACGGTGAGAGTTTGAAGCCTTTTGCAACACCAACCGCTAAAACTGTTCTCACTGTTGTTAATTTTGGTACTGATTTCTTCGTAATCAGTTCCGAATTTTCGAAGGAACCCTTTTGTAACTAGTTCTGCTTTATATCGTACACGATTTCCAAGCTCATCAGTTTTAACAGCGAACATCCATTTTGTTCTTATTACCTTCTTATCAGGAGCTTTTGGTATAACAAATCATTCTTCGTTTTTGTTCATCGATTGCAATTCTTGAATTATAGTTGATAACCATTTTTCGTGCTCAGAATTACTATTTCTATCACCATACGTATTCGGAATAGGAAATAACATCTGATAGAAATCGTTGAATTTCAAATTCTTTTGCTTAAAACGTTCACTTCCTGTGACACTTGGTTCGACTATTTCTGCCCGTGTTTCGTCACTGTGTGTTGTGATAGTGGCTTTATTCGTGCCTTTATTTTGATTTATCACTATGGAATGACGCACTCATCTTGGAATGATGCACTTATCTTCGATGGAAATGACATTTCGTTCCCCTTTCCCCTTAAAAACAATTATGTATATTAAAAATATTAAAATATGTATTTGGTTTGCTTCGTCTCAAATATTTTCTTAAACTACGTGCTCATTGCTCATTGTAATTGCATTTTGACGACGATAACGTGCATTATTTTGATGTTTGAAAAAAATAAAAATTTATATAAAATTTTATTCGCTCCGACTCTTTTCTCAAAATTATAAAATTAACTTTCAAACTGATTATTGAGGGGTTTTAGTTAGTTCCTATACGCATTTCACTAATACAGATCATCAGGGAAACGATACCCGAAATTTCTCTTTTTTATCTTCTTACTTATCATACTACATTGGTTGAATACCTTCCAATACTAATTGTAGGTGTAAGAGATAAAGAAAACAACAGAAGGTAATAGTTGCTTTATGTAAAATTTGCGAAAAGAATCAGCAATAGTAAAAAGACAGATTAGAACAAAACAAAAAGTATGGACTTAGCAAATGTCGAATTAAAAAATTAAACATTTATTTGTAGTTAACTTTGTAATGAGTTAAGATGTAAAATTATATCATTTTTTACGACATCAAATTTTTTGTTGAAATCGATCAAAGGGTAAAGTCTATTAAAATCATTCCAAATTCTCCGAAAGGGATCGAAGTTACTATAGTTTGTACTCCCAGAGAGAGGGAGGGAGGGAGCTTAATAAATCCGAGGCGTCTCTCGTAAGATGGTAATCTTATATTGGAGTTCCTAGGAAGACCACG
Source organism: Linnaemya tessellans (assembly GCA_951800035.1). Taxonomy (NCBI): domain Eukaryota; kingdom Metazoa; phylum Arthropoda; class Insecta; order Diptera; family Tachinidae; genus Linnaemya; species Linnaemya tessellans. The sequence continues at coordinate 58,176,151 of OX637532.1, forward strand.
AAGACAAAATAATAAGAATTGAACTTGTACTGACTCTATTTTATTTGAGTGTGAAAGATATTGTGGGTCCCATACAACAGATCCGAATTCAAGTATTGGTCGAACTGAAGTAGTAATTAACATCTTGGTTGTGTAGGGGTCAGAGAACTCCTTAGCCCAGCGTTTAATGAAACCCAGAACAGCAGTAGCTTTATTAAGCGTCGAAGTTATATGGAACCTGAAGTCTAGTTTTTTATTTAGAATAATTCCCAAGTCATTAAATGAATCCACTAGGTCAAGAACAATATTATTCATTTTATAGAGTCCATTGATTGAAGTTGTTCTTGAGAAAGTCATATATTTGCACTTGTTCACATTATGTTCCATTAAATTATTAGCGCACCAAATGGCTAAGTGTATAAAGTCAGCTTGGAGACGTAATTGTTGCTCAGTAGAGTTAAACGATAAGAATAACTTTACGTCATCTGCATACATTAGTAAATATATTTGAGTTTTCAACAACGGAGGGAAGATCATTAATAAATAAAGTAAATAAATGTGGGCCTAGATGACTACCCTGAGGCACACCTGATATAACATTTATATCATTAGAGATGATATTCCGGAATTTGACACATTGCATTCTGTTCTTCAAATAAGATTCAATCCATTTTATTAAAGACGTTCCAAATCCAATTCGATCAAGCTTATGAATGAGTGAGTTGTGATTCACCTTATCACAGGGCTTACTAACATCAAAATAGACAACATTTGTTTGTTTGCCAGTGACAAATCCATTGTTAACTAATGTTGGTAATTCTAAGAGATTCGTAATAGTTTACAGAAACCATGATGCGCAGAAGAAAGGGTAGACATCGCTTGATAAGACAATGTATCGCATAAGAGTTGCTCAAACATAGCGTTCAGTTTAGCTATACCTCTACAATTTGATATATCAGCCTTAGATCCAGATTTGAAAACCGGAAATTTTACATAATACGATTTCTTCCAAATTGTAGGAAAATAAGCCAATTTGAGTGATTTGTTGAATAAATAGGTCAATGAAGTGCTTGTAAATGAGAACAGTATTTTAAAATACTACTAGGAATACCATCAGGACCGGGAACATACGAAAGTTTTAAATTTTTCATATAAGTCAAAAAAAGGTTTGATGCTCAGTACAGGGTACATTAAAATTCACTGATTCAGGGATATGGTAAAAATACTGCTCGATTATGCTAAACGTAGGCGACGAATAGGTTGATGCAAAAAAGTCAGCAAACATATTACTTATAACTTTATCATCTGAAGACTCACAATCTTTAAACTTCATAACAGAAGGGAAATCTGAGACACGCCTCTCCGAATTTACAGACTTATGAAAAGATTTGGGATAATTTTATGTAATTTATTACTTTGTTTAAATAAGCACTATAAGACAGTTGATTAGCAATGGTATATCCGGATCTTGCTGAGGAGTACATAGAATAATTTAGTTGGGATGCATTTTGTTTGTACCTTTTAAATAGTCTACTCTTTCGGTTTTTAAGTCTTAAAACTTGTTTAGTGTTCCAAGGTGGACCATGGCAGGGCACAGGTAGTACTCTGGGTGTTGAAGATAGGAAGCATTTGTGTAGTATCTACTAAAATTGTTCAATACTGTTGTCTAAATCATTGCCATAAGATTGCGTTTTAACCAGTCGATTAGACAGAGTTCACGCTGAAGTTTAGTGTAATTTGTTGATTTAAAACGAAAATTTTTATTTTGCTGGGGTGTATTTGACTGACGAATCAAAAATAGTAAATTATATAGTTAATTTTATGTACAGAAAATTTGGTTATTCCAACCCTGAAATTGGATTTTAAATTTTTTTTTTGATTTTTAATACCAATTTAACTCTTCCCGAAGTAAAAAAAGATTTAATTCACAAAACACCAAAATTAGGAACTTATATGGCTACTTTTATGTATTAAAAATTTCGATTTTCCAACGCTGCCACCGAATTTTTAATTTTTAAATACCAACTTAAATCTTCCTGAAGTACAAAATAGGTTTAATGCACTAAAAAATCAAAATATAGAATTTATTTGTCTACTCTTATGTACCAAAAACATTTCGATTTTCCAACTCCGGAAGCGAATTTTTTGTTTTTTTACCAATGCAATTCTTTACTTCACAAAAATTCAAAATTTTTAACCTTTTTGATCACTGGCATCGAAATTTTGATTTTTTTAAGATGTTGTTCATCTTTCAGTTTCCCAACCCTCCAAGCGAAATTTTAATTTTTTTGTTACCCATGCAAATCTTAATGAGGCATGAAATAGTTTTATTTAAGAAAAACTTAAATTTTTTTACCATTTTGGTCACCTTCAAGTACTGCAAAATATTGCAGTTTTCCAACCCTGCAATTAAAAGTTTTATTTTTTTAAATTTTTTTTTACCAATTTTGTTGAATTATACCAATTTTGCTGAATTATAAAATAGTTTACATTTGCAAAAAAAAAACAACATCAGTAGCCTTTTTGATACATAAAAGTATAAAAGAGAAATTTAAATTTCCCAACCCTGGAAGCGAAATTAAATTTTTTGTTGTTTATGTTTACCAATGCAGCTCTTCATGACGTATAAAGTGGTTATATTTAAGAAAAAATTAAAATTTGTAGCCATTTTGGTCACTTTCATGTACTACAAAATATTGCATGTACCAAAAAAATCTTTCAATTTCCCATCCGTGGAAACATTTTTTTTTTAGTTTTTAATATACATTTGCCCAAAGTATGAAATAGGTTTAATTAACAAACAAAACTAGGTGTAAGCTTCCCAGCTCTGGCTTCGGATTTTTCTAAAATTCAATTCCACTCTATTTAAGTTCATTTCCAATCCATCAGTCCAAGAACGAAGTCTTTAGCTCTTTTGGGGGCTTGGGAAAACCGATTTCACATACATACAGAAGGACATCGCCCAATCGTCGTCGTTATTCATTAGGATCCAGAATATATATACTTAATGGGGGGCCCATATCAATATTGAGGAAATTAACACGGAATGACAAACCTATACCATTTCGTATTTTATGCATAAAGCGATACTTTGTAGAAAAAGGATTTCACTTCCTCCATTACAACAACTAAGTATTTTATCAGCTCTTTTCTTAAATACTCAACGTGAACTCAATCTTTTGAGATACTTGCCTGAAGTCTCTATTTGAAGTGTTTATAATGTACCATATTATTGACTATTAAGAAATTGTATTTGTACCAAGGCACTACGTTAAGTAAGACGTGGGTATTCATTTTATGTAGTTCTCTATAATATATAAAAATTTTTATAGTTTAAATTTTGTATAAAATAGATTTTTTTCTAAATAAAGAAAGCAACATGAAAGGGTGATTTTTAAGCAACTTTTTTGGCAACAATGATTTTGGCAGCTCAGCAGTTTTCGTGTAACATGTTATTGTTAAATGTGTTCAGCTTGGTCAATAAATTAATAATGAATCAGCTTACATACGAACAACTCATTCAGATTATTGAATTTTAATATCAAAATTCATGTTCGTTTAAGAAAGTGCACCGTGTACTTCTTATGTTCAGCGACGAAGCTCATTTGAGATAGAATGGATACGTGAACAAGCAAAATTGCCGTATTTGGTGTGAATAGCATGTTTAAATATTGAATTATATAGATCGTTCTATCGACTCAAATAAAGATATCAAAGATTTTCAATAGTTTATCTACACTATGTGTTTTTTTAAATCAATTCCGAAAGCTGTTAAATAATCACCCATTACAAATGAAAGCTTGACCCAACATCAAACTCTGCAATTTACTGTTATTTGCAACATATGCTATTTTTATTGTCTGCTAAGGGGGCTTGATGATTTTAGTTAATTACTAAAAGATATATGCGTGTCATGCACAATGTCTAATTAACCCCCATTATGATAAGTCTTAATATGTTTTCTTGTTAATTGTATTTTTTGCACTTAAAATGCTATGGAGTAAATATGGTATATGAAAATAATATCCATAAAAAAGCTTGTATTCATTCGCATAAGCAGCAGATTGATGTCGCTAATGGTGGTGTCCTGTTTTGGTCACTGGCTAATAGCTCTAGCTACTAAGAAACTTTGCGGCCGACTTAAACAACAACTACAAGTGCATAAATATTTATGCTGGGCACAAAATGCTACTTAAGTGATATAATGGGCGTTTGGAAAAAACATTTTGTGGGGGGAGTACATTCATCAGGTCACTTACTGAGAGAGTAAGAATAATAATTTTTTTGTTTTCATATATGGAGCCGTTGGTTCTGCGTGCATTATTCTACAGCAATTATTTACTTAATTTGTAATACACTCTGTGGTATATTTTTTCTATTTTTCATAATAAATTTTTGTTAAGAGGGGTTCATAATCATCCTGTTAACGACCAGATGAAATAAATGTTTGGCACTCGTAAACTCGTATTTCCACTTGTTGGTCAATTTGGCGATAGATATTTATTGTGTAATTTTATACATTGTTGTTGTTTTTATTCCAATATCAAAAGTATATTATACGTAAGATATACAATCATTAGTGGACAGCGTAATTCAACTTGTAGCATGTTTAGGGAGAGGATGAGCATTTATAAATTGTTACTTATTATTAAGGCCCCGTTTGGTTTTTTGACATATCAAGTGATTTAATGTTATTGTTTCTTGAGATATACAATGTTAGTTGTGGCAGCGTAAGATTATTTTTCAATTGAAGTTAATATTACAGCCAGGGACATTTTTTTACGGCATATGCTAATTTTTGCCATTTAAAAAGCAATTTTAAGTCTACCTTACCATAAAATATATAGATTTTGAAACCTAGCAGAAAAACTGCAATGTAAAAATTCTTTCACCGAAATCATCCTGCTGGAATTGCTAATCACGCATTATTTCTGAAAATGTCTCCTGAAACTGCAAACAAAGAAGGTTTCTATAAACCAAAGCTTAGAGTTAAGGAAAATATAAAATATCTCAACAGAAAAGACTTTTCCGGTAAGTTAAAAAAGTTATTATATCGAAATACTACATTACAAGCATTAATTAAAATAACAAATATCTAATATATATGTATGTATTGAAAGTGAAACGGATAAATTAGCATTCAAACTCGCTTCAGTTACGTATGTAAATTTTACGATGTCGAAATAGTGTTTTCCATATACCAAAAAGGTACTTAGTTAAAACTTGGTGTTACACTTACCGAACAACATACTTTTCAATATGATAGGAGTTACAGTCTGCAAAATAAAGTAATGAAAAACTTACTTGATTAAATTATATAAGAAATTATATGGATTACCTACGATCCATTTTCCGTTGAGATCAATTTGCTGTAGTATAAATTCTCCTTACTTAGCAAATATATATAACCCAAATTTAAAAGAAATTAACTATAGGTTCAATATATAATATCATTAATTCGTTAGATTTTAAAAACATAATAAAGAAAACATCATTAGATATTGATGAGAAAGTAATATCACTTGATGTTGTATATTTAATTCCAAGCTTACCAGTTGATTCGGCAATGAATATTATTGATGAAAGTTGGAATAGAATAACACCATATACAAAGATTAATAAGAGTATTTTTTCATGTATTGTAAAGCTGTGTATAGCTGATAGTATATATTTTCAATGTAAAAATAAAATATGTCAACAAAGTAACGGTCTTCCTATGGGATCGACGGAGAGGCCTTTTATAGCTGATATAGTAATGGGAAAACTACTAGATGAAAATCTTAGCAAATTGACTAATAAACCAAAGTTTTTAGTAAAATATGTTGACGATTTGTTTTGTATCATTTAAAAAAATTAAATAGATAATATATTATCAACATTTAATTCTTTTCACTCTGATATACAATTCACAACCGAAAAGAAAAATAACTCAACACTTTCATATTTGGATACATTAGTATTAAGAAAGGAAAATGGATTATCAATAGATTGGTTCCAAAAATCAACGTCATCTGGCAGAATTATTAACTATTATTCAAAACATCCAAAAACGATGATAATTAATATTAAGTGATGTTGAATTCCAGTAGAAGAATGGGAAGATTATAAATATATTGAGTGACAACAGTTTTCCTTATCATCTTTCTTGTAACTTGATAAGACAGTTTAATAGCGGTCTTCAGTCTTTGTATCATATTTAAAATAAATATAATACTATTATAAAATTCTAAGTGTGAACGACTTTTTCGTTGGTATTGTAAACCAACCGATACAGCTGACATTTGCTTACATATTTTTGGCGCTACAATTAATCAAACAAAATTATCAGATGGTGTTTGGAGAAAAAAATAATATCTTAAAAATATGCCTAAAGAAACTGCAAAAGAAATCATTATCGAAGTTTTTGAAATGATAAAGTCCGAAGGTAGATGCATATTCATATTTATTTGTTAATAAAAATTATCCAACCGATCTCTCAGTAGATAGTTGCGGTAATTATAGTGTTGAGCATATCTTGGAGGAGGCTATCGATGATATTATTTTAGTTGCATCGTATCGTCGCGGAATGTTTAGTTCAGTTCCGACGTCGATGAAGTGGTATTTAGATACTTTAACTGAATTAGATGACAATAGATTTTTACAAATGCTGTGAGTGAGCAGCATTGAATTTAATTCATTTGAACAATTTCCGTTTGAGTACCAATTGGCAAATTGTTCTTTACACACTTGGATCATCTGGAGACGGCGCAAGTATTACAAAAATTGTTGCTTTTTTTGAGTTTGTGATGAGACACAGTTCATATAGAATACGAACATTGCTTCGGAATTTTAAAAGGAAACTGTAATAGTTTAAAGTCTTTAAAAATACGCGTTAATTCTGCTCAAAGTCACACATTTTGTTGTCAATGGATTACTGTCTGCTGTATTTTGCACAATATTCTATTAAATACAAAAGATGTCCAAGACCCTGAACAGTTTATTGAAGACGAAGAAGTAAACGATGAAATGGAAGAAGCTGATGAGGAACTAGGTAGGAATTCTTCAAACGTAACAATTGAATTAAAAAGACAAGCTATATTTAGTTTGATTTTTGATTAAACAATTTATTATTATTTTTAAATAAAACAAAAAAATTGTTTTTATTTAGTTAACACAAATTCAAAATAACAAGTAAGTATAAAAATAATTAAAACTATCAGCTGAGATAATTTTTTAGAAAGGATTAAAATTAAAGCCTATTCAAATCAGAAGTAGAAACAAAAAAAGATAAAATATAAATAAAAACTATTCGAATAAAAACAAACAACATTAGATAAAGCAAATTTGGGTACCAAAAAGTAAATGCATTCAAAAACAACAACACATAACAGCAATTACTTCAAAAATTTAATCCTGACTTTGGTGTTCATATTTAAGCTCCAAACGACGCAAGCACTCCTGTTTTGGAAATCTACTTTCTTCAACTCAAAGTTTTCTTTTCTTTATTTAATGCTTTCATCATATTTTTTCTGTTTCAACTGAAACTCCCTTTCCTTTAACTCAAACTCTTTTTGAAACTTTTCTTTTTCAAATTCAATTGGAAGTTTCAAAAATTCATTTCTTTCGCTTTGCATGGCAGACAGTTTATCAGCATTTTTGGGAGCAGCGTGGTTTTTGGTGCTGATGACAACTGAGGTGTGGGTGCCATCTCGTCAACATTATTAGTTTCACCAACAAAAATTAAATGTGCATTTTCAGATGTGTTTTGCATAACTGGTGAAAGACTGGAACAAATATCATCAAACCCGCAAAATTCATGTTGTTCAACCAATGAACTTTTCGCAATTGCTGGACTAATTAAAGCGACATTTACGTTCACCGTAGTATCCAAAATTGAAAATGGGAACTCCGAACAACCTATGTAGTTCATTATAAAATCTGCACATCTTTCTTAGTTTTCCTGGAAAACAATAATTTGAGATTAAGTATGTAGGCAGATAAACATGCACTTACCTTAAAATTAATTCTTTTTGTGATTGGTGTATTGATTATGTGTAACATTTGTAACATAAATCAACGTTTATAATTATTTACTGTGTTTATATGAAGAATTTTTACGATTTTAAGACATTTAGAATATACATATTTTGTTGTGGCTAACCGAATAAAGATTTTGCATTGATTTTCTTCTGCGAAAGGCTATATTATCAGCTCCTTATATTAATTTTTAGAAACATTTATAATAAGAAAATTGGTTCGAAATTAAAAAAAAATTATTTTTTGTTAAAATTTTTGTCAAAAAAATATATCAAAAGGTTTTTGAAAGTGAGTTCCGTTGAGTTCGTAAAAGTGTTATAATACACTATAAAATATGAAATCTCTACTTTTAGGCAAACAAAGAAACCTTGCACATTTTCGCGTCATTTTTTTTTATACCCTCCAAAAAAGAATTTGGAGGGTATATTCACTTTGTCATTCCGTTTGTAACGCATCGAAATATCCATCTCAGACCCCATAAAGTATATATATTCTTGATCAGTGATGAAATCTAAGACGAACTGAGCATGTCCGTCCGTCCGTCTGTGGAAATCACGATTCAGTCCAAACGAAAAGAGCTAGACTCTTGAAATTTAGCATAAATATATTTTTAAGCTTAGAGCAGGTTAAGTTCGAAGATGGGTTAAATCGGGCGAGAGGGAAAAAAGTTCCCCTAAGAAGAACTAAACCAACCCAGAAAAAACAACATAATTTTTAAAGTTTTTTGGTTATTTTGTTAAGCAAGTAATATATTTTTATGTCAAATACGGTCCAACGCCTTAAACTTGAAGCCATAAAATAAAATAAAAATATTTTTTAACCCCACCCACTTTAGTGGGCGTTATTATAGGCAAAAATAGCATAAAAATTTAACAAATTGTTTTACTTAAGCCTACATTCCTTAAAAATAAAATTTTTAAGCTTTAATGACGAAGCTGAGACGAAACCTGGTACTACTCTGCCCCTACCCCCTCCCCCCCCCCCCTAAATGACCCTACCAAAACAAAAAATGTTTAAATTTTGTATATAATTATCCCAAGCATTTATCTTCAGAGTTTTATGACTGCCTGTTGCTGCCCTCCCCCTCCACTCCCTTTGCCCGCTAAATGACCCTATTAAAAATAAATAAAAATTTTTTTTAATATTTTGTATAATCATTCGAAGCATTTATTTTTAGAGTTTTATGTCTATCTGTTTCTGCCCCACCCCCTCTCCCCCTTTGCCCTCTAAATGACCCTATAAAAAAAAAAAATTTTTTAATTTTGTATATAATTATCCCAAGCATTTATTTTTAGAGTTTTATGACAAAGGTGAAATATTTCCCCCACAGCCCTTGCGAGAGCGACCCCGCCAAAATACAGTTTTTATACCCTCCAAAAAGAATTGGACCCTATAAAGTAAATATATTCTTGATCAGTGATGAAGTCTAAGACGGTCTAGAAATGCCCATACGTTCTTCTGTGGAAAACATGATATTGTCTATTTTTAAACCCGCCCCCTTCAGTAGGCGTTGACGTACGATATTATATAATGGAACTCTGGGCCACCAAGTTAAACATTTTAAATTCACTTACTAAATGTATTTGGAGGGTATTTAAGATTCGACCCGGTCGAATATAACGTTTTTACTTGTTTTTTTTTTGGATTTTCTTGCATGGGTGTTTGTGAGTAAGAAACCGTTTTGTAAGTCATAAAATGTTTTGGTTTTAAATAATTGTCTGCGTATGTTTGTTCTTTAAATTATTACACATAACATTGTTGTTACCTGTGTAAAAAAAGAAGAAATGTGCGAATCAGTAATTTTTCCAAATTTTTTTAGCTACCTGAACTACCTGAGTGCTGGTTCAAGATAAAAAAAATTAAAAACATCTTTAAGGGATTTTTCGCGACTACACTTTCGTGAATGAAACTTTCTATATATCTTAAAATCTTTATTCCGATCATCTTGCGCTTCTTCCGATACCACAATGGGTAAGGGAGCATTATTAATAATTTCGGCAAAGTGTATTAGGTACTATTTTTGTTATTTCGACGGATTTTTCTGCGTTTTGGAAAAAACGTTTGGAAGTATTCCCATCATTGGTATTTCCGAACCCAAGCTTAGGTTTGTCAACGACTAAACCCATAGCCTCTCTATATTGTTTCTGAATCTCTGATTTTGTTTCAGCAACGACTTTTTTTCCAAATCATTTGCAGCCTGCCACTTCTTTAAAGGCATTTTATATGCAATATGCAAAAGACATTCAAAGAATCTGATCCAGCCATGAAGAACAGATTTACAGGCCTTTAATCATGGCATCTATATTATTGAAGTTTTGCTAGTGGCGCCACATAACTAACACTTTGTGTTGACGTGTTGGTATATCAGCGCAACGACACACAAATGAATAACTTCTAAAATGCAGTCTACATTTTTGCAACATATTAGATATATATTTATTTTGTAATATAAACCACAAATCTCGACACGAATGTACACGATTAATACCTATATGTCCACTTAAACTATGAAAATTAAATTTTTTTTTTGGTCTTCTAGTATAAATCACAAAAACAAAAACACTTCCACATCAAATTTGTTACACAAACTTTACCTGAACTTGATGGCTAAATTGGTCACTTTTTAATAACTTTGTAAGAAAATAACATTTTTAACAAAATAAATTTTCATCTTTTCTGTCTTTAAGAAAAAACAACTAAAAGTGCTATATTCGGCTGTGCTGAATCTTAAATACCCTTCACAGATGTCATTCTTTTCGTTTAAATTTTTCGGCTAGGAAGCTAAATGTTTTCTTATTTCTAATACCGCTGAACGTCTTTCAAAAATATTACATATGTTTAATTTACAAACAAACAAAAATCCGTTTCATGTACCCCAAAAAGTTCTAATTGGCCAACCGTAGAATCGTCTTTTAGATTTTTTTGGTTTTTAATACCAATTTATTTCTTCCTGACATATAAAGTAGGTATAATTCATCATAAAAATCAAAGATAGAAAATTATATAGTTACTTTAATGAATCAGAAAATGTCGATTTTCCAACCCTGGAACCGAATTATTAATACCTATTTAATTCTTAGTGAAGTATAAAATATGTTTAATTCACTGAAAAAAATTGGAAAAAATTAGGAATTTATGTGGGTACCAAATGTATGTAACAAAAAATTTCGATTTTCCAACCTTGGATCTGAATTTAAAATTTTTAATACTAATTTAATATTTTCTGATGTATAAAATAGGTTTAATTCACTAAAAACAAAGAATTTGGAAATTATGTGGGTACTTTTATATACCAAATATATTTCGATTTTCCAACTCTGGAAGCGAATTTTTATTTTTTACCAATGCAATTCATAGTGAGGTGTAACATAGTTTTATTTGACAAAAAAATTTAAGTTTTTAAACTTTTTGGTCACTTTCATGTACCATAAAATACTTCATTTGTCCAACCCTGGAGTCGAAATTTTGATTTTTTTAAGATTTTAACACCAATTTTGTTCTTCCTGAATTATAAAACAGTATTAATTAGCAAAACAACAACGTCAATTGGCTTCTTGGTTACTTTTATGCACAATAAATATTTCAATTTCCCAGTCCTGGAAGCGAAATTTTACTTCTTTTACCAATCCTAGTCTTCATTAGGTATAAAGTCGTTTTATTTAAGAAAAACTTGCAACCATTTTGGTTACTGTCATGTAGTACAATATATTGCATGTACCAAAAAAACTTTCAACTCCCCAACCCTGGAAGTGAAATTTTATTTATTTTTTTCGTTTTTTTACCAATGCAACCCTTCATGAGGTATAAAGTAGTGTTATTTAAGAAACAATTAAAATTTTGAACCACTTTGGTCACCTTCATGAACCATAAAATATAGCACTTGTCCAACCCTGGATTGGAAATTTTGAATTTTTGATAGCAATTTTGTTCTTGCTAAATTAAAAGACAGTTTTAGTTAGCAAAAAAAAAACAACATCAGTTGCCTGTTTGATTACTTGCACTTATAAAAAAATCAATTTCCCACCCCTGGAAGCAAAATTTTAGTTTAAAAATTTTTTTTGGCCAATACAAATCTTCATGATGTATAAAGAGGTTTTGTTATAGAAAAACTTAAAATTTTTAACAATTTTAGTTACTACATGTGCTACAAAATACCGAATAGGTCGTAAAAAAAATTTTTAATTTCCGATCCCTGGAAAAAGGTTTTTAATTTTTTTAGTTTTTAATAGATCATTGAGACTTCCCAAAGCAGGAAATAGGTTTAATTTACAAACATTAAAAAAAATAAGTGATTTTTGGTATAAATATTGCGTCGAGAAATAAGTGTATCTAACCTTCCCAGATCTGGAAGCGTACTTCGGATCTTTCTTAATGTCAATACCACTCTATTTAAGTTCATTGAAATGGTCCAAGAACGAAGTCTCTAGCTCTTCTGGGGGCTTGGGAAACCCGATTTCACGTACAGACAGACGGACAGAAAGATAGACTGACATCGTTCAATCGTCATCGCTATTCATGAGGATCCAGAATATATATACTTTATGGGGTCCCATGTGAATATCGAAGAAATTACACACGGAATGACAAACCTATATATACCTTTCACTTTTTTGTGAAGTGTATAAAAAAATTCAAAAAGCTTTGATTTTGATCTCTCACTGCAAACACACCAGAGCACTTTAGATATTTATTTTTTCAGCTAGTGATGTAGAATTTTAAAGGCTGTGAGCAACTGCACTGAGTTTTGGCGATACTTTAAATTTCATTTGTGAATTAATCCTTATGTCAACCCAGTGTGGGACGGCTCAATGCGATGAAGATAATCACCAAATGCAAATACTTCCACTTCCAAAAATGCGATGTCGTCAGGGAAATCTTTAGTAATTGGTGCAGCTTCACTGAAGAGGAAACTAGAAGATAATAGTACCAAGGGGCAGTCCACATATCCCAAAGTCGAACGCAGGAAACTGGCAGAAGAGCCATTGATCCTATCAGCCCTCATACAAAATTTAGATGGCTTACAACAAGGAAGTGGATAGTGCCTTCAATGAGTTTATTGGGGAATACGTCAGCTGATAAAAAGGTACCACAAATACACATAGAAAGCAGTAAGTTTATCATGAAAGTGATGCATCTACATATGGGGTCTACATCCTTCGTGAATATTCTACGAAACCGGATAACATCCATGGGCTATCGCTAGTGAAGAAGACCGAAATCACACTACAAACTCATTCTTTTATAGAAATAGATGGGGTAGAAGTCTGAAAACTGAGACCATCCATAATACTATCGTCAAATAAAATAATGTTCACGACGCGAACAAGCGAGGAGGCAGATGATGGCCGCTTATCGCACTGGGTCTGGACAAAAGGTCTTGGGCTTATCTCAAAGAACGAAAAGGGAGAACTTTCTTTGCCACATCAGCCATATTTTTCAAAGATGGGAAGGCACCGACGAGGCGGACCCTAAAAAAATGGAATATGAGATTACCCCAGGAGGCCTCTTGACTCCTTTTAGTCGAATAAAATGATGTTGGCTCTGCAGATTAGTATACATTTTACGGAGGAAAATGGCGACTCAAATAACAAAAGGTAAGATACACATTTTTCTTTTTGAGGAGCCTTGGATAGTTAAGAGCAAGGTTTCTAGTCTAAATGACTGTAATTTTCTTTTTTTCCAGAATTATTAACACTAGAGCCACAATCCTAATACTAAGCAGCCGAAATATGCTGATAGCATCAGTATCTACCCTCGAATAGTCCGACATTTCCATCATCGTCGGACTTAAGGTACATGAAATCTTCTGCCAAGTGTAAAGGTAGGAATATAATAATTGGGCCTGACGCCAACTCGCGTCATCTCTCTTGGAGCAGTACTAATTGCAAGAAAAAAAGTAATACAAACAATCTTTTCATCCTAAACACTGTGAATAACAATACTTTTATTCACAGACGTGATTAGCATCACGTTACGTTCAGAACTTAATTAATAAGATCGCGATTAACACGGTTCAGAGTTACATTCCTTCTCTGGCCATCGCTACATATTCATAACATTGCACCACCCTATTCCAAACTCCATAACGTTCAGATATAGGTCCAAAACGGACCACTAAAATTTTGGTCAAGTCTACAAAATAAACTCGGAAACCATTCAGCTAGTCAACACTGTAGGACGTATAGATTCATAAATAGATAGAAAAAGTACTGACATGACAGAATATTTCGAGAAGAATGGAAAAATTCTGAAATAGGAATAATCGCAAAGAAAATCTCAGAAAGGACACCAGAAAGCTATTTGACAGATTCAGTTAAAGATGGAAGTATAATAGGAAGATTATAAAATCAAACTCAGACAGGAATTCTGGAAGGTTTTCTGCGAACTAGACGACAGCGTTAGTAAAACTTCCAAAATTCAGAAGCTTCCATAGAAGAACTACACCTAACCAGAGACACTAATTAAATCGGAAGGTAGAAGGGTAGAAACGATGGAGGAATTATTAGATTTTGTAATGGATGCACACTGCCATGCAGATTCGGTGAAGAATGCGGAACTGATTCAGCCCCTTTACAAATACCACAAATTCGAATGTAATATTAACCACTCAGCTCGTATACAAGGCAGTTAGCAGATTTTCACCTTATAAAGCACCTGGGCCTAATGATATCTTTCCAGCTCTTCTTCGGAAAAGCTCAGACTTAATAGATGATGAGTTGGCTAACATCTTTGCAACCTGTCTTACATGTTGAGCATGTAACAACGGTAATCTCCGAATTGCTAGAACCAAATTTTGCTTGCAGATTATCACAGGAACATATAGTAAAAACAAACGGAAAAAAACCTAAAATTCCAAAATCAAAGAGACTCACAAAATATATCAGGAAGTTTAAACGTAAAAATTCAGAAAAACCTTTTAGTAATCCATTGATGCTATAGAATATATAAGAACAGAAAGCAAAGCTTTTTGTAAGGTTTTTTGTCCTCCTGCCCAAAGGAATATTCTAAAGAGGTAGAATGTTTACCTCAGTTCACATATTTCTTCTCAAGGGTCAAATTATATATATGTAAGTATATTAAGCATGTTAAGCTTTTAAGAATTTGTATGAAATTAATGGAAGTGTAAAAACGAAGGTGTGTCCAAAGTTGACACGGCAACACATTTACCCCAAGAGTTTAAAAAATTTTTCCGGAATCGCAAAATTTAAGATAAATTCCACAGAATTGACCTGTGAGTTGCTTGAAAGATTCCCTGACTAATTCTGAAAGGGTATCGCTATGACTCACTTTTAACTTTTGACCGACTGGACTGAATCGAACCAAATTAGACACTTTTCAAATGGTTCCATCAAACTCATATTTCCTGTAATTTGGAACAGATTCTGACCTATAAATGAATCATAAAACCTAAAAAAATTTTTACGCTAGCTTTATGATTAAAATTATCCGAAAGTTGAAGGAATGGCTTTTAGGCTCAATGCTTTTCCACGTTTTTTATAGTATTACACATTACTCCTCATGGAAAACTACTTGGTGCTAGAAAAAAATTAAGTGGAAAAACATTTTGAATTTTCTTACAAATATAAATTTATTCTTAGCATAACAAAAATAATACTAGCTACTATAACAAATTTTTTTTGGAATAAATATCAAATTGTTTGCGGAATATATTAAAAATTAACAATGTAGATAAACATTATGGCGTTTCACCAAAAACGTGAATAAAACTCTTTTCGTTATTATTTGAATAATAAGTAATAAACTGGAAAAAGTTGAATAAAATTGTATAATTATATTATAAAATTCACATTATATATCTTAAATAATATAGACAGCAAAGCTCTTCCGTTTGTTAAAAAGTTCTTTTCTTATATTTGTCAACTTCTTTATTTGGGACATAGCCTCCCTCAGTTAGTTTATTAAACATAATGCAAATTGTCTTATTGCATAAAGATAGAAAAATAAAATGAATTTATATCGAACAGGATTTGTGTATTGTGTATGCTATAAATTTCGAAGCTTATGCTTTTGCTTGCATAATTCTCAATTCGTTTTTGTGAGTTGAGGTTTAAGAACGGAAGAGTAGTTTTTGGAATTAGGTTCTCATTTAGTTATTGTTTAGAGTAAGAACCAACGAGATGCAGAACTTAACCAAAAAACAAACAAGGCATTATGTTTGTTAATATACTTTATGCATCATCCTACGCAGTGAAAAATTTTATCATAAAATCATCATAATAAAAATTTTTATTAACTACATACATATGCCAAAACTATTTATAATTAAGTGTTTCTAACTAAGGCCACAGATCATGAATATAGATCAAATGTTTCCTAGACTATTTGTCATAACTAGTTAATTCTGAATATTGCGTTACGAACTTTAGGTCGAAACAGTCACACACAAATAAATAATTATTATTCAAGATCTGTTCACTACTACTGTATAAAAATCAAACTAAAAACATTAAATCACATGGAAAACCAAATTTAAGAAGAATGGAATAGAAGCAAAATAAACAAATATCAAAAACACTGCAAATATTGATGAGCGTTAGATTAACACTGATGAAGGGTGACAGCCAAATTATTCCTCTAAGTGTAAAAGTTTCGTGCCGAAAGTTTAAGCCAAATCGCATAACGTTTTCTGGACGCGCACCCAGGTCAAAGGTCAGATATTATTATATTTTAGGTCAGATATTATCATATCTATACGAAATACGTTTGTGACTCTTTTAATTCATCAATATTTATCGCAAACATGTGAGTTTATTTATTTTCGTAAAAAATAGTAAAACAATCTTCTTTGGTAATTAATCCCCACATTTCAATAAGGCTAAAGTCTTCCACAAGCTAATTTATCGCAAAAATATTTAATTTATGTATGGCTTTGCCACCCAGAAACTAATATATGCTTTAAAAAAATACCAAAGAAGTGTTCAAGAAATTTGGAACTTCCACTTTTAACAACGATCCACGTTCTTGAAATGTGATAGAAGGGTACGTAACAATGTGTCCACATTTTCAAGTTATTGATTTCAAGTTGATAATACAAACTGCTTGTCAAAACTCACTTGATTTGTCAGCTGTGACAAATTGTTTTTCAACGTCATCACAAAAATGCCTTCGACGAAGAAAGATTTAAAAATGCCTGCTTCACTTACAGTGTTGCAAGAAATAAAATGCTTAATTAAAAAGGAAGAAAAACGGAACGAGGTTTGTAATTCATCATTAAATTTTTTGTAGCCATATATATACGAGTATATGTATGTATGTACATATATACTATATTTGGTAATCTAATAATTGGCAATATATTTATTTAAGAATGGAGCACAATTTAGAGGCACACTTACCGCATGATCTCGCCTGAGAAGACAACCACAGTGGCTTTAGCAATTGTATAAGCATTGTATAAGCAATGTAGGCCGATGATTTCGAAACAGTATGGCAATTACCACATAAATTAGGAGCACTGGATGGGAAGCAATCCGCATAAAGGCCTTAACCAACATAGGCTCTCAATTCCTTAATTTCATAGGGTTTTTTAGCATTGTATTTTTTGCAGCTGTCGACATATATAGACGGTTTCTATATATAAATGTAGGAAGTAATGGTACGTTTTTAATTACAAGCTGTGCCGCGTGCGAATGGGGGTGGGCAGTTGGCTAATAGGTTTCGTATATTTCACCGACCTATAGAACTCCAAACAAAAACTTTTGACACCGTTGTGATGGCCTGTTGTGTCATACACAATTACCTCACAAAGCCAAGAGCAATACCAGCAGTAGAGCAGCCGGAAGAAAATGCATTTTCCGCATCTGACAGTCAAAGACATATAAGTACGCGTGTAGAGCAAGAGATGACGTGTCCCGATTCTTAACCACAAATGGAAGTGTAGATTTCCAGGCTAAATCAGGCAAGAGAAAAAAAAAGTTCCCCTAAGAAGAACTAAACCAACCTCTAAAAAAACATAATTTTAAAGTTTTTTTCTGTAATTTTGTTAAGCAAATGATATATTTTTATATTAAAGAAGGTCCAACGCGCTCAACTTGAAGCCATAAATTAAAAATAAAATTGAACCCTGCGGCCTTTAGCGGACGTTATTAAATCCAAAAATAGTGTAAAAATTTAACAAATTGATTTAGTTAAGCCTACATTCCTTAAAAATAACATTTATAAGCTTTAAGGACGAAGCTGAGACGTAACCTGGTACTACTAAACAAATTAATGGCTTGCCTAAAATTGAATTGTAATGAATTTAAAAACAAATTGTATTTTCGTTTTTCAAAATAATAACAAAAAAATTTTCAAATATTTCGAAATGAATGCAGTGTACCCTAAAATGGCTATAACTCATGAACCAATCATAATATATAATCATCCCAAGCATTTATCTTTAGAGTTTTATGACTGCCTATTGCTGCCCTACCCCCCCCCCCACTTCTTCCTTTGCCCCCTAAATGACCCTACCAAAAAAAAACTTTTTTAAATTTTGTATATAATCATCCCAAGTATTTATCTTTAGAGTTTTATGACTGCCGATTTTTTTTTAATTTTGTATATAATCATCCCAAGCATTTATCTTTAGAGTTTTATTACTGCCGATTTCTGCCCTACCCCCCGCCCCCTTTTTTTTGGCCCCTAAATGACCCTGCCAAAAAATTTTTTTGTTTTAATTTTGTATATAATCATAACAAAATTAAATATACATTATATATATTATTTGTTATAATATATTTATATTATAACAAATATAAATATATATATATATATATATGTATATATATATATATATATATATATATATATATATATATATATGTATATATATATATATATATATATATATATATATATATGTATATATGTATATATATATATATATATATATATATATATATACATATATGTATACATATATATATTTATTAGAGTAAACCTGCCCGCTTTGCTGGACAATACAATAACATACGTTTATGTCTTTGTATTAAAAATTAAATTTTCTAAAAAAAATAGACATTTTCCTTAAAAAAATTAAAACCGGCACGATCCAAATTTCCAATTGAATGGCTACGTCTCCGTTGTATATATATATATATATATATATATATATATATATATATACATATATATATATATATATACATATATATATATATGTATATATATATATATATATATATATATATATATGTGTATATATATATATATATATATATATATATATATATAGTATATATATATATATATATATATATATATAGGTTAGGTTGGAAAGAGGGGCATAAGCATCCCAATCCGTCCTGGATTACACTTAGGCCTGTAGGGAGCCTCCACCGATACCATGGAAACCTCTGAGTTTGATTACGTCAGGAACCTAGTTTTTTAAATGTACTTCCTTAAGTCTTTCCAATCAGAGCCCCTAAGAAATTCCATCTTCTGTATAATCTCCTGATTAAATGTTCGTCTTCTGACTTGGCTAAAAACTGGACAGTAGCACAAGTAGTGCTCCAGTGTCTCGTCCTCTTCCTGGCAGGCCTTGCATGTTAAATCGCCAACGACACCCATTCGTGCCAGGTGAGTCCTTAACTCTGTATGTCCTGTTATTAAATAAACCAACCTCCTTAGTGCTGGCCTACTCAATGTTAGATCCTCCTTTGTCCTCCTACCATCTGGGCCCCCCATAGAATTCTAGTCACCCTACCTACGGTAGAGTGCTGTCAATCTCTTGTATGCAAGCCCATAGCTTTAGTTTGTTCTTAAAAACCTGAAATGGATTCGGAGTGTCCAGTGTGATGTTCGCCACTAATGCTCCCATCTTTGCTAGCGTATCTGCCTCAACATTTCCAGGTATCCCCTGATGTCCTGGGATCCATATTATCTCTAAATTTGTTGTAATTTGAAATACTATAGACCACAAGAGGAAATGTAGTTGGACTCGACGACCAAGAATAAATTGAGGTACTACAAATCGAAGGAGACCAAACACGCATCTTAATTCCGGTAATTAGTTTTTTTATGTAAATTTGTATTTAAGTATGTACGTTATGTTTTTCATGAACTTCAGCAATTTTGAATTAAAAGATAATGTATAATGAAAAAGTGTTTTTAATTCCGTCCCTTATTTTGGCTGCTTCTATGCAATCTCATCTGTCGTTATTTTCATTACTGATGTTATAACTTTTAGCTTCTTTGGAAAATATTTCCACTTCGTTATCATGAAAAGAACATATGAGTAATTTTTTTGAGGATCATAGTGTAATTCACGTGCTCCAAGGAGACATCGAAATTGCAATTTGATTACAACAATTACTCGCTCGCATGAGCCAAATTTTAACGGCTTTCTGCACTGTGTTCAACCACTGATCTGTAAGGTGTCATTAAAAATAGCTCCAGCGGATACCCAGCATCACCTAGAAACGTATATGTTGAACTGATTTGATTTTATATATACTTATAAATTTTACACAAAGAATGCACGACTTGCGTTCATCGGCACCATATTTATCGTGTAGAAACCTTCTTACTCGACTGGTACTCCAAAATAAAGAAGCATGGCCAGAACCTGGATGTCTGGCATCTATATATCTTATACGCATCCTATGGTCACAAATCTAAGTATAGTAGATAATGAAAAGTTAGCAACTCAATTTATTGTTAGTATTTACATTCATTGCTGGTACTCACAATCATTGCATTTATGCTGAAAAAGCCTTTTGTAATACAAATGTTGAGAACTTTTGCAGGAACCAATTATTTTAATATGGGTTCCCTCTACACACCCTAAGATACCAGGAAAACGCGTTCGTTCATAAGAAAATCGTTTGCACTCTATTGGTTCCTCTTCCGGGATTCCATATTTAATCCATTTGCTGCAGATTGTGGTGTCCAAGGATAAAATCTCGGATAAAATTGTACTAACCGTGGGTTAAGCTAACGATAAATTAAAGTCATTTCCAACGCTTACTTGATATGATCCTTGAGCGAAAAATCGCATAGCAGTTGATGCTAGTTTAATTGTTGGCGTAATTGCAGACTTTCGCGAGTTAGATTTTAGTTTTAACAAATAATGGTGTTATATTCTTAAATACCCTTCACAGATGTAATTCTTTTTTATACCCTCCAAAAAAGAATTTGGAGGGTATATTCACTTTGTCATTCCGTTTGTAACGCATCGAAATATCCATCTCAGACCCCATAAAGTATATATATTCTTGATCAGTGATGAAATCTAAGACGAACTGAGCATGTCCGTCCGTCCGCCCGTCCGCCCGTCCGTCTGTGGAAATCACGATTCAGTCCAAACGAAAAGAGCTAGACTCTTGAAATTTGGCATAAATATATTTTAAAACTTAGAGCAGATTAAGTTCGAAGATGGGCTAAATCGGGCAAGAGGGAAAAAAGTTCCCCTAAGAAGAACTAAACCAACCCAGAAAAAATAACATAATTTTTAAAGTTTTTTGGTTATTTTGTTAAGCAAATGATATATTTTTATGTCAAATACGGTCCAACGCCTTAAACTTGGAGCCATTAAATAAAATAAAAATATTTTTTGACCCCGCAAAAATAGCATAAAAATTTAGGAAATTGTTTTACTTAAGCCTACATTCCTTAAAAATAACACTTTTAAGCTTTAATGACGGAGCTGAGACGAAACCTGGTACTACTCTGCCCTACCCCCTTCTTCCCCTTCGCCCCCTAAATGACCCTACCATAACAATTTTTTTTTAAAATTTTGTATATAATCATCCCAAGCATTTATCTTTAGAATTTTATGCCTGCTGATTTCTGCCCTAGCCCCCCCCCCCCTTCTTCCTTTGTCCCCTAAAATGACCCTACCAAAAAATTTTTTTTTTTTTTAAATTTTGTATATAATCATCCCAAGCATGTATCTTTAGAGTTTTATGACTGCCGATTTCTGCCCTACCCCGCCCCCCTCTTCATTTGCCCTCCTCTTCATTTGCCCCCTAAATGACCCTACCAAAAAAAAAAAAATTTTTAATTTTGTATATAATCATCCCAAGCATTTATCTTTAGAATTTTATGCCTGCTGATTTCTGCCCTAGCCCCCCCCCCTTCTTAATTTGTCCCCTAAAATGACCCTACCAAAAAAAATTTTTTTTTTTAAATTTTATATATAATCATCCCAAGCACTTATCTTCAGATTTTTATGACTGCCTGTTGCTGCCCTACCCCCTCCTCCCCCTTTGCCCGCTAAATGACCCCATAAAAATTAATATACATATATTTTTATTATGTGTATAATTATCCCAAGCATTTATTTTTACAGTTTTATGTGTATCTGTTTCTGCCCTACCCCCTCTCCCCCTTTGCCCTCTAAATGACCCTATCAAAAAAAAGAAATTTTAATTTTGTATATAATTATCCCAAGCATTTATTTTTAGAGTTTTATGACAAAGATGAAATGTTTCCTCCACAGCCCTTGCCAGAGCGACCCCGCCAAAATACAGTTTTTATAGCCTCCAAAGAGAATTGTGATGAAGTCTAAGACGGTCTAGCAATGCCCATGCGTTCGTCTGTGGAAAACATGATATTGTATATTTTTGAACCCCGCCCCCTTTAGTGGGCGTTGACGTACGATATTATATAAAGGAACTCTGTCCCACCAAGTTAAACATATCAAGTTCACTTACTAAATATTTGGAGGGTATTTAAGATTCGACCCGGTCGAATATAACGTTTTAACTTGTTCTTGCTAAAACAGAAAGTTGGTTTAATTAAAAAATCAAAATGATGTTATCGGTTACTTGTATATTTAAGAAAACGTTTAAATTTTTCTGCTAGGAAGCTAAATGTTTGGCCTTTCTTATTTCTAATACCAATGAAAGTCTTTCACAAATATTAAATATGTTTAAAAAAAAGTTCTAATTGTACAACCGTAGAATAGTCTTTTAGATTTTTTTGGTTTTCATTACTAATTTATTTCTTCCTGATATATCAAATAGGTATAATTCATCATAAAAATCAAAAATTTAATATTATATGGTTACTGTTATGAATTTTTTTTTTATTATTTGACACATTGTTGTCACAATACTACTATATATAAATGAAATTTATTTCTGATTGTATAAAGGTGTAGAAAAATAAAATAGATTCATATTGAATATAATTTATTTGTTGGTTTAGTTTTGTATGAGTTTCAAGGCCTACTATGCTTATTCTGTTGTGATTTTTGAAAATAGTTTGTAATTTACAAATTGTGAATTTTCAGATGGTTTTCAGAAGTATATGCATAAGATAAGAGGTTTTTAACTTTTCAAAACTGTTATTAAAGTCTACTGAGGATTTGGTAAAGCACCAATGAAATGCATATAGACATTGCTTAACCACCAACAAATAAATTTCATTTATATATAATTATATGGTTACTTTTATGAATAAATATATGTCGATATTCCAAATCTGAAATTGGATTTTTAATTTTTTAGGTTTTTTAATACAAATTTAACTCTTCCCGAAGTATAAAAAACAAACGTTTCCATTCACAAAAAAACAAAATTAGGAACTTATATGGCTACTTTTATGTACCAAAAATATATCGGTTTTCCAACTCTGGAAGCGAGTTTTTATTTTTTACCAATGCACTTCTTAGTGAGGTAAAATATAGTTTTACTTGACAAAAAATAAAAAATTTTAAACTTCTTGGTCACTTTCATGTACCATAAAATTTTAATACCGATTCTGTTCTTCCTGAATTATACAGGAATAAACAGTTTTAATTAGAACAAGTAAAAACGTTATATTCGACCGGGTCGAATCTTAAATACCCTCCAAATATTTAGTAAGTGAATTTGAAATCTTTAACTTGGTGGGACAGAGTTCCTTTATATAATATCGTACGTCAACGCCCACTTAAGGGGGCGGGGTTCAAAAATATACAATATCATGTTTTCCACAGACGAACGTATGGGCAATGCTAGACCGTCTTAGACTTCATCACAATTCTCTTTGGAGGGTATAAAAACTGTATTTTGGGGGGGTCGCTCTGGCAAGGGCTGTGGGGGAAACATTTCACCTTTGTCATAAAACTCTAAAAATAAATGCTTGGGATAATTATATACAAAATTAAAATTTCTTTTTTTTGATAGGGTTATTTAGAGGGCAAAGGGGGAGAGGGGGTAGGGCTGAAACAGGTAGACATAAAACTCTAAAAATAAATGCTTGGGATGATTATACACATAATAAAAAAATATGTATATTTATTTTTATGGGGTCATTTAGGGGGCGAAGGGGAAGGAGGGGGTAGGGCAGAGTAGTACCAGGTTTCGTCTCAGCTTCGTCATTAAAGCTTAAAATTGTTATTTTTAAGGAATGTAGGCTTAAGTAAAACAATTTGTTAAATTTTTATGCAATTTTTGCCTATAATAACGCCCACTAAAGTGGGCGGGGTCAAAAAATATTTTTATTTTATTTAATGGCTCCAAGTTTAAGGCGTTGGACCGTATTTGACATAAAAATATATCATTTGCTTAACAAAATAACCAAAAAACTATAAAAATTATGTTGTTTTTTCTGGGTTGGTTTAGTTCTTCTTAGGGGAACTTTTTTCCCCCTTGCCCGATTTAGCCCATCTTCGAACTTAACCTGCTCTAAGTTTTAAAATATATTTATGCCAAATTTCAAGAGTCTAACTCTTTTCGTTTGGACTGTATCGTGATTTCCACAGACGGACGGACGGACATGCTCAGTTCGTCTTAGATTTCATCACTGATCAAGAATATATATACTTTATGGGGTCTGAGATGGATATTTCGATGAGTTACAAACGGAATGACAAAGTGAATATACCCTCCAAATTCTTTTTTGGAGGGCATAATAAACAGCAACGTCGATTGCCTTTTTGGTTACTTTGATGCACAAAAAATATTTCAATTTCCCAACCCTGGAAAGGAAATTTAAATTTGTTGTTTGTTTTTTTTTTGCCAATGCAACTCTTAATGAGGCATGAAATCGTTTTATTTAAGAAAAACTTAATATATGTAACCATAGTGGTCGCTTTCATGTCCTACAAAATATTGCATGTACCAAAAAAAGTTTCAATTTCCCAACCCTGATAGTATATTTAAATTTTTTTTTTGCCAATGCAACTTTTCATAAGAATAAACTAGTGTTATTTAAGAAATATTTACAATTTTGAAACATTTTGGTCACCTTCATGAACAATAAAATATTGCACTTGTCCAACCATGGATTCGAAATTTTGGTTTTGTTTGAAATATTTAATACCAATTTTGTTCTTCCTAAAATATAAAATAGTTCCAGTTAGCAAACAAAAAAACAACGTCAATTGTCTTTTTGGTCACTTTTATGTATAAAAAAATTTCAATTTCCCAACCCTGGAAGAGAAATTTTAATTTTTCAAATATATTTGTCAATGCAAATCTTCATGAGGTATAAAGTAGTTTTGTTTAAGAAAAACTTAAATTTGGTGACCATTTTGGTTTTTACATGTACTACAAAATATTGCATGTACCAAAAAAAATTTATTTTACTAACCTTGGAAGCGAAATTTTAATTTTTGTTTTGATTTTTTTTATCAGTGCAACTCTCCATGAGGTATAAAGTAGTTTTATTTAAGAAACACTTTAAATTTGTAACCATTTTGGTCACTTTCATGTGCTATAAAATATTGCACTTGCCCAACGCTGGATTCGAAATTTTGATTTATAATTTTTTTTTTTTTTGGCCAACACAAATCTTCATGGTATATAAAGAGGTTTTATTTAAGAAAAACTTAAAATCTGTAACAATTTTAACTATTACATGCACTACAAAATACTGGTTGTGCCAAAAAAAACTTACATTCCCATCCCTGGAATTTTTTTTTATATTTTTAGTTTTTAATAGACCATTGAGGTTTCCCAAAGCATAAAATAGGCTTAATTTAGAAACAACTAAAAAAACAATTGCTTTTTGGTATTAATTTTGCGTCGAGAAATAGCTTCCTAGCTCTGGAACCGTATTCGGTTTTTCTGAATTTCAATACCACTCTATTTAAGTTAATTTCTAATCCAACGGTCCAACAACGAAGTCTCTAGCTCCTCTGGGGGATTGGGAAAACCGATTTCACGTACAAACAGACGGACATTGCTCAATCATCATCGCTATTCATAAGGATCCAGAAAATATAATATCTACTTATATTACACTCTATGGGTTCCCATATTGATATCGAAGAAATTACACACGGAATGACAGACATATATGTACATACGCTTTCACTTTTTTGTGAAGGGTATAAAAATAATAAAGTCATTTCCTAAGCTTACTTGATATGATCCATAGTGATGGCACGATTAATCGACAAATTTTTAATAATCGATTATTTTCCTTCAGTTAACGATTTAGTTGTATCGTGAAGTCTGTTGTTTACCATTTTATGCATTTTCTTCATTCTGATCCAACCATCAAACCGTAAAGACATAAGAGTGTAAAGTTGAAATCTTCTAATTAATAAATTGGGATCAGCAATGTTGTTTAAAAGAAAGAAAGTGTTTTATTCGTGGAAAATAAACCAATAAAGGGTTTGGCGGGCAACATAGTGCCAGCGTTTGCATCTATCACAGCATACATTCTACAGTGTCATTCAGCAAACGCGCGTTAGGCACGTGCGTCTACCGCAGCGGTTCCAACAGATGCATGTACTTCAGCAAATCCAACCATTTATCACACAGCGTGTCCAGAGATTGCACCACAGCGATTCCGGCCATTTCCATCTTCGACACAAGCTCCGGTAACGCGGGTCGTTTTTATTTAAAACAAAAGGACGCTTAATACTTTACCTTTACCCTTACATATGAATGGCTCTAATACGAAGCGGAGTTTGGGAGCATTACTCAAAAGAAAATGCAGCGAATGTGATATGTCGGTTGTGTTGTAAATTCATAAAAACCTCTAAGAACACATCAACCATGATGCAACACTTAAACTGAAACATCCGAACGAAGCTGAAGTCCTTAAAGTAAGTTGAAGTTAATTATAAAGTGTGCAAGTTTAATTAATTTTTAATCCCTTTAGACACCATTTGCCATTCTCACATGTTGTAGGCATTTCTAAATTTTATAAATATTGTTATATTATTGTTTATCGTTTACCTTTATTGCAGGGAAGGGCTTTTTAAAGTTAACGAATCAACAATTTCCACTTTACAAAGTTCGTACCAGAAATACATTAAAAGCACACATGGAAAACATTTTCGTCAAAGAAGAAGAAAATTTCTAAACGATCATGTCAGTGTTATGTTTGACCACTGACTGATGGACTGACATTAAAATTAACAGCATGATAGGTGTGACGGTGCATGGTTTGTTCGAAAGCAAACAATTTTGAGGAACAGTTTGCGTTTTTAAACTGACCCAAGCCCATACAGCTTCGCATATCTCTAAATTCTCTGGCAGAATTTTCCATCAACAACGACAATATCATTGCAGTTGTCACAGACAATGGCGTTAATATCATTAAAGCAATACACGACATTTTTGAAAAAAAAACATCAAATTCCATGTTTCGCGCATACGCTAAACTTAGTTTGTGGCACATCTTTAAATACACCTGAAGTTAGTGACGTTGTCGAAAAATGCAGAGATATAGTAGTCTGGCTTAAGCGGCGTGTTAAATCCAATGATAATCTAAACCATTCGCAATCTTCTGCTGGAATATCGGAAGGTAAAATGTTAAAACTGATTGTGGATGTAAACACAAGGTGGAATTCTACATATTATATGCTTGAACGTTTCGTCAAATTAATTCCACATATAAGCCAAATTTTAATAAACCATTCCGATGCACCACCTATGATAACAAAAAATTAAGAGGAGATTATGGAAGTAATTAGATCATTAAGACATTTGGAAGCAATGACTACGCAAATAAGTGGAGAAAAATACGCAACATTAAGACAATTTATCTACTTGAGGTCGTCAACGAGTCATGAAAATGGAATGTTTATCTCCACTGGCAAATAAATTAAAAACAAACATTTTGAACCAGTTTGACTGTCTCTTTGGAGAAATGGAACATTCATTTCTACTGGCAGCATCAACTTTACCGACCCAAAGTTTAAAAAAATTCATTTTGAAATGTCTCATATAGATGACAGCATTGGGAGCGGCAGTGAAACGTATTCTGCTGGTGATGCTGAATTTGATTTATGGGCGCACCATAAATCTTTAGCCCACAAACAAAGGAAGGAGAATAACTCAACACTTCCTCAAGATTAACTAAGCTGCTTTGTCAATGCTCCAGTACAAGAATTAAAGCGCAACGTAATAGACGCATGGGAAGAAATGAAATCTGTCTACCCTAAGCTATACTCTCTGGCACAAAAATATTGCTTTTTGATTGGTACATCTGTACCATCAGAACGGCTTTTTTCCAAAGCGGGTGCAATAATAACGGAAAAACGGAACAGATTAACCACGTAACGGCTATCAAAGCTCCTATTTTTAAATTCTGTACTAAACAAATAAATTATTTTTTAATAAATTGAATAAACAGAAAATTTTGTAATTAATTAAATAATTTTTTTTTTAATTTATGATAATTTTAAATTTTAGCTGAAAATATCGATTAATCGATTAGTTGTTTGCAATTAATCGTGATTAATTATTTGTCGTTTCGATTAATCATATGATTCATCAATCGATTATTGTTTTTTTCCAGCACTATTTGTATTAAAAGCATACGTGAAGTACTTTATCCCTTCATCACAATCGTTTCTACATGCATTAATTTATGAACGTATGTATTCACTAAGTGTACGGTGGGATCTTCCAACTGTTCCTAGTGTTTGGTGACGGTAAGGGGTGACATTGATTTTTTTATGTTTAGTAGTGTAAGAATTGCTGATTGTATATGACTGTTGTACTCAGTGCCCATGTCACTAGTATTTTATTCATAGGTCCATAAGTTAAAATAAAATGTTCTACTAATGCCTTTGCAATCGTTTTAGCTGATTTTGTTAGTTATTGACACTTGAATTTTATTTAAATTTCCACTCTCTGCTTCTTTTTCATTTCTTTACGCAATCAAGGCCAATAATTTCGAAAACTTTAGGCTTTTCATGTATTATTTGATTATCCGGTTTCTGAATTTTAGCTAGAGTCTTGCTTCCTGACTGAGCTCGTGTTGTCACCATGAGAACATTGTTAGTAGGAGGAATTGATTTAATATCACTAAAGTCAATTCATGATAGCGCGTCCGCTCCTGAATTGTACTTTCCTCTAATATGTTCTATAACAAAATCATATTCCTTCAGTTCCATACGGATTCTCGTGAATCTGCTTGAAGGATTTTTCATAGAATATAAATATCTTAATGGTTTATGATCACTACGCACAATAAATTTGTTACCATAGACGTATGGTCGAAAGTGATTAATTGCCCACTGGATAGCAATTAATTCCTGTTCTATTGGTGCTTTGTTCGATTCTCCCTTGGTTAATGCACGTTACGCATATGCAATCGGAAGCTGCATACCATCTTTTTCTTGGGATAATATCGCACTGCAAGCGATTTTACTTGCATCGGTGGTTATAAAAAAGTTTTGTCAAAAATAGGATATTGAAGAACCTGTGGGGATGTTAGAGCTGTCTTGAGTTTCTGAAAACTCACAATCTGCTGTCCATTTGAAGTGTTCCTTTTTTCTAGTTAGTTTATTTAAATGTACCGAATAAAATGAAAAATTTTGTAACGAAACGTCAATAGTTGTTACAGAATGCGACAAATCGACGAACTTCATCGCCATTCGTTGGTCTTGAGTAGTTTCTAGTCGAATCATATTTTCTACTGTCTGTTAAAATACCCTTCTCAGTACACCTATTACCCAAATATGTCACTTCAGAACGGAAAAAATTACATTTATCCGGGTGCAATTTTAAGTTGCATTGCCTGCATTTTTGAAAAACTGTTTCCAAATTCTTAAGCATATGCTTTACTGACCTACCTGTCACAATAAAATCATCCATGCTGTTGTGCTCTTGGCTGAAGTAGTAGAACACGAGACTTTGAAGCGGAGGGTCCTGAGTTCGAGCCCGCGCTGAGTCATGAAATATTGTGTTGAATTCTTCTGATCAGCATTCGTGCGTAGTTGTGTTAGTTGTTGCCAGCCTGTTTCAATGATGAAGGAATAGTTACTGATCACTGAACATAGTTGGCAGCAACTGACACTATCATGTACTAAAAAAAGCAGGGTAACAGCACCCACCTTCGTCGGCCCTGTAGCAAAAATTAGTTGGCGAAGTAAAAAAGGTTGAAATAGCTATAAAAAACTGTCTATCTTCTCATCTTTCCTAATCTGTCCCCTCAATACTATCCCATCGTTTTCAGTTCCGGCGCATTGCTTTGCATATATACGGGTCATCCCCTATGTGCTGGTCCAAGATAAAAAAAAATAATAATAAAGGTTGTTGGGGTTAAAGCCGTAGATATATAGTAGTTATGGGGGTAAATGGCACTAATGCTATCTTCCTATAGCTGGTGTCGGTGTTTAGTAATAAAAAAAACCAATTCCGTCAATATTAAACCAAAACGGGATTTTTATTTGTAAGTTCTATGTAAAACCACTTCTGTTTAGTTCACTGATTAGAAGGCAAGTAAGTAAAAGACAAAATGCTCCACATCGTATGACGTGGAAAAAAATTAACTCTACAAAGCGATGAGAATATGATTCTCTATACTTATTAAAACAGTGTCTTAAATATAGGTAGATGCAGTTATGCAGATTTACGCATAAACATCCCGGCCCTCTTGCTATTATGCAACTTATGAGACCGGAAATATATATTATAATAGTACTGATTATAATAGTACTGATTATAATAGTAGTTAACAAAGTAGTTATATATGGTTATGATAGAAGAATTCTTAGGTTAACTCAAAATATTAGAAATTCAAAAAAAGTTAGAAACTCAATCTTAGCGTAGGTTTAAGTAAAGATTATAGAATTGAATGTTGTCGTTTTAAGATTGCGTGTACAATAATGTAAATAACAACGGTTAGGAAGTGTTTTTTTTTTAATATTAACTATATGCCAACTTGACCAATGATAGTCCAGCCGAAAATGGTATCTTGCACCATTGGCGTTCCCACACCAGCTGGATGAATATTGGGCTTAATAAGGCGAGGATAAATATCTGCTCCCAAGACAAGGTTGACGTCAGCATTCTTAAAAAACATAGGATCGGCTAGTCTGAGGTTGGTGTAGAGCTCAGCTACTCTCTCATCAATTTGCCTAGGGGGTTGTTTGTCGGGTAAAACATGTACAACCTTTGCTGAGATATGAAAAGTTGGCCCTTCATCGAATCGTGGGCGTAATCGAAAGTCACACCATTGGTCAGGTCCAACCATTTTCTCGGACAGTTTGTAGCGCGTGACAAAGAATTCGGCAATAGAGCTAACGTCAGCACAAGGATTCAGCAGACCTCTGACCCTTCCACATTCTTTTCCCAGGTCGATTTTTACAGTAATGGTTGGTAAAAGGGTGATACTGCGTAAAGTAGTGTATGAGCTGCTATAGGATTCGTTCGCCTCGAGCTTGAACTTACGAAGACGGTCACTTCTATGTAGCAGAGTATGATGGCTTCTACCGCATAGATGGCAGCGGTGGGTTGGATGAGAGTGCGCTAAACAGTTCTCGCAGTGATGATGTTTTTTGACTACCTTCAGCTTCTTCGAAACATTCATTATTTTAAATTGTAAACATTTCCGTAATGGATGGTTTTTGTGGCATAGACGGCACAGTGCCATCTTCTTATTACGATGAGTAAGCGAGCGGTCCTTTTCTGTAAGGGGTGAGAGGCTTCTTCTATGTCTTTGGGGCATTGAAAGACTATAAGTGAAAGGATAAGAAAAAAAATTATTAGAGATGTTCAGGTTTACTGTAAACGAAATGATGAGAAAAAATTATTAGAGTTGTTCAGATATAGGTAGAAGAATTAATTTAACAATGGGTCTGGTTACGATGCCTTGGCCAGTTCGTATTTCGGCAACTCGAACGCGGTTATCTTTACCGGGAATTACTTTATCTACGCAACCAAGACGCCATTGGTTGGGGGGAAGTTGTCCTTGCGTATTACAACCAAATCTCCGATTGCGAGACAGTAATGGACCTCCAATAAGAAAGTGTCCGGGGGTGAGTACACATAAATCTGCAGGATTCTCGCTCATTGGGCTCAACGGCTGAGAGTTCAAACATGCCTCGATTCGTATTAACATAGTAGAAAATTCTTCGTATGTAAAATTCTGGCTATGCGATATTCGCTTCAAATGTATTTTGAAGCTTTTGACGCCTGCTTCCCAGAGGCCTCCCATGTGCGGCGCGCCTGGCGGAATAAAATGCCAGTCTAGTGGGGCAACAGTCTGTTGATCCAGTAATTTTTGGCGCAGCTGTGCGCAAAATTTCGATTTATCGGTGTTCAATATGTGCGCAGCACCAACAAATGCAGTTCCATTATCAGAATATAAGGCTCTGGGGTAACCTCGTCGGGAGAAGAATCGGGCAAATGCCGCCAAAAATGCTTCAGTGGAGATTTCGCTTGTCGCTTCAAGATGTATAGCTTTTGTGGCGAAACATACAAAAACCAACACATATCCTTTGGTTACTTTGCATCCCCGCCCGGCGTATGTCTTAAGGTTGTAGGGGCCCGCAAAGTCAACGACAGTGTTAGTAAATGGGCGAGTTAATACTGTGTGTTCTAGGGGTAGGGCAGCCATTATTTGCCGACTTGTTTCACGTTTTTGAAAAGCGCAAGGCCAACACTGGGATAAGATCCTTTTAATAAGAACCTTTAATCTAGGGACATAATAGTGTAGTCGCATAATCCGGTGTAATAGTGCATTTTGACCATGAATTGTGTATGTGTGCAAAAATGTCAATATAAGTCGAGTGTAGTGTCCTTTATACGGCAATAATACCAGAAATCGTTCAGTGTAGGTCAATGTTGGTGAATTAGCGAGACGACCATTGATTCTCATGATATCTGTAGGATCTAGAAAGGGATTTAGAGTCAAAATTTGACTTTTTGAGGGTATTTTTTGATTATGGAGTAGTAAGTTATATTCACTTTCGAAGTATAACTTCTGACAAGCTATTATTAGCCTTGATTTAGCGTGATTTAGTTCATCAGTTGTAAGATCGTTAGTGGTAATCAACTTATGACGGTATTTCGTACTGCATCGGTAGTAGAACCGAAATATCTGGCAGATGACTCGCATTGCTTTGGGGAGGCTAGAAAACCTTGACAAAATATCAGTATTTTGAAGTTGCGATAAGTGAACTTGAATCGGCTTGACCTCTTCGTCAGTGGAAAAATAAGATGGGGCTTGCGGCCATTGATTCTGAGGACGTTTCAGCCATGACGGTCCATGCCACCATAAGTCGTTAGGAATAAGTTGTACAAATGGAATGCCACGAGAGGCTAAATCCGCGGGGTTACTTTTAGAGTCAACATGATACCACGAGTGACTCCCAACTTTCTCGGTGATACATGTGATCCTATTTGCAACGAAAGTTTTCCATCGATGCAGCGGTTTTTGCAGCCATGCTAAAACGATGGTCGAATCAGTCCATAAATACAATTTATGATTTTGTAGATTAAGATGAGATTGAATCGTATCAATCATAGTAGCCATTAATTCTGCTCCGCAAAGTTCTTTCCGAGGTAGCGACAAAAACTTTACGGGTGGTACTTTTGTTTTTGCTGTTAAAAGATGAACGTTAACAACGCCGGCAATTTCCGTGCGAATATATAGAGTGGCTGCGTATGCTTTCTCGGATGCATCGCAAAATCCGTGCAATTCTATAGGAACGGAAGGATCGAATTGTACATAGCGTGAAATTTTAATATTTTCTATAAGTTTATAGTCGTCAACAAATGCATGCCATTGCATTAATGTTAACGGTTGCAATTCTTCGTCCCAATCTGTTTCATCTTTGCAAATTCGCTGCATTATCATTTTTGCCACAATTATTTTGGGTGAAAGCCAACCGGCGGGGTCAAATAGCTTTGAAATTTCTGACAAAACTTTCCTCTTCGTGACTGAGTTCCGATCGTGGTAGGCCTTTAATCGAAAGTAAAAACAATCACTGCCAGCATTCCACATTAATCCGAGAGTCTTGGTTGTACACGATTCTGACAACTTGAGGAAATCTGTATCTAAGAGATGGTTAGAGCAGAGATCCTTGAGTAAATCCGCGTTGTTTGATGTCCATTTACGAAGCGATAGGCCAGCTGGCTGCAAAACTTCGATAAGTTCGTTTCTTGCACTTAAAGCCGACGACAGCGTCTTACCGCCAGCCAATACATTATCAACATACATGTGGTGACGAAGAATATAAGCGGCAAGGGGTTTTGATTTTTCGCTAATCGTAGCTAACTCATGCAAAGTGCGAATGGCCAGATATGGAGCGCAATCGACCCCAGAGGTTACAGTGCTCAATTCGAAGTCCTCGGGGTAATCTTGAGACGAAGTCCGAAATAATATTCGTTGAAAGGGGGTATGATAAGGATTGACCAATATCTGCCGGTACATTTTCTCTATGTCGGCATTGAATACGTATCTAAATAGCCTCCAGCGCAAAATTAACACCGTTAAGTCAGATTGTAGTGTAGGACCTGGGTATAGTAAGTCATTTAAGCTATTACCGTTCGATGAGGGGTTGGAGGCGTTAAAAACGACTCGTAACTTTGTGGTAGTACTATCAGGCTTAATAACAGCGTGATGTGGCAAATAATATGAGCTGTTATCATTTGATGGGTTAACTTTTCTCATTTGATTTAATGATGAGTATTCAGAAACGACACGATCGTATTCTGATTTGAGTTCAGGACTTTTTATTAAACGGGACTCGTTTCGAAGAAACTGTGATAAAGCACTAGATTTGGAGGAGCCAAGGCTCAATTGGTCAGGATACTCTCGGCGAAAGGGTAGTGAAACCACAAAACGGCCTTCTTCCGTGCGGTAGGTTGTATTTTTATACACGTTTTCACAGTATAAATCATCGTCTGAGAGATGAACAGTCTTTGATACCTCCTCGAGTTCCCAAAATTTTTGTATCTGTCGATTTAAGTCCACTTGGTTATGAAAAGAGGAAACGATACGAGCACTAGTTGGTGAACGAAGTTTGCCTACTAGCGATTGATGCTGATCCCAGCGGACACAGTCTTTGATAATCGCGGGGTACACATCACCTCCAAGCAGGATGTCAACTTCTGGGTTTTGTAGAAGGGGGTTATCCGCCAGATACAAATTAGCAAATGCGCCCTCTTTACAGGTCGACAAGGGGTAGTGTGGTAATTTGCCGGTAAGTTTCTTTATAACGAAAGCATCTGTTTGAGTGTGAAACGACTTATCAATGGGCGAGCCGATTTGAATGTGGCACACCTGATTTGAGGTAGCACTTAAGGCGTCATTCAAACCATGAACTTCGGTCTGTAAATATCGGGGTTTTAGGGAAAGTCTGTGCTGAAGTTTCGCTGAGATAAAAGTGCCTTCAGAGGCGGAGTCAATCAATGCCCGAACCGTATATTTGAGATCATTGGAGTAAATATCGACCAGTGATGTGCCGAGCAGAATGGTAGAATTCGAAGTAGACTGTAATTTGGTTGAATATGATTGTTGCGTTCGTGCTGCAGCGTGTGCAAAAGTGGATGGCTTCAAATTGACATTTAAATTTTCAAGGGGGATTGATAGACTTGTATCCTGCGTGTTCGCAACCGGATACGGTGCATTAGGAACAGGCACAGACTGAGAATGGAAAAGTTGAATTATATTGGATGCCGTTGAATTCTTATGAAGCAAGGAATGGTGTTTTTGCTTACACATGTGGCAGACAAATTGACTTTTGCATCTCTTAAGTACATGAGAAGTTCCTAGGCAATTGGTGCAGCGATTCTGTCTTTCGACGACAGAAAAACGTTGCTCGATACACATTCTGAGGAATGAAGGGCATAACCTTAGGGGATGCGCATTTGGACACAGGGAGCATATGATGTTTTTTTTCTCCAGAAACCTTGGTGCTATAACTTCTGATATTCTTCTTATCAAACGGATTTGACTTTTTAGAAGTCACTAATTTATCATTACTATGTAAAGGAGGGTTACTAAACGTGGTACGAATATCCGCTATGGACTCAAGTGTTTGAAACCGCGATGTTATAAAATCATTCATCTGCTTCCAAGTTGGCAACTCTGTCCCCCCTAGGACAGAGTAGCTTCTGGTAAGCACGTCGAACATATATACACAAAAATTTGGTCCCAGTTGTCCGTATTGATATGAAGAAGGGTAAGATTGGTAACACAATCATTTATGGTTCGCTGTATTTGTCGAATACTGCTACCAGTTTCTTTAAGAACCGGGGATATATTAAATAAGACTTTCAGTTGAGTATTGATGAGGATTTTCTTGTTTTCATATCGTGCGACTAAGTTGTTCCACGCCATTTCGAACCCGTCGTTAGTTACCGGGCATGTTCTCAGCAGATCACGAGCCTCGCCTTGAGTCTTTTTTATGAGGTGGCACATTTTTTCCACTGGAGATAATCGGTTATTATTTCGGTATAAGGCTGTGAACATGTCACAAAAGGTTGGCCAAGACTGATAGTCTCCAATGAATACTTCAGTATCACAGGGAGGTAGCGACAGGCCAAAGGGAGTTTCACATGAGGGTGGTAAAACGTCATCAACTACCGTATTCGAACCGGGTTTGCGACAAAGACTATCTAGAAGTTCATTTGACTTCGAAAGAACTTTAACATGCGCTTCAAAGGTGGAGTAAAACCGTGACTTGATGGTCTCGATATCAATCTCCTCTTCTAATTTGTCAAACGTGTGTAATATCGTGTCGTAACATTCCCTGAAACGTGACCATAAAGGGACAATCTCATCTTTCTGTACCTCCAGGGTATGAAGAGATGAATTGAGTCGAAATGACCACAGGATCAGACGCCAGAATAAAAGAGTCTAATTTCGACATGATTAAAACCGGAACAATGTTTTCGAGGGGGGAAAATATATACGAAAAAATAGTTTCGGTATCTTTATAGATATATGTATATTATATGTACATAATATTATATACCATACAACGCAATGAGAAAGTATCTCAGATTATACTTGAATACGAAGTACACAGCTGGGAGTCAGAATAATTTTGTATAATTTATGATAAACCAGATATGAAATATTCGAGTTAATAATTCATGAATTTGCATACAACGGGAATTTTGTTTAAGATGTTTATAGTTTTTATATCTGTGTGTGTACATATATTATAAATCTTATACGTATACGAAAAAGTGATGCTTATTTATAAAAACTTATCAATGGTTTATCGGGGGAAAATTTTTTATATATTTTTTCTGTTAATTTGTGTGTTATTGATCTTAAATGAACCAATATTTTATTTTAATTATTAATGTAAAATTTTATTCGTCCCTGAGCAAGTATGTATGTATATACAATAGAAAATGTTTTAATATCTAACCAATACTATTTTCTGTTTACATTAACAACAGATTGTGTGATGTTCGATCCAACCAAATGTTTTGTCATGAAGAATACTTCAGCAAGTAATTATTTTTGGTTTGAACGCTAAACTCCAATTATGTACGATCACTGTTAAGTTATTGGCTTTCATAAATACAGGCAGAAATGTTAATTGCAGAGAGGAGAATAAAAAAATAGCACTTGTTGTTATTGTTTGTTTTAATTGTGGAACTCGATGCATTTAATAAGTCATTAA
Source organism: Linnaemya tessellans (assembly GCA_951800035.1). Classification (NCBI taxonomy): domain Eukaryota; kingdom Metazoa; phylum Arthropoda; class Insecta; order Diptera; family Tachinidae; genus Linnaemya; species Linnaemya tessellans. The sequence continues at coordinate 58,213,913 of OX637532.1, forward strand.
ATGCTTGTTTTGCAATTTTAATAACTGTATACAATCTTGTTGCTGTATGTTTTGTATGTCTTATGTACTAATGCCCAACCGTATATACATAACCAAATAAATGTATACAGGAATATGTGTATAATTCATGCATAATATATAACTTACTTTTATTTCTTTACAGCTGGGTTTAATGAATCCGACCACTACTTATTCCAGGACAACGGGGGTTGATCTTTCGGAGAAAATCTCTGAAGAACGGAGGGTTTTTACTACTATTACGGGGGTTTATCTTTAGGAGACAATCTCTGGAGAACGGGGGGTTTGATAATATTACAGGGGTTTCTTCTCCTAGTTGATCCTTTATCTACGGTTTACTTATCCGGTTCGACCATACAAATGTTGGGGTTAAAGCCGTAGATATATAGTAGTTATGGGGGTAAATGGCACTAATGCTATCTTCCTATAGCTGGTGTCGGTGTTTAGTAATAAAGAAAACCAATTCCGTCAATATTAAACACAAAACGGGATTTTTATTTGAAAATTCTATGTAAAACCACTTCTGTTTAGTTCACTGATTAAAAGGCAATTAAGTAAAAGACAAAATGCTCCACATCGTATGACGTGGAAAAAAATTAACTCTACAAAGCGATGAGAATATGATTCTCTATACTTATTAAAACAGTGTCTTAAATTTAGGTAGATGCAGTTGTGCAGATTTACGCATAAACAAAGGTCTTAGATGGTATCAACCCTGATTGCTGGTCCAAGATAAAATAAAAATAAAGGCCTTAGATGGTATCAACCCTGTAAAAGCCAAATTCATCATTCTTTGGAAAGAATTTGGGCTACTTTCAAGCCATATGGTAATCACGTGAAACGAAATTAACCGTACTACGTCGAAAAGGAAGTAATGTCTCTTGATTTTGCATCTAATCCTACTTGGCGGAATTCAGAGGTTAAGTCTAAAGAACAGAAAATTTTGGCTCTACCCAACTGGTCCAAAATATCCTCAATTCTGGGCAAAGTAAACGTATCTGCTATTAATGTGTTATTTATTTGCCGGTAATAAACCACTAAACGCCATCGCCTATCGGGGTTATTTGGCAATGCTTTCTTTGATTTGTAGGAGATTTCAGATAATACTTCACTGTATTATTTTTCCATAAAATTTTATTTAGTAATTCATTTAGTTTTAAAGAAGACAGTTTCAATTGCTTAACTTAGTTTTACTCTAATTAGTTACTTTAATTATCATTGTGTATAAATGATTGAATACCAAAGAACAGCAAAGCAAAATGATCTGTATATTACGATGGTTAAAGCAGAATTAAAAAATATCAAAATCAACTGCTTATTGACGACAATTATGTGTTTTTTACAGATCAAACCTTTTATTTCAGCAGCAGCAGGTATACATTTTTATTATTTATTGCTTGTTAACGGGACGATTTTTTTGTTATTTGTTATTTACCTGTTGATTTGTTTTTTGCTATAGACTTATATATTCATTTCCAACTTTATTTAGCGCTCTTTAGTGGAGACTTTTAGCAAATACTTTATATGCAAATTTAAGTTTGGGGAAGTACCCAAACATTCTCCCCCGCCAAGAAACTGTTCTAATCTTAATAGCAGTTTCTTATTTATGAAGAATTTTGTTGCTTATGACCAGGTGGTGAATCATTGCTTGGCAGAAAGCAGATTTTACTTATTGGTCTTTTTATATGTTTACCATTACAGTAAAGAGTTACGACTCTTATCAAACCATCATACCCAGGATGCAATTCTTCTACTTTAGCAAGAGGCCACTGGCCAGGGGCACCTTTCTCATGTAGTAGAAGTACTAGATCGCCGTGTTTTATGTTACGCTCGATCTTAGTCCATTTAGGTCGAGCCTGAAGCCTGCACATATATTCGCTGCTCCAACGATTCCAAAAGTGTTGTTTCATGAACTCTATATTTTTCCAACGACTTAAGCGGTCAATATTAACATCGAGGACATCTTCATCGGGAATACTGGTTGTGGGTTCGCCGATTAAAAAATGAGCTGGCGTGAGCGCGTTTTCTTCAGCCGGATCACTTGATAGTGGACACAGCGGACGAGAAGTTAGGCAGCTTTCTATCTGCGCCAGAAGAATAGAAAGTTCCTCATAAGTAAAAGTTCGATCTCTCATTATCCTGCGAAGGTGATGCTTTGTAGATTTTACCCCAGCTTCCCATAGACCTCCAAAGTGGGGTGAAGCTGGAGGAATAAAATGCCACTTAGTTCCCTGGTTGGCTAAGGTTTCACCTAAGTGTTCTGGGAGGGAAGCTTTATTGCGTTGGTACATAATCTGTAGTTCCTTATTGGCTCCCACAAAATTGGTACCACAATCTGAATACAAATCGGTACACATACCTCTGCGCTATGTAAACCGACGGAATGGTGCCAAGAAGGAGTCAACGTTGAGGCTTGTTACGGCTTCCAGATGTATCGCCTTTGTACACATACAAATAAACAGGCAGATGTAGCCTTTATTTGTTTTTGCATTACGTAATGTTGATTGCTTAATGCTGATAGGACCAGCGTAGTCTACGCCACTGTGCTTGAATGCACGAGCTGGCTGTACTCTTACCATTGGTAAATTTCCCATCAATTTCCGACACGTTTTAGCACGATATTTAAAACAAATGATGCATTTTCGTAGGACAAGTTTAGCTAGATCGCGACCAGATGGAATCCAATAACATCGGGAAACGTATGATTGCATCAGTTGTATACCACCATGCAACGTTTTAATATGGGCTTCTGAATATATTAATAAAGAAAGAGGATTTTGTTTGGCTAATAAGATAGGGTGTTTGGTAGGATACGGAATTTTTGCATTTAATAAACGCCCTCCGACTCTAAGTATTCCCCGTCCAAAAATGGTGCTAGTTGACTAATTTTACTTTTGATTGGAAGTGGTTTTCCAGAATTTAAACAGGAAATTTCGTGATTTGCTGATAAGGTTTGAGTATGAATAATTAACTTATTTAAAGCTCTGTCTAGTTCGTAAGTTTTAAGAAATCCAACCTCTCGTTCACGGGTTTCGAGTGTTTTTACTTTTAGATTAAAAATGTAGCGCAAAATGTACGACAATATGCGAACCATAGATGAAATAGAGGAATGTTTGGAAACTATATCAGCAATAATGAAGTCTGTTGGCGTTATTTTTGTTGTGATATCTGGCATAAGAGGGCCACTTTCACTTGCTGTTTGAACGGTAATAACTGATTGAGGTTCAGATCGGTTTTTGAAGAGATCCGTTTGTAAAGTAGGCCAGGAATCAGATGATTTTCTTAGCCATGGAGGCCCTTGCTACCATAAACGATGATTAACTAATTCCACGGGGGCTAATCCTCTAGATGCGCAATCTGCAGGGTTATCACCCGATGGTACATATCTCCAGTCATCGACGTTACTATTATTATGAATTTGAGCAACTCTATTTGCCACATAAACTTCTAATTTCGTAGATTTATTTTTTAACCATGCTAGTACTATAGTGCTGTCTGTCCAATATGTTATGCGACATATATTAAATTCGACGTTATTTTTAATTTTTGCAACTAATTTTGACAGTAGAGTTGCTGCACATAATTCTAATCGGGGAATTGTTTCACATTTTAAAGGTGCAACTTTCGTTTTTGCTTGCAAAAGGTTTATCAATATCTCACCCGATGCGGTTGTAATCCGAGAATAAGCAACAGCTGCATAAGCTGTTTGTGAAGCATCACAGAAAGCATGAATATCGACAGAACTTGTTGGTGTATACCCAATCCACCTTGGTAATCGTATATCTTCGAGAAATTTTAAGCCGTTACGAAATTGAATCCATTCATGTTGCAAATCTTCTGACAATTCATCTTTCCAATCAAGTTTTATTTTCCATAGTCTCTGAAACTGGATCTTAGCAAGAATAGTGGTTGGTGCAAGCCATCCTAAGGGGTCAAATAATTTTGCTGCGTCTGAAAGCAAACTACTTTTAGTTACAGGATTTTTAAATGTGAAATTTATAGAAAAACAAAAAGAATCATTTATTGTATCCCAAGAAAGTCCTAGTGCTTTGGACATGTTAGGCTGATGTATTTGAAACGAATCTCTTTTTTCACGATCATCTTCAGGTAAATTTTCCATAAGCTGGTACGAATTAGAATTCCACTTCCTTAAGTGAAAGTCGCTCGCTTTTAGCAAAGAGCAAAGTTGGTCTTGTAAATTTAACGCTTCCGATAAAGAGTCAGCACCTGATATTACATCGTCTACATATGTGTCCGAACGAAGAATCGTAGAAGCTTGTGGATACTTATTTTCTTCATCTTTTGAAAGTTGTTGTAGTACACGTATGGCTAAGTAAGGCGCAGCTGTGGTTCCGTAAGTCACAGTGCGGAGATTGTATACACATATTTTATTAGTCTGCTCATTCCTCCATAGAATGCATTGGAAATTCAGATGAGTTTTAGATACGTTGATTTGCCTGAACATTTTTTCAAGATCAGCTGTGAAACCAATACAATGCCTTCTCCATCGAGTTATTATAGAAGGTAAATCGTTCTGCAAGGCTGGACCAGCAGATAATTCTTCATTAATAGAAGTTTGAGGTGGTCTACGATTTCCGCCATCAAAAACTACACGTAACTTAGTCGTCGTACTGTTTTCTCTCAGTACTCCATGATGAGGGAAAAAATAAGCATTTTCTGGAAAGCTTGTGGATATTCACCCAACTTTACCATATGTTTCAGCGAAATGTATTCATTCATGAATTTCTTATATTCAAGAGCAAAAATGGGCTTTGTTTTAAAAGACGATTGCAATTGCTTAAGTATCTTTAAAGCGTTATAATCTGTATGTGAAAATCTTTGTAGATCTGGACCTTCAAGCAATCTTTTAAAGGGTAGGTAGACTGTATATCGTCCACTGTCATCACGAGTATGAGTGTCTCTGAATAGCTTTTCACATAAAGCGTCTTCATTAATTTCAGACTTACTTTCTTGCAGTTCTTCCTGTTCCCAAAATAAGCGGAGTTGATCATTCAGAGAGCAAACATTTATAAAAAGTCTCGGTGTATCTACTGAAGAAGATCCTGAAGGACCTGATACCATCCAACCAAGGCGCGTTTCTTGAAGCAGAAAGCTATCTTTATATTTTACCATATTATTTAAAAGTAAATCTCCATAGACGTCATTTCCTAAGAGCAAATAGATTTTTTCATTAACCATAAATTTAGGATCAGCTAAGTGATATTCAGAAAGATCAGGACGATTCAGAGAGACAGATTTACTGGGAATGTAAGACGTCACTGAAGGTACAATAAGTACTGGAAAAGACAATTCAAATTGTTTATCATAGTTTGAGAATATCTTGAGTTGGAGATATTTTTTCACTGTAAAAACTGGATTTCCTCCAATACCAACGATATCAACATGAGTTGTATATTTCGGTAAACGAAGTAGATGTGTAAGATCATCTGATATAAGAGACATTTGAGACCCTTGATCTACGAGAGCTTTTATGTTGAGAACACGATTATATGTTTTTATAAGAACTTTAACGGTTGGCAATAATGCTGGTAAAAATTGTTTAGTAGCATAAATTGAAGTGTTTGTACTTACAATAAGCGTTTCAGGGGTTGAAGTAGTCATCGGTGTAGCAAATGTTTGATTTGCTGTTACATTTGATGGGCTAGTAGCATTATTGAATTCGTGATGAATTATGGTGTGATGAAGCTCATTGCAAATTTGACATCTAGTATTTAATTTACATGATGACACGAAGTGACCAATATTGAGACAATTTCTACAAATATGTTTTTGATTTATAAGATTTTTTCTTTCAGAGGACGACAAGGCAGTAAATCGAAATCATTTGTACAGCGGATGGCGTTTGTTGCAGCAGGGGCAGTTGTTATCTTGTTTCATGGTTGTAGCATGAGAACGAACTGTTCTCGTAGGTTTTTTTCGATTATCCTTACTTGAAGTGTATAAAGTTGGTTTATTTCCGACCCAAATTGATTTAGGATTTTCTTCTTCTATTGATTCTAAAGTTCTAAAACAGGTTTCTAGAAAAGCGAGCATAGTGGACATGGGAGTAATGTTAGTACTAACATTAATAGACTGCTCCCACTCCTTGCGTGTTTGGATGTCAAGTTTTTGTGTCGTCATATACACCAGTATGGAGTCCCAAGACGAAGTATCCACTTTTAATGTTTTTAATTGAGCCAGACAGTTTTTTGTAATGTCTAACAAGTCTTTTACACCTTTACAAGTTCCATTAGACATTGGTATTGAAAATAAGCGTTTCAGAACTTGTTCAACCAGTTTTCGTTCATTATGGAAACGCTTTTCTAAAGCGTCCCACGCTGAATCGTAGCTATATTCTGCTGCAGGGTATTCATTTACCATACTAAGCGGTGTACCCGTGCAAGAACCTTTTAAGTAAAAATATTTCTGAATTTTTGTAAGTGAGCTGTTGTTGTGTACAAGTGACAAAAACATGTCTCGATAAGGAATCCAATCGAGATAGTCACCAGAAAAAGTGGGTAAATCGATTTTTGGTAGACGAGCACCAGTAGTAAAAGTTTCATTACGTGTGTTAGTAGCTACAAAAGTACTAGTAGTGCTCATAGAAGCCTGTGGAGAATCAAATTCAAATAGTGAGTCAAGAATGTTAGATTTAAAAGATATATACTCATTGTAGCATATATAATAAGTATCTGTACTAAAATAAGGCACATCATCTTCGTTCATGGAAGATTCGCGAAGCACTTCAATGATCTGATCATGACCGTCCACGAAAGTTTTGAAGGTGAGTTCCAGATCTTCCATCATAGTTTGGACATACCCTTTTGTTTTCTCCCCTTTAGGTTTGTTGTTGAATGCATTGGACATGCGTTTTATATGGTTCAACAATTTTTTCTGGTCTTCAATTCTTATATCCATCGGCGCCATTTTGCAATAAATTTAGCACGAAATTTGTAATAGAAAAATGTCAATGATTTTTTACGGCAGTAGTTTTATAGTAGATTACGTAGGTCGTAGTGTAGACAGCAATAGTTTTACCAGTAGTATACTGTAGGAATAGTTTAGTAAACTATAGGAATAGTTAGCAATTCCAGCAAGAATTTCAGCACAGGTAGTTCCCGGCTTTCGGCACCATTTTAATGTAGGAGATTTTAGATAATACTTCACTATTATTTTTCCATAAAATCTTATTTAGTAATTCATTTAGTTTTAAAGAAGACAGTTTCAATTGCTTAACTTAGTTTTACTCTAATTAGTTACTTTAATTATCATTGTGTATAAATGATTGAATACCAAAGAAGAGCAAAGCAAAATGATCTGTATATTACGATGGTTAAAGCAGAATTAAAAAATATCAAAATCAACTGCTTATTGACGACAATTATGTGTTTTTTACAGATCAAACCTTTTATTTCAGCAGCAGCAGGTATACATTTTTATTATTTATTGCTTGTTAACGGGACGATTTTTTTGTTATTTGTTATTTACCTGTTGATTTGTTTTTTGCTATAGACTTATATATTCATTTCCAACTTTATTTAGCGCTCTTTAGTGGAGACTTTTAGCAAATACTTTATATGCAAATTTAAGTTTGGGGAAGTACCCACCGCAAAGAAACTGTTCTAATCTTAATAGCAGTTTCTTATTTATGAAGAATTTTGTTGCTTATGACCAGGTGGTAGATCATTGCTTGGCAGAAAGCAGATTTTACTTATTGGTCTTTTTATATGTTTACCATTACAATAAAGAGTTACGACTCTTATCAAACCATCATACCCAGGAAGCAATTCTTCTACTTTAGCAAGAGGCCACTGGCCAGGGGCACCTTTCTCATGTAGTAGAAGTACTAGATCGCCGTGTTTTATGTTACGCTCGATCTTAGTCCATTTAGGTCGACCCTGAAGCCTGCACATATATTCGCTGCTCCAACGATTCCAAAAGTGTTGTTTCATGAACTCTATTTGTTTCCAACGACTCAAGCGGTCAATATTAACATCGAGGACATCTTCATCGGGAATACTGGTTGTGGGTTCGCCGATTAAAAAATGAGCTGGCGTGAGCGCGTTTTCTTCAGCCGGATCACTTGATAGTGGACACAGCGGACGAGAATTTAGGCAGCTTTCTATCTGCGCCAGAAGAGTAGAAAATTCCTCATAAGTAAAAGTTCGATCTCTCATTATTCTGCGAAGGTGATGCTCTGTAGATTTTATCCCAGCTTCCCATAGACCTCCAAAGTTTGGTGAAGCTGGAGGAATAAAATGCCACTTAGTTCCCTGGTTGGCTAAGGTTTCACCTAAGTGTTCTGGGAGGGAAGCTTTATTGCGTTGGTACATAATCTGTAGTTCCTTATTGGCTCCCACAAAATTGGTACCACAATCTGAATACAAATCGGTACACATACCTCTGCGCGATGTAAACCGACGGAATGCTGCCAAGAAGGAGTCAACGTTGAGGCTTGTTACGGCTTCCAGATGTATCGCCTTTGTACACATACAAATAAACAGGCAGATGTAGCCTTTATTTGTTTTTGCATTACGTAATGTTGATTGCTTAATGCTGATAGGACCAGCGTAGTCTACGCCACTGTGCTTGAATGCACGAGCTGGCTGTACTCTTACCATTGGTAAATTTCCCATCAATTTCTGACACGTTTTAGCACGATATTTAAAACAAATGATGCATTTTCGTAGGACAAGCTAGATCGCGACCAGATGGAATCCAATAACATCGGGAAACGTAAGATTGCATCGGTTGTATACCACCATGCAACGTTTTAATATGGCCTTCTGAATATATTAATAAAGAAAGAGGATTTTGTTTGGCTAATAAGATAGGGTGTTTGGTAGGATACGGAATTTTTGCATTTAATAAACGCCCTCCGACTCTAAGTATTCCCATTTCGTCCAAAAATGGTGCTAGTTGACTAATTTTACTTTTGATTGGAAGTGGTTTTCCAGACTTTAAACAGGAAATTTCGTGATTTGCTGATAAGGTTTGAGTATGAATAATTAACTTATTTAAAGCTCTGTCTAGTTCGTAAGTTTTAAGAAATCCAACCTCTCGTTCACGGTTTTCGAGTGTTTTTACTTTTAGATTAAAAATGTAGCGCAAAATGTACGACAATATGCGAACCATAGATGAAATATTCCTCTATTTCATTTCTATTTTGGAAACTATATCAGCAATAATGAAGTCTGTTGGCGTTATTTTTCTTGTGATATCTGGCATAAGAGGGCCACTTTCACTTGCTGTTTGAACGGTAATAACTGATTGAGGTTCAGATTGGTTTTTGAAGAGATCCGTTTGTAAAGTAGGCCAGGAATCAGATGATTTTCTTAGCCATGGAGGCCCTTGCCACCATAAACGATGATTAACTAATTCCACGGGGGCTAATCCTCTAGATGCGCAATCTGCAGGGTTATCACCCGATGGTACATATCTCCAGTCATCGACGTTACTATTATTATGAATTTGAGCAACTCTATTTGCCACATAAACTTCTAATTTCGTAGATTTATTTTTTAACCATGCTAGTACTATAGTGCTGTCTGTCCAATATGTTATGCGGCATATATTAAATTCGACGTTATTTTTAATTTTTGCAACTAATTTTGACAGTAGAGTTGCTGCACATAATTCTAGTCGGGGAATTGTTTCACATTTTAAAGGTGCATCTTTCGTTTTTGCTTGCAAAAGGTTTATCAATATCTCACCCGATGCGGTTGTAATCCGAGAATAAGCAACAGCTGCATAAGCTGTTTGTGAAGCATCACAGAAAGCATGAATATCGACAGAACTTGTTGGTGTATACCCAATCCACCTTGGTAATCGTATATCTTCGAGAAATTTTAAGCCGTTACGAAATTGAATCCATTCATGTTGCAAATCTTCTGACAATTCATCTTTTCAATCAAGTTTTATTTTCCATAGTCTCTGAAACTGGATCTTAGCAAGAATAGTGGTTGGTGCAAGCCATCCTAAGGGGTCAAATAATTTTGCTGCGTCTGAAAGCAAACTACTTTTAGTTACAGGATTTTTAAATGTGAAATTTATAGAAAAACAAAAAGAATCATTTATTGTATCCCAAGAAAGTCCTAGTGCTTTGGACATGTTAGGCTGATGTATTTGAAACGAATCTCTTTTTTCACGATCATCTTCAGGTAAATTTTCCATAAGCTGGTACGAATTAGAATTCCACTTCCTTAAGTGAAAGCCGCCCGCTTTTAGCAAAGAGCAAAGTCGGTCTTGTAAATTTAACGCTTCCGATAAAGAGTCAGCACCTGATATTACATCGTCTAGATATGTGTCCGAACGAAGAATCGTAGAAGCTCGTGGATACTTATTTTCTTCATCTTTTGAAAGTTGTTGTAGTACACGTATGGCTAAGTAAGGCGCAGCTGTGGTTCCGTAAGTCACAGTGCGGAGATTGTATACACATATTTTATTAGTCTGCTCATCCCTCCATAGAATGCATTGGAAATTCAGATGAGTTTTAGATACGTTGATTTGCCTGAACATTTTTTCAAGATCAGCTGTGAAACCAATACAATGCCTTCTCCATCGAGTTATTATAGAAGGTAAATCGTTCTGCAAGGCTGGACCAGCAGATAATTCTTCATTAATAGAAGTTTGAGGTGGTCTACGATTTCCGCCATCAAAAACTACACGTAACTTAGTCGTCGTACTGTTTTCTCTCAGTACTCCATGATGAGGGAAAAAATAAGCATTTTCTGGAATAGCTTGTGGATATTCACCCAACTTTACCATATGTTTCAGCGAAATGTATTCATCCATGAATTTCTTATATTCAAGAGCAAAAATGGGCTTTGTTTTAAAAGACGATTCCAATTGCTTAAGTCTCTTTAAAGCGTTATAATCTGTATGTAAAAGTCTTGGTAGATCTTGACCTTCAAGCAATCTTTTAAAGGGTAGGTAGACTGTGTATCGTCCACTGCCATCACGAGTATGAGTGTCTCTGATTAGCTTTTCACATAAAGCGTCTTCATTAATTTCAGACTTACTTTCTTGCAGTTCTTCCTGTTCCCAAAATAAGCGGAGTTGATCATTCAGAGAGCAAACATTTATAAAAAGTCTTGGTGTATCTACTGCAGAAGATCCTGAAGGACCTGATACCATCCAACCAAGGCGCGTTTTTTGAAGCAGAAAGCTATCTTTATATTTTACCATATTATTTAAAAGTAAATCTCCATAGACGTCATTTCCTAAGAGCAAATAGATTTTTTCATTAACCATAAATTTAGGATCAGCTAAATGATATTCAGAAAGATCAGGACGATTCAGAGAGACAGATTTACTGGGAATGTAAGACGTCACTGAAGGTACAATAAGTACTGGAAAAGACAATTCAAATTGTTTATCATAGTTTGAGAATATCTTGAGTTGGAGATATTTTTTCACTGTAAAAACTGGATTTCCTCCAATACCAACGATATCAACATGAGTTGTATATTTCGGTAAACGAAGTAGATGTGTAAGATCATCTGATATAAGAGACATTTGAGACCCTTGATCTACGAGAGCTTTTATGTTGAGAACACGATTATATGTTTTTATAAGAACTTTAACGGTTGGCAATAATGCTGGTAAAAATTGTTTAGTAGCATAAATTGAAGTGTTTGTACTTACAATAAGCGTTTCAGGGGTTGAAGTAGTCATCGGTGTAGCAAATGTTTGATTTGCTGTTACATTTAATGGGCTAGTAGCATTATTGAATTCGTGATGAATTATGGTGTGATGAAGCTCATTGCAAATTTGACATCTAGTATTTAATTTACATGATGACACGAAGTGACCAATATTGAGACAATTTCTACAAATATGTTTTTGATTTATAAGATTTTTCCTTTCAGAGGACGACAAGGCAGTAAATCGAAAGCATTTGTACAGCGGATGGCGTTTTTTGCAGTAGGGGCAGTTGTTATCTTGTTTCATGGTTGTAGCATGAGAACGAACTGTTCTCGTAGGTTTTTTTCGATTATCCTTACTTGAAGTGTATAAAGTTGGTTTATTTCCGACCCAAATTGATTTAGGATTTTCTTCTTCTATTGATTCTAAAGTTCTAAAACAGGTTTCTAGAAAAGCGAGCATAGTGGACATGGGAGTAATGTTAGTACTAACATTAATAGACTGCTCCCACTTCTTGCGTGTTTGGATGTCAAGTTTTTGTGTCGTCATATACACCAGTATGGAGTCCCAAGACGAAGTATCCACTTTTAATGTTTTTAATTGAGCCAGACAGTTTCTTGTAATGTCTAACAAGTCTTTTACACCTTTACAAGTTCCATTAGACATTGGTATTGAAAATAAGCGTTTCAGAACTTGTTCAACCAGTTTTCGTTCATTATGGAAACGCTTTTCTAAAGCGTCCCACGCTGAATCGTAGCTATATGCTGCTGCAGGGTATTCATTTACCATACTAAGCGGTGTACCCGTGCAAGAACCTTTTAAGTAAAAATATTTCTGAATTTTTGTAAGTGAGCTGTTGTTGTGTACAAGTGACAAAAACATGTCTCGATAAGGAATCCAATCGAGATAGTCACCAGAAAAAGTGGGTAAATCGATTTTTGGTAGACGAGCACCAGTAGTAAAAGTTTCATTACGTGTGTTAGTAGCTGCAAAAGTACTAGTAGGGCTCATAGAAGCCTGTGGAGAATCAAATTCAAATAGTGAGTCAAGAATGTTAGATTTAAAAGATATATACTCATTGTAGCATATATAATAAGTATCTGTACTAAAATAAGGCACATCACCTTCGTTCATGGAAGATTCGCGAAGCACTTCAATGATCTGATCATGACCGTCCACGAAAGTTTTGAAGGTGAGTTCCAGATCTTCCATCATAGTTTGGACATACCCTTTTGTTTTCTCCCCTTTAGGTTTGTTGTTGAATGCATTGGACATGCGTTTTATATGGTTCAACAATTTTTTCTGGTCTTCAATTCTTATATCCATCGACGCCATTTTGCAATAAATTTAGCACGAAATTTGTAATAGAAAAATGTCAATGATTTTTTACGGCAGTAGTTTTATAGTAGATTACGTAGGTCGTAGTGTAGACAGCAATAGTTTTACCAGTAGTATACTGTAGGAATAGTTTAGTAAACTATAGGAATAGTTAGCAATTCCAGCAAGAATTTCAGCACAGGTAGTTCCCGGGTTTCGGCACCATTTTAATGTAGGAGATTTTAGATAATACTTCACTGTATTATTTTTCCATAAAATCTTATTTAGTAATTCATTTAGTTTTAAAGAAGACAGTTTCAATTGCTTAACTTAGTTTTACTCTAATTAGTTACTTTAATTATCATTGTGTATAAATGATTGAATACCAAAGAACAGCAAAGCAAAATGATCTGTATATTACGATGGTTAAAGCAGAATTAAAAAATATCAAAATCAACTGCTTATTGACGACAATTATGTGTTTTTTACAGATCAAACCTTTTATTTCAGCAGCAGCAGGTATACATTTTTATTATTTATTGCTTGTTAACGGGACGATTTTTTTGTTATTTGTTATTTACCTGTTGATTTGTTTTTTGCTATAGACTTATATATTCATTTCCAACTTTATTTAGCGCTCTTTAGTGGAGACTTTTAGCAAATACTTTATATGCAAATTTAAGTTTGGGGAAGTACCCAAACACCAGCATAATATGGCTATTAGAGTTGAAAGCAGATGGTTCGACGATTCCATCTCGCTGAAGCTTTTCAACTTGTTTCGCTATTTCTTTCTTTTGGGAGTGTAGTGTACGATAGTACTTAGTGGATCGTGGTCTGATCGTTGTTTGTATTTATTTTATCACTTTCCTACGCAAAAATATCAATATATTGTGAACACAATTTAAGTAATTCCGATTTAGGTATTTCAGAAAAATGTTTCGTTAATCTGCCTAAAATCGTTTGAGTTCTTATTTTGTCGACATTAGTTGTGTCAATAATTTCATAATCAGATAGTTTCTCATTCTGAATTGATACGTTGTTTAAAAATTTGAGATGCAAATTGAATATTGATAGAGTACTTAATCCTAATTTTGATGATGCCCCTCCACCCCATTTTTTGGGGGGAAATCTCGTTTTCCGAGACTTCATTTGCCAATCTTATCCGACCTCCATTATGTTGACGGTTTGCTTGATTTCTAAAATTGTTATTTTGACTTCCACGTTGCCAGTCGTTATTATTACATATTATTAAGATTGTTTGTTTGTATTCCGATTGTTAAGGTCTGTCATTCCGTGTGTAATTTCTTCGATATTCACATAGGACCCTCTAAAGTATATATATTATGGATCCGTATGAATATGAATAGCGATGACGATTGAGCGATGTCCGTCTGACTGTACGTGAAATCGGTTTTCCCAAGCCCCAGAAGAGCTAGAGACTTCGTTCTGGGAGCGTTGGATTGGAAAATCACTTAAATATAGTGGTATTGAAATCCGAAGTACGGTTCCAGAACTGGGAAGCTTACACCTATTTCTCGACGCAAAATTAATAAACCAATTATTTGTTTGGTTGTTTGTAAATTATTTATTTAATGGTTTTTTATTAAATTTTTTTAACAAAAATGAGTAATAAAATAATAATTTTATTTTTATTTATTTATTTAAATTGCGACATAGCACAACAAGAGAAGATGCCTTATAAATGATAGTGCTATTGATTACACAAAAACAAAACAAAGTCATAAATAAAATATAATATATAATTATTTATTAAAGGCTAATAATAATATTAATATTTATAACAAGACTTTAGTAACAAAAAGCAGATTTGCAATAAAGGTATGAAAAATATAATATAGTGGAGAAAGTAAAAAATAATTATTAAATAGAAGAAGGAGAGCAGAAAGTAATATTATATAAAAAATTTAAATAATTATACCCTTCACAAAAAAGTGAAAAGGTATGTATAGGTTTATCATTCCGTGTGTAATCTCTTCGATATGCACAGGGGACCCCATAAAGTATATATATTCTGGATCCTTATGTATAGCGATGACGATTGAGCAATGTCCGTCTGTACGGTTTTCCCAAGCCCCCAGAGTAGCTAGAGACTTCGTTCTTGAACCGTTGGATTGGAAATGACCTTAAATAGAGTGCTATTGAAATTCAGAAAGATCCGAAGTATGTTTCCAGAGCTGGGAAGCTTACACCTATTTCTCGACGCAAAATTTATACCAAAAATCAATATTTATTTTTAATGTTTCTAAATTAAACCTATTTCGAGCTTTGGGGAGCCTCAATGATCTATTAAAACTAAAAAAATAAAAAAAAATTCCAGGGATGGGAAATTATAATTTTTTTTTCGGCCTATTCCGTATTTTGTAGTACATTGTTAAAAATTTCAAGTTTTTCTTTAATAAAACCACTTTATACGTCATGAAGATTTGCAAAAAAAAAAAAAAAATTTAAATTCAAATTTTGCTTCCAGGGGTGGGAAATTGAATGTTTTTTTATGCATGAAAGTAATCAAACAGGCAATTGACGTTGTTTTTTTACAAATTAAATTATTTAGTTAGATAACTGCAATATTTTGTGGTACATAAAAATGACATAAATGGTTACAAATACTAAGTTTTTCTTAACTAAAACTATTTTCAGGGTTGGGAAATTGAAGTATTTATTCTGCATAAAAGTAACCAAAAAGGCAATTGACGTTGTTTCTTTTTGCTAATTAAAGCTATAATTCAGGAAGAACAAAATTGGTTTAAAATCTTAAAAATAAAAATTTCGACTCCTGGGTTGGACAAATGAAATATTTTATGGTACGTGAAAGTGACCAAAAAGTTTAAAAATTTTAATTCTTTTGTCAAGTAAAACTTTGTTACACCTCACTAAGAATTGCATTGGTAAAAAAATAGAAATTCGCTTCCAGAGTTGAAAAATCGAAATATTTTTTACATAATAGTACATACATAATCCAAATTTTGTGCTTTTTGTGAATTAGACCTATTAGATATTTCAGAAAAAATTAAACTAGTATCAAAATATTATAAATTCGGTTCCAGGGTTGGAAAATCGAAATTTTTTGGTAACCATATAAGTTCCCAATTTTGGGTTTTTCAGTGACTTAAACCTATTTTATACTTCACTAAGAATTAAATTGGTATTAAAAATTTTAAAAACTAAAAATTCGGTTCCAGTGTTGGAAAATCTAAATATTTTTGGTACATAAAAGTACATACATAAATTCCAAATTTTGTGTTTTTTAGTGAATATTACATTAAATATATCAGAAAAAATATTTTATATATCAGAAAAAATTAAATTAGTTTAAAAAAATTCGGTTCCAGGGTTAGAAAATCGACATTTTTTGATTCATAAAAGCAGCCATTTTATTTGTTATTTTCGATGTTTATGATGAATTATAGCTACCTTATATATCAGAAAGAAGTAAGCTGGTATTAAAAACCAACAAAATCTGAAAGACGATTCTAAGATTGGACAATTAGAACCTTTTGGGTTACATGAAACGGATTTTTACTTTTTATTTTTAAATTAAACATATTTATTATATTTGAAAGACTTTCACAGGTATTAGATATAAGAAAAGCCAAACATATAGCTTCCTAGCCGAAAAATTTAAACGTTATAAAAGTAACCGATAACATAATTTTGATTTTCTAATTAAACTTACTTTCTGTTTTGGCAGGAAAGAAGAATTACATCTGTGAAGGGTATTTAAGATTCGGCACAGCCGAATATAGCACTTTTACTTGTTTTCTTTTAAATATGTTAGCGTTGCCGAATATTTTAATGTTGTTTGGCATAGACTGATTGTATGAATTAAGAACTTTCGATTGGATATAGAATTAAACCTATTTCATGCTTTGGGAAGCTTCAATGGTCTATTAAAAACTAACAAAAATTAATTTTTTTTTCCAGGGATGGGAATGTAAAAGTTTTTTTTGGCACATGCAGTATTTTGTAGTACATGTAACAACTAAACTGGTTTAATATTTTAAGGTTTTCTAAAATAAAACCGCTTTATAAATCATTAAGACTTGCATTGGTTAAAAAACAATTTTTTTTATTAAAATTTTGCTTCCAGGGGAAATATTTTTAATACTACAAATTAACCAAAATTGTTAAAATTTTTCTTCAATAAAACTACCTTGTACCTCATGTAGAGTCGCATTGATAAAATTTTTTGGGAAATTGAAAGTTTTTTTTGTACATACAATATCGTAGTATATGAACAAATACAATACAATATTCTATCATATACATACATATATATAATACAATACAATATCAACATCATAGTACAGTGACCCATGGTTGCAAATTTTAAGTTTTTCTTAAATAAAACGACTTTATAGCTAATGAAGACTAGCATTGGTAAAAAAAGAAAACAAAAAAAACTTAAATGTCGTTTTCTACATAAAAGGCAATTGACGTTGTAGTTTTTACTAATTAAAACTATTTTTTATATCAGGAAAACCAAAATTGGTATCAATTATTAAAAATAAATCAAAATTTTTATTCCAGGATTGGACAAATTCAATATTTTATGGTACATGAAAGTTTAAATATTTAAATTTTTTTTGTCAAGTAAAACTGCGTTAACCTCATTAAGAGTTGCATTGGTAAAAAGAAATGAGTTGAAAAATCGAAATATTTCTGGTACATAAATGTACCCACATAAATTCCAAATTTTTTGTTTTTAGTGATATAAACCTATTTTATACTTCAGGAAAAATTAAATTGATATTAAAACTCTTAATATTAAAAATTCGGTTCCAGTGTTGGTAAATCGAAATGTGTTAGTACATAAAACTAGCCATATAGGTTGCTAACTTTAGGTTTTTGTGAATGAAATCTATTTTATACTTCGGGAAGAGTTAAATTGGTACTAAAAATCAAAAGAATTAAAAATCCAATTTCAGGGTTGGAATATTGAAATTTTCTGATTCATAAAAGTAACCATATAATATGTTATTTTTTATGATGAATTATACCTACTTTATATATCAGAAAGAAATAAATTAGTATTAAAAACCAAAAAATCTAAAAGAAGACTCTACGGTTGGACTATTAGAACTTTTTGGGGTACATGAAACGGATGTTTTCTTTTTGTTTGTAAGTTAAACATATTTAATATTTTTGAAAGACGTTAAGAGGTATTAGAAATAAGAAGAGCCAAACATTTAGCTTCCTATCCAACATATTTAATCGTTTTCTTAAATATAAAAGTAATTAATAACATCATTTGTTTTTTTTAAATTAAACTTACTTTCTGTTTTGGCAAGAAAGAAAGAAAGAAAGAAGAATTCCATCTGTGAAGGGTATTTAGATTCGGCACAGCCGAGTATAGCACTTTTACTTGGTTTTTTTTTAAGTTTTTGTTGATTTTCAATAGATATTAACGTACATACGTAGTTTTAGTACATTTTACATATGTTTAATAGAATTTATGTAATTTCTCTTGTTCCCAATTTTTAGTATATAGCTATAAGTAGTTGTTCCAGCACTTTTGTCGTCATTACTTTAATTTATTTGAGAGTTTTGCAAGTTGAATGTTTAGAACACTTATTTTTCTTTATTTTAAAGTTGTAACAAGTTGTTTGTTTTATTAAATAAAAGTTCACTAATATAAATCTGCGAATACGGAATGAATGATCAAAGAGTTCAAGTAAACTGCGGTCACCATTGCGACCAACAATAACCTAACTCTAGCAAACAAACACACTTAGCAACGTTCAACGACAACCATCGTTGTCACGAAGAGCGCATGCTAAAAGAGTTTGTTTGTCGACCACTCAAACCAACCTGCAAATACGGAATGACATGTCTTTGTCTGGTGCATACACACGATAAAGAGCTTTTCATACAGCAAACAATCGTTAACATTATGGAAAAGACAAAAGCAAAACAGCAAAGAGCTTTTCTGTATTTGCAGCGCTGCAGAGCACAGATCACACATGCTGGTGATGTACAAAATGAAATGAAAGTAATCACACAGTTGGTTACTAAAATATATGAGGCAACTTATTTAACTAATTAAAGAAGTTATAAAACAATTATATATTCAGAATATCAAATACATCATATTAATAAAGGTGACCCACTACAGTCTCCCCCTTTGGCGTACGGGATGTCGACCCGACAAGTACGGCAACATCTTTAGGCTACTTCACTAGGTTTTTTAGGTCGTCCGCGTCTCTTCATGGGATGAACTGGCGATGGGGCTTCCATACTATTCGTACCCCTGTACAAGGTCAATGCTGAAGCATGGTAGGTACCAAGTGGAATCGATAAGTCGTCCGGTGATGATACTTCATATGACCCTATCTTCTTTATGATGAGGTACGGGCCATCACGCTTAGGCACAAATTTAGATGAAATGCCCTTACCCGTGTTACTCAAAACATGTGTTGTTACTAGTACTTCAGTTCCGATGTCAAAATTTGGCTGCGGTCTTCGTTGGTTGTCAACATAGTTTTTGTTTTTGTCTTGAATTTTTGCTTCAGTTTCTTTTGCATTTCCTAAAGCGTTGGAAATCGTTCGGAAGTATGATGTGATTTCAGGAATGAAACTCTCAGACTCAATTACGGCTTTAACATCATGCTTAACATCATCTAGAGTATGCAGTTCTCCACCAAAAGTCAGGTAGGCTGCACTATATCCAGTACTTTGGCACTTTGCAGTATTCATAGCGAAACGTATGGCAGCTAAGTTCTGATGCCAATTATTGTGTTGATGTTGTACCAAAATAGCTAGTTGACTCTTCAAGTCCCTGTTTTTGCGTTCCACAGGGTTTGCTTCGGGGTGATACACTGGTGTAAATTGCTGTTGTATATCAAGGAAGTACGTTACTTGCTGCATTATAGCTGATACAAACTGTACACCGTTGTCGCATTTTATACGTCTAGGCAAGCCATAACGTAAAAATATTTCATCGATTAAAAGTTTAGCACACACTTCTGCTGTTGCATCTTTTAATTTGAACATTTCAACCCAGCGACTGGCTACATCTTCGGTGATTAGGATCCATCGGTAACCTTCTTCCGTTACGGGTAGGGGACCAAACAAGTCTACAGCCACGACTTCGAACCTTTATTTACTGCTAGTTGTTTGTAAAAGACCGGTAGGTTTCATATTTGAACCTTTAAAACGTTGACAATCAATGCAGCTTTTCACATACTTGGCAATTTCACTTCGCATACCTGGCCAAAAATATCTACTAGCAATACGGGCAATAGTTCTCTCTACACCGTAATGACCGGCGGTACTTTCATCGTGATAAGTTTCCAAAATTTTTGTTCGTGCTTGTGTAGGTATAACCAATTGTGCATCTTCGCAATCATCATTATCATAACGATACAGAACACCTTTATTCAGCAGATAACATCGGTTTAACCAACGAATAGAGTTTTCATCTTCTTTTTCCAAAGTCTTTCAGTTATTCTTGACGGATTTCGGTAGCGCTTCTACTTGGCATATCTAGGGAAAATGCGCAGAAACAGTTACCACAGTCAATATCATCATTATGATTATTAAGGGCGGTCTTTTTTTGCGTTTGCTTTTCCAGGGACGTAATCGATTATAACATTATATTGTTGAATTTGCAATCCCCACCTAGCAAGTCGACCAGCTGGTGATTTTAACGTTAATAACCACTATAATGGTTTATGATCCGTAAGCAGCTTAATCTCCTCTCCCTCTATGTAACCACGAAATTTACTACATGCCCATATAATAGCTAAGGCTTCATGTTCTGTAGTAGAATAGTTACGTTCCGCACTGCTTAATAAACGGCTGGCATATTCAATGGGATGCTCCTCTGAGCCCTCCCCCTGGAGTAAAACCGCACCGAGAGCATAAGCACTGGGGTCTGTTTTTATAGCATATGGCGTGTCATCTTCAGCGGGTGAGGTTGTTAAAGGTCTTTTCAAGGCGTTAAAAGATTTCATCTCTTCTTCTCCCCATTTCCATACTGCTGTCTTATTAGAAAGATTTGTTAGGGGTCTAGCGATTTCGGCATACTGCTCGATAAATCGCCTATACCACGAACACGTTTGAATGAAAGATATTAGCTCCTTAACATTCCTGGGCTCTTGACGTTCAGTAATTGCTTGTGTTTTAGCGT
Source organism: Linnaemya tessellans (assembly GCA_951800035.1). Taxonomy (NCBI): domain Eukaryota; kingdom Metazoa; phylum Arthropoda; class Insecta; order Diptera; family Tachinidae; genus Linnaemya; species Linnaemya tessellans. The sequence continues at coordinate 58,235,043 of OX637532.1, forward strand.
AATCTACAGATATTCCTTCTGGAGTAAGTACATGGCCAAGAAACTTCACACTGGAACAGCAAAATCTACATTTCTGGCTATTCAAACGTAATCCAAATAAAAGGAAACGGTGTAAAACTCTGTCTAGATTATGCAGATGGTTGTTGGAAACTCTCAGAGCATATAATAATATCACCGAGGTAGGCAAATATACAAATATCGAGAATACCTGACCTAAAACGATTTATTAACCTTTGAAACGTTGCGGGTGCGTTCCGCAACTCGAATGACATTCTTTTAAACGATATGTCCCAAATGGGGTAATAAAACAAGTTTTATCACGTTCTCCTTCCGCCACTTCAATCTGATAATAGCCGCACTGCAGATCTAGTGTTGTCATATACTTCGTACTTTTTGCTGAATGTAACAGATCATCCATACGGGGAAGTGGATACCTATCGGGAACGGTTATGGAGTTCAATTTTCTGTAGTCCACACATACGCGAATTGAACCATCCTTCTTGGGAACCATAACTACTGGTGACGACCATGCTGATTCACACTCCTCTATTATGTCGTTTTCAAGCAAATTTTCTATTTCGCGTTTTAGTTCACGAGCTTTGGCAAACGAAAGACGATACGGGCAATGGGATCGTGGTTACCGGTATCTATCGTGTGTACGGCATACGATGATGGTTTACCTAAGCCACCAAACACAGAATTATGAGCAGCCAAAACATTTTCTAGCTGAACCTTTTGGTCGAAAGTCAAATCCGCTCCATCTGATGGTTTTAAAAACGTGTACTCAAGAGAGTAGAGAGGCGTAAAAATCGGATCCTCCTCATCCACTTGAGGCCTGTATACAACACCACTAAAAAGACCAGAATCCTTCGCTGTATCAGGCGTCGTCATCTCGGTAGGATTCGCGTCACGAAATATTGCCTGTATCGAATGAGGTGAGTAGTCACTTACTTTGTGATAATCAGGACCATAGGACTCAAAATCAGATACGTGTGTCTTACATATTCTTTTAGGAGTAACTTTGAGGGAGTCGGGAACCACCTCTGGCGTATTCCGTTTGACGCATTTTCCCACGACACCCACTGATTCGAGAAGATTCAAATCTAACGGCCATGAATCACAAAATTCAAATTGCTGAGTAGGACAACTCTCGAAGTACGAATACCGCTGCCCCATATTCAAAACAATTCCTGCCTGTTCCATAAAATCGGAACCCATTAGTGTCTTATTGCTCTTATCCTCAGGAAAAATCAAGAATTTTATGTTTAAACACCTGCCACCAACCACCATTTTACATTTTGTCGTTAGGCACATTCTTTCACACGAGGTACCGTCGGCAAGAGACACATTACATATGATTGACTCGTATATACAACCTTTGAAATCCATTATTTTCTTCAAATTCGTACTAGCCACACTGGTTTTGGCGCCAGAGTCAAAATAAGCCTGCCCAGGGACACCAAATATGTGAACATTTAACACAGGAACATTTCTGCCAATGCATAAGCCAACCGAATTAAAGCTTATAGTCCTTGGTGATACATTGCTACTCTTCTTACTTCAATTCGGGCAATTAGCAAATTTTGCTCTAAGTGCCACAGGGTCAATATTCACAGGCTGTTGTTTCAGAATAGCACCTTGTTTTTTATATCAATTTTCAATTGTATGTCCCTTTTTACGGCAAAAGGAACAACGTTTTGGACCGCCTTCAGGACCACTGACGTTTCCGACGGCATCAGCGTTCACTGTTCCACGTTCACTCAATACTAGCTCCACTTCTCGAGCATCTTTTAGCAACTCATCAAAAGCGTCCACCTTGTGCCGGAACAGACGTTCTCGAATTTGAGAGTGCAACATACCAAATAACATATCCAGTTGGTCTGATTCCGATGGACCGTTGGGCAAACAAAGCTCTCTTTTTGCGTATGAACGAGTCTGTGGGCTCGTTTTTCTGCTGTTTCGTTTCATTAATTTCGACATAAATTCTCCAGGACGGTTTTGGGGGTGGAAATGATTCACGCAGCATACGCACAACATCTTCGAAAGTTGTTACATTTGCCCTTACACCTCGCCACCATTCTGCTGCGTCATCTTCTAAAAGCATCTGCATACCGTTTACCGCATCCCTGTCAGATATTTTCTCCACTAGCTTGTATGTTGTTATAGAAGAAATAAATTCTTCCAACTTCGATGGATTTCTGTCTCCTCCATAACGTGCTGAACAGCTACTAAATGAGTCACTTCTGTCATTAGGTTGAATAACTGCCTTCATAAGTTCTTGAAACTGCTCCGTAGTCAGCGTAACCATGTTCACGTTTTTCGCAAGACGACTACTTCTTCTCAAAATTCTAGAAAATTCTGCCACGATTTACTTCTATATGAGGGAAAATTATACGGTCGTTGTTCACTGCCTCTCAGTTGGGCGCCAATTTGTAATAAATTGTTTGTTTTATTAAATAAAAGTTCACTAATTTAAATCAGCAAATACGGAATGAATGATGAAAGAATTCAAGTCAGTGATGTCAAATGTGATTGTGTTGGTGAGATCACTCTTATCTCTTACATTCCCAGCGGGAGAAATGTGCGGTTCCTTTTATTAACCAATAATATCTTCTAATTTTATAAGTTGTAAAGTCGAAAATTGCCAAATGCTCAGATGTTTAATTTTAAAATATTTCTTCATTTTTATGCTGAACATTTGGTTAGTTTATATATTTGGTTAGTTTATAATTTTTACAAAAAGTCTTACTTATGAATTAATTTAAAAGCTACTTTAAAAAATTTTCGAAAAGATGTACCTACATACAGTGGATCCAACTTATTTCAAACCTCTTATATGTATTGTATATATATATATATATATATATATATATATATATATATATATTTATATAAATATATTATTTCTGTTTAGAGGCCTCAAAACAGGACTTGCGATACTTCCCGCTGAATGAGAGTGTTTTTCAGTAAACAATTATATTTTACGCTCTCAAAATAAAAGAGCGTAAGCGTACATGTGAGTTTTGCTTCCACAATTGTGTATGAGGCTGACATCACTGATTCAAGTGAACTGCGGTCACCATCGCGACCAACAACAACTTAACTCTAGCAAAAAAACACACTTAGCAACTTTCAACGACAACCATCGTTGTCACGAAGAGCGCATGCTAAAAGAGTTTGTTTGTCGACCACTCAAACCAACCTGCAAATACGGAATGACATGTCTTTGTCTGGTGCATACACACGATAAAGAGCTTTTCATACAGCAAACGATCGTTAACATTATGGAAAAGACACCAAAGCAAAACAACAAAGAGCTTTTCTGTATTTGCAGTGCTGCAGAGCACAGATCACACATGCTGGTGATGTACAAAATGAAATGAAAGTAATCACAAAGTTGGTTACTAAAATATATGAGGCAACTTATTTAACTAATTAAAGAAGTTATAAAACAATTATATATTCAGAATATCAAATACATCATATTAATAAAGGTGACCCACTACAGTCTCCCCCTTTGGCGTACGGGATGTCGACCCGACAAGTACGGCAACATCTTTAGGCTACTTCACTAGGTTTTTTAGGTCGCCCGCGTCTCTTCATGGGATGAACTGGCGATGGGGCTTCCTTACTATTCGTACCCTTGTACAAGGTCAATGCTGAAGCATGGTAGGTACCAAGTGGAATCGATAAGTCGTCCGGTGATGATATTTCATATGACCCTATCTTCTTTATGATGAGGTACGGGCCATCACGCTTAGGCACAAATTTAGATGAAATGCCCTTACCCGTGTTACTCAAAACATGTGTTGTTACTAGTACTTCAGTTCCGATGTCAAAATTTGGCTGCGGTCTTCGTTGGTTGTCAACATAGTTTTTGTTTTTGTCTTGAATTTTTGCTTCAGTTTCTTTTGCATTTCCTAAAGCGTTAGAAATCGTTCGGAAGTATGATGTGATTTCAGGAATGAAACTCTCAGACTCAATTACGGCTTTAACATCATGCTTAACATCATCTAGAGTATGCAGTTCTCCACCAAAAGTCAGGTAGGCTGCACTATATCCAGTACTTTGGCACTTTGCAGTATTCATAGCGAAACGTATGGCAGCTAAGTTCTGATGCCAATTATTGTGTTGATGTTGTACCAAAATAGCTAGTTGACTCTTCAAGTCCCTGTTTTTGCGTTCCACAGGGTTTGCTTCGGGGTGATACACTGGTGTAAATTGCTGTTGTATATCAAGGAAGTACGTTACTTGCTGCATTATAGCTGATACAAACTGTACACCGTTGTCGGATTTTATACGTCTAGGCAAGCCATAACGTAAAAATATTTCATCGATTAAAAGTTTAGCACACACTTCTGCTGTTGCATCTTTTAATTTGAACATTTCAACCCAGCGACTGGCTACATCTTCGGTGATTAGGATCCATCGGTAACCTTCTTCCGTTACGGGTAGGGGACCAAACAAGTCTACAGCCACGACTTCGAACCTTTATTTACTGCTAGTTGTTTGTAAAAGACCGGTAGGTTTCATATTTGAAGCTTTAAAACGTTGACAATCAATGCAGCTTTTCACATACTTGGCAATTTCACTTCGCATACCTGGCCAAAAATATCTACTAGCAATACGGGCAATAGTTCTCTCTACACCGTAATGACCGGCGGTACTTTCATCGTGATAAGTTTCCAAAATTTTTGTTCGTGCTTGTGTAGGTATAACCAATTGTGCATCTTCGCAATCATCATTAGCATAACGATACAGAACACCTTTATTCAGCAGATAACATCGGTTTAACCAACGAATAGAGTTTTCATCTTCTTTTTCCAAAGTCTTTCAGTTATTCTTGACGGATTTCGGTAGCGCTTCTACTTGACATATCTAGGGAAAATGCGCAGAAACAGTTACCACAGTCAATATCATCATTATGATTATTAAGGGCGGTCTTTTTTTGCGTTTGCTTTTCCAGGGACGTAATCGATTATAACATTATATTGTTGAATTTGCAATCCCCACCTAGCAAGTCGACCAGCTGGTGATTTTAACGTTAATAACCACTTTAATGGTTTATGATCCGTAAGCAGCTTAATCTCCTCTCCCTCTATGTAACCACGAAATTTACTACATGCCCATATAATAGCTAAGGCTTCATGTTCTGTAGTAGAATAGTTACGTTCCGCACTGCTTAATAAACGGCTGGCATATTCAATGGGATGCTCCTCTGAGCCCTCCCCCTGGAGTAAAACCGCACCGAGAGCATAAGCACTGGGGTCTGTTTTTATAGCATATGGCGTGTTATCTTCAGCGGGTGAGGTTTTTAAAGGTCTTTTCAAGGCGTTAAAAGCTTTCATCTCTTCTTCTCCCCATTTCCATACTGCTGTCTTCTTAGAAAGATTTGTTAGGGGTCTAGCGATTTCGGCATACTGCTCGATAAATCGCCTATACCACGAACACGTTTGAATGAAAGATATTAGCTCCTTAACATTCCTGGGCTCTTGACGTTCAGTAATTGCTTGTGTTTTAGCGTAATCTACAGATATTCCTTCTGGAGTAAGTACATGGCCAAGAAACTTCACACTGGAACAGCAAAATCTCCATTTCTGGCTATTCAAACGTAATCCAAATAAAAGGAAACGGTGTAAAACTCTGTCTAGATTATGCAGATGGTTGTTGGAAACTCTCAGAGCATATAATAATATCACCGAGGTAGGCAAATATACAAATATCGAGAATACCTGACCTAAAACGATTTATTAACCTTTGAAACGTTGCGGGTGCGTTCCGCAACTCGAATGACATTCTTTTAAACGATATGTCCCAAATGGGGTAATAAAACAAGTTTTATCACGTTCTCCTTCCGCCACTTCAATCTGATAATAGCCGCACTGCAGATCTAGTGTTGTCATATACTTCGTACTTTTTGCTGAATGTAACAGATCATCCATACGGGGAAGTGGATACCTATCGGGAACGGTTATGGAGTTCAATTTTCTGTAGTCCACACATACGCGAATTGAACCATCCTTCTTGGGAACCATAACTACTGGTGACGACCATGCTGATTCACACTCCTCTATTATGTCGTTTTCAAGCAAATTTTCTATTTCGCGTTTTAGTTCACGAGCTTTGGCAAACGAAAGACGATACGGGGGTAAAGCAATGGGATCGTGGTTACCGGTATCTATCGTGTGTACGGCATACGATGATGGTTTACCTAAGCCACCAAACACAGAATTATGAGCAGCCAAAACATTTTCTAGCTGAACCTTTTGGTCGAAAGTCAAATCCGCTCCATCTGATGGTTTTAAAAACGTGTACTCAAGAGAGTAGAGAGGCGTAAAAATCGGATCCTCCTCATCCACTTGAGGCCTGTATACAATACCACTAAAAAGACCACAATCCTTCACTGTATAAGGCGTCGTCATCTCGGTAGGATTCGCGTCACGAAATATTGCCTGTATCGAATGAGGTGAGTAGTCACTTACTTTGTGATAATCAGGACCATAGGACTCAAAATCAGATACGTGTGTCTTACATATTCTTTTAGGAGTAACTTTGAGGGAGTCGGGAACCACCTCTGGCGTATTCCATTTGACGCATTTTCCCACGACACCCACTGATTCGAGAAGATTCAAATCTAACGGCCATGAATCACAAAATTCAAATTGCTGAGTAGGACAACTCTCGAAGTACGAATACCGCTGTCCCATATTCAAAACAATTCCTGCCTGTTCCATAAAATCGGAACCCATTAGTGTCTTATTGCTCTTATCCTCAGGAAAAATCAAGAATTTTATGTTTAAACACCTGCCACCAACCACCATTTTACATTTTGTCGTTAGGCACATTCTTTCACACGAGGTACCGTCGGCAAGAGACACATTACATATGATTGACTCGTATATACAACCTTTGAAATCCATTATTTTCTTCAAATTCGTACTAGCCACACTGGTTTTGGCGCCAGAGTCAAAATAAGCCTGCCCAGGGACACCAAATATGTGAACATTTAACACAGGAACATTTCTGCCAATGCATAAGCCAACCGAATTAAAGCTTATAGTCCTTGGTGATACATTGCTACTCTTCTTACTTCAATTCGGGCAATTAGCAAATTTTGCTCTAAGTGCCACAGGGTCAATATTCACAGGCTGTTGTTTCAGAATAGCACCTTGTTTTTTATATCAATTTTCAATTGTATGTCCCTTTTTACGGCAAAAGGAACAACGTTTTGGACCGCCTTCAGGACCACTGACGTTTCCGACGGCATCAGCGTTCACTGTTCCACGTTCACTCAATACTAGCTCCACTTCTCGAGCATCTTTTAGCAACTCATCAAAAGCGTCCACCTTGTGCCGGAACAGACGTTCTCGAATTTGAGAGTGCAACATACCAAATAACATATCCAGTTGGTCTGATTCCGATGGACCGTTGGGCAAACAAAGCTCTCTTTTTGCGTATGAACGAGTCTGTGGGCTCGTTTTTCTGCTGTTTCGTTTCATTAATTTCGACATAAATTCTCCAGGACGGTTTTGGGGGTGGAAATGATTCACGCAGCATACGCACAACATCTTCGAAAGTTGTTACATTTGCCCTTACACCTCGCCACCATTCTGCTGCGTCATCTTCTAAAAGCATCTGCATACCGTTTACCGCATCCCTGTCAGATATTTTCTCCACTAGCTTGTATGTTGTTATAGAAGAAATAAATTCTTCCAACTTCGATGGATTTCTGTCTCCTCCATAACGTGCTGAACAGCTACTAAATGAGTCACTTCTGTCATTAGGTTGAATAACTGCCTTCATAAGTTCTTGAAACTGCTCCGTAGTCAGCGTAACCATGTTCACGTTTTTCGCAAGACGACTACTTCTTCTCAAAATTCTAGAAAATTCTGCCACGATTTACTTCTATATGAGGGAAAATTATACGGTCGTTGTTCACTGCCTCTCAGTTGGGCGCCAATTTGTAATAAATTGTTTGTTTTATTAAATAAAAGTTCACTAATTTAAATCAGCAAATACGGAATGAATGATGAAAGAATTCAAGTCAGTGATGTCAAATGTGATTGTGTTGGTGAGATCACTCTTATCTCTTACATTCCCAGCGGGAGAAATGTGCGGTTCCTTTTATTAACCAATAATATCTTCTAATTTTATAAGTTGTAAAGTCGAAAATTGCCAAATGCTCAGATGTTTAATTTTAAAATATTTCTTCATTTTTATGCTGAACATTTGGTTAGTTTATATATTTGGTTAGTTTATAATTTTTACAAAAAGTCTTACTTATGAATTAATTTAAAAGCTACTTTAAAAAATTTTCGAAAAGATGTACCTACATACAGTGTATCCAACTTATTTCAAACCTCTTATATGTATTGTATATATATATATATATATATAGATATATATATATATATATATATATATATATTTATATAAATATATTATTTCTGTTTAGAGGCCTCAAAACAGGACTTGCGATACTTCCCGCTGAATGAGAGTGTTTTTCAGTAAACAATTATATTTTACGCTCTCAAAATAAAAGAGCGTAAGCGTACATGTGAGTTTTGCTTCCACAATTGTGTATGAGGCTGATATCACTGACTCAAGTGAACTGCGGTCACCATCGCGACCAACAACAACTTAACTCTAGCAAAAAAACACACTTAGCAACTTTCAACGACAACCATCGTTGTCACGAAGAGCGCATGCTAAAAGAGTTTGTTTGTCGACCACTCAAACCAACCTGCAAATACGGAATGACATGTCTTTGTCTGGTGCATACACACGATAAAGAGCTTTTCATACAGCAAACGATCGTTAACATTATGGAAAAGACACCAAAGCAAAACAACAAAGAGCTTTTCTGTATTTGCAGTGCTGCAGAGCACAGATCACACATGCTGGTGATGTACAAAATGAAATGAAAGTAATCACAAAGTTGGTTACTAAAATATATGAGGCAACTTATTTAACTAATTAAAGAAGTTATAAAACAATTATATATTCAGAATATCAAATACATCATATTAATAAAGGTGACCCACTACAGTCTCCCCCTTTGGCGTACGGGATGTCGACCCGACAAGTACGGCAACATCTTTAGGCTACTTCACTAGGTTTTTTAGGTCGCCCGCGTCTCTTCATGGGATGAACTGGCGATGGGGCTTCCTTACTATTCGTACCCTTGTACAAGGTCAATGCTGAAGCATGGTAGGTACCAAGTGGAATCGATAAGTCGTCCGGTGATGATATTTCATATGACCCTATCTTCTTTATGATGAGGTACGGGCCATCACGCTTAGGCACAAATTTAGATGAAATGCCCTTACCCGTGTTACTCAAAACATGTGTTGTTACTAGTACTTCAGTTCCGATGTCAAAATTTGGCTGCGGTCTTCGTTGGTTGTCAACATAGTTTTTGTTTTTGTCTTGAATTTTTGCTTCAGTTTCTTTTGCATTTCCTAAAGCGTTAGAAATCGTTCGGAAGTATGATGTGATTTCAGGAATGAAACTCTCAGACTCAATTACGGCTTTAACATCATGCTTAACATCATCTAGAGTATGCAGTTCTCCACCAAAAGTCAGGTAGGCTGCACTATATCCAGTACTTTGGCACTTTGCAGTATTCATAGCGAAACGTATGGCAGCTAAGTTCTGATGCCAATTATTGTGTTGATGTTGTACCAAAATAGCTAGTTGACTCTTCAAGTCCCTGTTTTTGCGTTCCACAGGGTTTGCTTCGGGGTGATACACTGGTGTAAATTGCTGTTGTATATCAAGGAAGTACGTTACTTGCTGCATTATAGCTGATACAAACTGTACACCGTTGTCGGATTTTATACGTCTAGGCAAGCCATAACGTAAAAATATTTCATCGATTAAAAGTTTAGCACACACTTCTGCTGTTGCATCTTTTAATTTGAACATTTCAACCCAGCGACTGGCTACATCTTCGGTGATTAGGATCCATCGGTAACCTTCTTCCGTTACGGGTAGGGGACCAAACAAGTCTACAGCCACGACTTCGAACCTTTATTTACTGCTAGTTGTTTGTAAAAGACCGGTAGGTTTCATATTTGAAGCTTTAAAACGTTGACAATCAATGCAGCTTTTCACATACTTGGCAATTTCACTTCGCATACCTGGCCAAAAATATCTACTAGCAATACGGGCAATAGTTCTCTCTACACCGTAATGACCGGCGGTACTTTCATCGTGATAAGTTTCCAAAATTTTTGTTCGTGCTTGTGTAGGTATAACCAATTGTGCATCTTCGCAATCATCATTAGCATAACGATACAGAACACCTTTATTCAGCAGATAACATCGGTTTAACCAACGAATAGAGTTTTCATCTTCTTTTTCCAAAGTCTTTCAGTTATTCTTGACGGATTTCGGTAGCGCTTCTACTTGACATATCTAGGGAAAATGCGCAGAAACAGTTACCACAGTCAATATCATCATTATGATTATTAAGGGCGGTCTTTTTTTGCGTTTGCTTTTCCAGGGACGTAATCGATTATAACATTATATTGTTGAATTTGCAATCCCCACCTAGCAAGTCGACCAGCTGGTGATTTTAACGTTAATAACCACTTTAATGGTTTATGATCCGTAAGCAGCTTAATCTCCTCTCCCTCTATGTAACCACGAAATTTACTACATGCCCATATAATAGCTAAGGCTTCATGTTCTGTAGTAGAATAGTTACGTTCCGCACTGCTTAATAAACGGCTGGCATATTCAATGGGATGCTCCTCTGAGCCCTCCCCCTGGAGTAAAACCGCACCGAGAGCATAAGCACTGGGGTCTGTTTTTATAGCATATGGCGTGTTATCTTCAGCGGGTGAGGTTTTTAAAGGTCTTTTCAAGGCGTTAAAAGCTTTCATCTCTTCTTCTCCCCATTTCCATACTGCTGTCTTCTTAGAAAGATTTGTTAGGGGTCTAGCGATTTCGGCATACTGCTCGATAAATCGCCTATACCACGAACACGTTTGAATGAAAGATATTAGCTCCTTAACATTCCTGGGCTCTTGACGTTCAGTAATTGCTTGTGTTTTAGCGTAATCTACAGATATTCCTTCTGGAGTAAGTACATGGCCAAGAAACTTCACACTGGAACAGCAAAATCTCCATTTCTGGCTATTCAAACGTAATCCAAATAAAAGGAAACGGTGTAAAACTCTGTCTAGATTATGCAGATGGTTGTTGGAAACTCTCAGAGCATATAATAATATCACCGAGGTAGGCAAATATACAAATATCGAGAATACCTGACCTAAAACGATTTATTAACCTTTGAAACGTTGCGGGTGCGTTCCGCAACTCGAATGACATTCTTTTAAACGATATGTCCCAAATGGGGTAATAAAACAAGTTTTATCACGTTCTCCTTCCGCCACTTCAATCTGATAATAGCCGCACTGCAGATCTAGTGTTGTCATATACTTCGTACTTTTTGCTGAATGTAACAGATCATCCATACGGGGAAGTGGATACCTATCGGGAACGGTTATGGAGTTCAATTTTCTGTAGTCCACACATACGCGAATTGAACCATCCTTCTTGGGAACCATAACTACTGGTGACGACCATGCTGATTCACACTCCTCTATTATGTCGTTTTCAAGCAAATTTTCTATTTCGCGTTTTAGTTCACGAGCTTTGGCAAACGAAAGACGATACGGGGGTAAAGCAATGGGATCGTGGTTACCGGTATCTATCGTGTGTACGGCATACGATGATGGTTTACCTAAGCCACCAAACACAGAATTATGAGCAGCCAAAACATTTTCTAGCTGAACCTTTTGGTCGAAAGTCAAATCCGCTCCATCTGATGGTTTTAAAAACGTGTACTCAAGAGAGTAGAGAGGCGTAAAAATCGGATCCTCCTCATCCACTTGAGGCCTGTATACAATACCACTAAAAAGACCACAATCCTTCACTGTATAAGGCGTCGTCATCTCGGTAGGATTCGCGTCACGAAATATTGCCTGTATCGAATGAGGTGAGTAGTCACTTACTTTGTGATAATCAGGACCATAGGACTCAAAATCAGATACGTGTGTCTTACATATTCTTTTAGGAGTAACTTTGAGGGAGTCGGGAACCACCTCTGGCGTATTCCATTTGACGCATTTTCCCACGACACCCACTGATTCGAGAAGATTCAAATCTAACGGCCATGAATCACAAAATTCAAATTGCTGAGTAGGACAACTCTCGAAGTACGAATACCGCTGCCCCATATTCAAAACAATTCCTGCCTGTTCCATAAAATCGGAACCCATTAGTGTCTTATTGCTCTTATCCTCAGGAAAAATCAAGAATTTTATGTTTAAACACCTGCCACCAACCACCATTTTACATTTTGTCGTTAGGCACATTCTTTCACACGAGGTACCGTCGGCAAGAGACACATTACATATGATTGACTCGTATATACAACCTTTGAAATCCATTATTTTCTTCAAATTCGTACTAGCCACACTGGTTTTGGCGCCAGAGTCAAAATAAGCCTGCCCAGGGACACCAAATATGTGAACATTTAACACAGGAACATTTCTGCCAATGCATAAGCCAACCGAATTAAAGCTTATAGTCCTTGGTGATACATTGCTACTCTTCTTACTTCAATTCGGGCAATTAGCAAATTTTGCTCTAAGTGCCACAGGGTCAATATTCACAGGCTGTTGTTTCAGAATAGCACCTTGTTTTTTTAAAACAATTTTCAATTGTATGTCCCTTTTTACGGCAAAAGGAACAACGTTTTGGACCGCCTTCAGGACCACTGACGTTTCCGACGGCATCAGCGTTCACTGTTCCACGTTCACTCAATACTAGCTCCGCTTCTCGAGCATCTTTTAGCAACTCATCAAAAGCTTCCACCTTGTGCCGGAACAGACGTTCTCGAATTTGAGAGTGCAACATACCAAATAACATATCCAGTTGGTCTGATTCCGATGGACCGTTGGGCAAACAAAGCTCTCTTTTTGCGTATGAACGAGTCTGTGGGCTCGTTTTTCTGCTGTTTCGTTTCATTAATTTCGACATAAATTCTCCAGGACGGTTTTGGGGGTGGAAATGATTCACGCAGCATACGCACAACATCTTCGAAAGTTGTTACATTTGCCCTTACACCTCGCCACCATTCTGCCGCGTCATCTTCTAAAAGCATCGGCATACCGTTTACCGCATCCCTGTCAGATATTTTCTCCACTAGCTTGTATGTTGTTATAGAAGAAATAAATTCTTCCAACTTCGATGGATTTCTGTCTCCTCCATAACGTGCTGAACAGCTACTCAATGAGTCACTTCTGTCATTAGGTTGAATAACTGCCTTCATAAGTTCTTGAAACTGCTCCGTAGTCAGCGTAACCATGTTCACGTTTTTCGCAAGACGACTACTTCTTCTCAAAATTCTAGAAAATTCTGCCACGATTTACTTCTATATGAGGGAAAATTATACGGTCGTTGTTCACTGCCTCTCAGTTGGGCGCCAATTTGTAATAAATTGTTTGTTTTATTAAATAAAAGTTCACTAATTTAAATCAGCAAATACGGAATGAATGATGAAAGAATTCAAGTCAGTGATGTCAAATGTGATTGTGTTGGTGAGATCACTCTTATCTCTTACATTCCCAGCGGGAGAAATGTGCGGTTGCGACTCCTAACTAGTGGCCTTTTCTAAGAGTATCCTTTTATTAACCAATAATATCTTCTAATTTTATAAGTTGTAAAGTCGAAAATTGCCAAATGCTCAGATGTTTAATTTTAAAATATTTCTTCATTTTTATGCTGAACATTTGGTTAGTTTATATATTTGGTTAGTTTATAATTTTTACAAAAAGTCTTACTTATGAATTAATTTAAAAGCTACTTTAAGAAATTTTCGAAAAGATGTACCTACATACAGTGGATCCAACTTATTTCAAACCTCTTATATGTATTGTATATATATATTTATATAAATATATTATTTCTGTTTAGAGGTCTCAAAACAGGACTTGCGGTACTTCCCGCTGAATGAGAGTGTTTTTCAGTAAACAATTATATTTTACGCTCTCAAAATAAAAGAGCGTAAGCGTACATGTGAGTTTTGCTTCCACAATTGTGTATGAGGCTGACATCACTGATTCAAGTGAACTGCGGTCACCATCGCGACCAACAACAACTTAACTCTAGCAAACAAACACACTTAGCAACTTTCAACGACAACCATCGTTGTCACGAAGAGCGCATGCTTAAGGAGTTTGTTTGTCGACCACTCAAACCAACCTGCAAATACGGAATGACATGTCTTTGTCTGGTGCATACACACGATAAAGAGCTTTTCATACAGCAAACGATCGTTAACATTATGGAAAAGACACCAAAGCAAAACAACAAAGAGCTTTTCTGTATTTGCAGTGCTGCAGAGCACAGATCACACATGCTGGTGATGTACAAAATGAAATGAAAGTAATCACAAAGTAGGTTACTAAAATATATGAGGCAACTTATTTAACTAATTAAAGAAGTTATAAAACCATTATATATTCAGAATATCAAATACAACATATTAATAAATTTGACCCGCTACAAAGTTAATTTAATATACACTTATATTATAATTGAAAATTTTTTTTCACTGTCCTGTCACGGTCGCCATGTTAAGTTGTTTGGTTAAGTTGTTTTGTAGATATAATTTACTCAATTGTATTCTTGCTACTACTTGTTATTATAAAAATTAAAACCCATATAAATACTTAAGCAAAATGTAGGTAAGAGAGATTAGAATACCCAATTACTAGCCAATAGTAAACTGATTGTAATCAGTTCTTTGCAGGATGATAACCTGTGCTTTAACTAACTTAACGACACATTAGCGGTTTTCACACCGAACTTGTTAATTTGTTACTCGGTAGTTTGTTAATTTGTTAAAGTTAGCAACTGTGAACGACCCCCTCTTTCAAACTTGGTTAGTCTGGTAACTTTCGTAGTAAACCAGCTGATTTATTGTTCCGACACAATTTATTATTCTGAAAAAAATAAACATGCCACGAGAAAGTGTAAAAAAAACAATTGTAAACCATTTAATTACTCATCCTTTGACACAAATAACGTTTGCTGACGGTAAGTAGACAATATTCATCGAAGTTTAATAGTTTAATTACAAATAATTTATTAATGCAGAAATTTTCCACGATGATGAAGATGAAACCGAAAATGCACTTGATGAGCTGTAAGATTTACATGCTGTCATGAAGTGTCGCAGAGGAGTTGTGTATGAAGTTCCAAAATCAATTCATTGGCGCGAAGATGTTTTGTCTTCAATGGATGAAAATCGTTTCTGCCAGATGTTACGCGTAAATCGCAATTTGCCAATTTACTATCACTCATATGTAGCGACAAAGTTTTTACCAAATGTACTGGCAAGCAGTTTCCAATAGACTTACAACTCGCTATAGTTTTGTTTAAATTGGGATCCTCTGGAGAAAGCGCATCAATCGCTAAAATTTCTACATTTTTTGGAATCGGTGACGGCGGCACACTTCTTAAAATTACAAAAAGAATTTTTAGCGCTTTTTTGAAATTAATACAGCAATATATATTCTGGCCAGATTCTACAGAACGTTCGGAAATAGTTCGCGAAACATTCAGTGAACTACCGTTTTGTATCGGTTATGAGGACGGAACTGAAATCAAACTTGCAGAAGCTCCAGTAAAAAACCACGTTGACTATTTTTCCACGTGCCATATATGTATATGCACTTAAAACACAAATTGTTTGTGATTACAAACTGAAGATTCGCCATGTAGTTACAGGATATAGTGGTTCAACCCATGATTCAAAAATGTTAAAGAATTGTTCACTTTATAAGGAGCCAAGCCAATATTTTTCTGGACAGGAATTGCAGGTGATTCTGATTATCCGTTAAGTAATACTATAATTACTCCATATAGAAGCAATGCTCAACACCTTGATGCAATAAAGGGGAAGCAATTTAACCTGCAGCATAGTAAATTAAAGCAAATATTCAACATTTCGCACATTTTTCTAAGAACTACATATTTTAAAAATAAAACAAGCTTTAAACCATAAAAAATCGGTTAAAATATTTTGATTTTATTGTAAATTTACGTGTAATGCAGCAAACAAAACATCAATAAGGCTGACGTCAGAGTGGCAACTCTTTACTTGTATCTATTTTCGTACAACAAAAAGGAATACAAACAAAAAAGGTTGCTAGATTGTAATCTTGCAGCAACGCCCCGCTTAAAGCGCCCAGTCTGCCGTCACCCGTAGTTAACTTCAAATTACAATAAAAATTTAAAATATTTACAGTCCATATATTTCGTTTTTATACCCTTCAAAAAAGAATATGGGAGGTATATTCACTTTGTCATTCCGTTTGGAACGCAGGGAAATATCCATCTGAGATCTCATAAAGTATATATATTCTTGATACGTGATGAAGTCCAAGACGTTCTGAGAATGTGCGTCCGTCCGTCTGTGGAAATCAAGATTCAGTCCAAACGAAAAGACATAGACTATTGAAATTTGGTATAAATATATCTTAAAGGATAGCACAGGTTAAGTTCGCAGATAGGCTAAATTGGGCCAGAGGGAAAAAAGTTCCCCTAAGAAGAACTAAACCAACCTCTATAGGTTTAATGCCCTCCAAAGAGAATTGGACCCCATAAAGTATATATATTCTTGATCAGTAATGAGGTCTAAGACGGTCTAGCAATGCCCATACGTTCGTCTGTGGAAAACATGTTATGGTTTATTTTTGAATAAACCATAACATGAAAGTAATGATTTCATGGTATTTTTCAGCTTTTCTGTTTCCCAAAAAATTGTGGCACACATTCACAAAATCTGTCCATGCTCTTTCTTCTACATCCTTCAATTTCGTTCTAAAGACCTCATCCTCTAAAAGCTGTCGTATTTGTGGACCTACAAATATGCCTTCTTTACTTTTGCATCGCTGATTCTAGGAAATATGCTCTTAATGTATAGAAAGGCTTCACCGTCCTTGTTCATTGCTTTGACAAAATTTTTCATTAGAGCTAGTGTTCAAGCCAGTTGAATTATATTTTAAACTTATTCTGGGTGCTCATATTTTGTCTACACATTTGTACTTGCTTTTATTTTTACGTTAAATATAATTACGTTACTGTATCTATCTTACCTTAATCTAACCATATACTTACCTATTTTATTAATATTATGGCTTATATTGTTTGTCTAAACACAGTTAGCTTAATCTAAACATATATTTACCTACTTTTACGACCATGTCAAAAACAACGATCCTTGCGATCCATTTTGTCTGATTGAATTTACTGAATTCATTGTTTCACTTGTTAGCAACCACTCGCTTCATTCGGATCGTATCCTCTAGTTCTCTATTTTTATTGTGTTCAAACTTTCACATGTACGTGGGAACGTTTATTCAACATACAAACATACCACCGTACATATGCCTGCACGAAATTTAAGTGAACAACCTTGCACTGCTGAATACTTTAAATTAATTAGGCCACAAGTTAACAAACCTTTAATGCTTAAACTGCAAGTTTTTTTTTATATTCTTTACTTTGATTAAAGGTAAACAAACTGTATCGGTCATTAACTGTGGCTTTGCTTTTACTAACTTTGAATTTTTTTTATTTGTTGTTATTATTTGTATCTATTAAATAGTATATAAGAACCAGATTTTTACTAATAAAGACAGAAATAATTAATTAATCAAAACAATTGGTTGGTTTTTTTTTTTTTTTTTTTTTTTTTAGGAGTAGGACCAGCACTCAGGGGATGACCCCTATATATGCAATGCATTGCGCCGGAACTGAAAACTAGGGGATAGTATTGAGGAGACAGATTAGGAAAGATGAGAAGATAGACAGTTTTTTTTGTAGCTATTTCAACCTTTTACTTCGCCGGCTAATTTTTGCTACAGGGCCGACGAAGGTGGGTGCTGTTACTCAGCTTTTTAGTACATGATGGTGTCAGTCGCTGCCAATTATGTTCAGTGATCAGTGACTATGCCTTCATCATTGAAACAGGCTGGCAACAACTAACACAACCACGCACTAATGCTGATCAGAAGAATTCAACACAATATTTCATGACTCAGAGCGGGCTCGAACTCACGACCCTCTGTTTCATAGTCTCGTGTTCTACTACTTCAGCCAACAGCTCTCTCCATATAACCAAGTTACAAGTGCTTGTGTTGTGTCATAGAAATTGTCTTGGTGTTACTGCCTAGACAAACAAACAAATTAATTGGCTAAAGGCCTAACAATTAAACAAGGTTAAACAAACTAGTTTAACCCTATCCTGAATTTGGATAAAAACATTTTTGACCCCGACGTGATTCTTCAAGTTCCCCCCACCAGCGGTAAGGACTTGAAAACAGTCAACAGGAATCTTCTACAAGATGGCTACAAACGACGATACCATGATGGAACAACTAGCGGCTGCCCAGAACGTGACAGGCGAAGCAATCCAAGGTATCATCAGAAATTTTAAAAAAGATTCGGCTTCAAGAAAAACCAGTCAATACTATGAAGAACGAATCAGACGGATAGATGCGGCTTGGGCTGAGTTTGAGATCATCGACAACAAAATACGATGTCTCGAGGCACCCCTATTAAATCACAAGTATTTTACCGAAGATTACTACACCAAAATATCGGATCTCACGAACAACTACCGGGAATTATTTGAAAAGGCCATGATGGAAACTCCGAAGGAGTCAGCATCGAACATTGGTCAACAAATAACCAATGACGACCCCAAGGAACCATCTAGGCCAGGTCCAACCAACACGACCACTACACCAGCAAATTCCCGGATAAGAAGACAAAATGTCATGATGGCGTCCCTCCAACGGCTATTTCATACGGACCCAGAAGCAAACAACCTACAGCAGAAGAAAAAACTGTGGGCACAAATCGAAGAGTTGCACTTCTCAATCTGGGAATCCAGCACGGACCCGCGAAAGGAAGGTTACGATATGGAAACCTACCTTAATCTGGAAGAATTAATCGCTGAAAATCTTAGGGCGATCCCACAAGATTCAGAGAAGGGCGGCAACTTCATGCAACCCAATGTGCTTCCACTACCAAAGATTACCCTTCCAACATTCTGTGGAGATTATCTCAAGTGGAGAGGCTTTTCCGACCTGTTCTCTCAACTAGTGGACAGCCAACAGCTCCCAACCGCACAAAAAATGTGGTACCTCAAGTCAAATTTGGGAGGCGAAGCTGAAAAAGTAATAAGCCATCTCTCAGCGACAGCAGACAACTACAGCGTTGCTTGGAACCTACTACAAGCACGCTACAATAATCAGCGCATTATCGTGTCAACTATAATGCAACAGTTACTGGATCAACCCAACACTGGTTCATCAGACGCTGCTATAAAACTATTGCATGACACGACACAAGAATGTATACATGCATTAAACAACAACGGGATCGATACGACCTCGTGGGACCCCATGCTACTTCACCTGCTGATAAAAAAGCTAGATCGGGGTACTCTTATTCTGTACGAGAGGACCATCAGCCTCCAAACCTCCAAGACTTTCTAAAGTTTTTGGAAACTCACTTCCAATCCTTGGAAGTTACAACCCAAAAAGAGAAATCACCAAGGCTATGCGTTTCGGCTACCAAATCAGAATCCCCGTGCCCTCTGTGCAAAACCGGCCATCATCCACTTCATCAATGTCAGAAGTTTCAACAACTATCACCACAAGGCCGCCTGAGTTTCGTTCAGAACCAGAACCAGTGCGTCAACTGTTTAAAATCAGGACACACGGCAAAAGTCTGCAGATCAAGACCTTGCAAAATATGCAAGAAATTGCATCACTCGCTGCTTCATCTGAACAACAAGCAATCAACTAACCAAGGATCAAGCAACCGCGGGACATCTCTGATGACGACATCAACAAAACCCAACGTCCATGAGGCGCCAACCATCACTCCAGAAGTGTCATCGTTAACAGCAGCAAGTGGTCACACGTTCAACTCATACGTTCTTCTCAGCACAGCTGTAGTAAGAATCAAAACTGAAACACAGGAAGTTGAATGTCGCGCATTACTTGGCGCTGGATCTCAAGTAAATTTCATCACCGAGCCCTTGGCAAAACGACTTAACATTACAAAACAACCATCATCAACAAACATTAAAGGAATCGGTAATTGTAACACCAAAACACGACACCGAGTCAATGTGTCCTTGCATTCCCGAATTAATGGGTTTTCAACTCGCCTAGAGGCGCTTGTCTTGCCTCAAATCGTGGCACCACAACCATCACAATTTGTCAACATTGATGATTGGCCACTACCAAAAAACCTGACATTAGCGGATCCAGCATTTAACAAACCAGATAGAATTGACATATTGCTAGGAGCAGAACACTGACTCCAACTGCTCGCAATTGGGCAAATAAAACTATCTCCACACCTTCCGACGTTGCAGAACACAATTCTGGGCTGGATTGTAGGAGGAAAAATAGATGAGGAACACTCAACAGAAGCACTTTGTGGAATCTGCACCGAAGATGAAGGACTTGAGGCTTCCATCGCTCGACTTTGGGAATTAGATGAAGTCAAACCAACTACAAGGCCACTATCAATAGCCGACAAACAATGTGAAGAGCACTTTGCACAACACACAACAAGAAACAATCAAAACCACTTCGTCGTCAGAATACCATTGCATCAGAACCCGAATCTTCTAGGCGACTCACATGGAATTGCTCTTAACCGATTTTTTGCTCTCGAACGACGTCTGCAAAGGACGTCCGGAATTGAAGGCCAAATACATTGAGTTTATGGACGAGTACGAATCAATGGGACACATGACAAAATGGGAACCAAATTCCAGCATCTCCCCAACCTACTACATCCCACATCATTGCGTATTGAGGCCCGAAAGTTCAACCACCAAGCTCAGGGTCGTATTCGATGCATCAGCTAAAACCTCATCCGGATGCTCACTAAATGACCTAATGTTCACAGGACCAACCCTTCAAAGCGAACTATTCTCCATACTTCTAAGATTTCGTATGCCAAGATTTTTATTCACCACCGACGTCGAAAAAATGTACAGACAAGTACTGGTAGCTCCTGAGGACCGGCAGCTTCAGCTAATAATTTGGAGAAAAGATACCACAAGGCCCATCACCTATTATCAACTCAACACGGTCACATACGGTACCAGATCTGCTCCATATTTAGCAACAAAGTGCCTAATGCAACTGGCCAAAGAAAACGCGACACGTTATCCACTAGCTTCCAAATTTCTCCAAGAGAATTTTTACGTAGACGACGGCCTGGGCGGTTTTGACAGCTTAATAACCGCACTAGATGTACAACAACAGCTAGTGCAAATCATCCAAAATTGCTGCACAATATACCACAAGGACACGTGGAGGTTGATTTAGACTTCGAAAGCACCAAGGTTGATTCAATAAAAACCTTAGGGCTCATTTGGCTACCAAAGGATGACAAATTGGGAATCAGGATAAACATTGAGAGTATTAAAAACATCACCAAACGGACAGCCACATCGGATCTTGCAAGAGTCTTCGATCCACTAGGCCTTTTATCGCCTGTAACAGTTACTGCCAAAATCTTCATCCAAGAACTGTGGGCATTAAAACTCGATTGGGATCAGTCACTCCCTGAACACATGCACACCAAATGGATGAACTTCCGCACAGACTTAAATGAATTAAAAACATTACAGCTATCACGGCACATTTTCAATGGCGTAATCCCTACCTCAGTCCAGCTACACATTTTTACCGATGCTTCAGAAAAGGCATATGGTGCAGCAGCTTACCTTAGAGCCACAACAACAAACGGGTTAATTACAACACGGCTGCTCTGCGCAAAATCTCGGGTCGCTCCAATCAAAACTCAAACCATACCGCGATTAGAACTTTGCGCCGCAGCGTTGGGAGCCCAGCTGGCCGCCAAAATCACTACCGATCTTCAACTATCAAGCCAAGTTTGGTTTTGGACTGACTCGGAAATTGTGTTAGCATGGATAAATTCACCAGCAGCACTTAACACCTTCGTAGCAAACCGCGTATCAACTATTTTACAAACATCGCAAGCTAGCCAATGGCGACACGTCAGCTCAAAAATCAATCCCGCAGACATATTATCACGAGGAATCTCACCCAGACACCTTAAAGATTGCTCCTTGTGGTTTTTTGGCCCTCTATTTTTACATGGCTAAGACGCAGCCTGGCCTCCCAACTATAATCCAACCCATGCCATGCCAACTGACCTGGAGAGGAAAGTTAAACAAACACTAACAGTGACGTCCACGGAACCAGACTTCATCTATAAAATAAACCATGGGAACTCCTTTTGGCGTCTTCAGAACATCGTGGGATACGTTCTGCGCTTCATCACCGAAATTAAGGGAAAGGGAGACTTAAGGCCTAGTCAAAATTCACTAACGACAACTGAATTAGACAACGCACTGAAGTTGATCATAAGACAAATTCAAGCATCGGACTTCAAACAAGAAATTCATCAACTTGCAAAATACAAAGAGTTACGCGGAACAAGTAACCTAAGTAACCTATCACCGTTTCTAGACAAAGATGGTTTAATCCGCGTTGGAGGCCGACTCGAAGCATCACCACTTCAATACGACTCCAAGCATCAATTCCTGATTCCTTACAATGATCCGATTGTAAAGCTAATCTTTGAAATGTACAACAAGCACTGTGGCGCACAAACACTCCTGGGAATAATCAGACAAAAATTTTGGCCAATAAAAGGAAAAATTATGTCTAGAGCCACTGTGCATCAATGCACGATATGCAGCAGAGCCAAACCAGCGTTATTTCACCAAATAATGGGCAACCTACCATCAACCCGCGTCACACCAGCCCGGGCCTTTATTAATGCCGGAGTCGATTACTGCGGCCCAATCACGGTTCACTATAAACTTCGGGGAAAACGACCACACAAGGCCTACATTGCCGTATTTTGCTGCTTTGCTACAAAGGCAATCCACCTAGAACTTGTGAGCGATCTGACAACTGAAGCCTTTATAGGTGCACTCAAACGGTTCATATCCCGGCGTGGACATTGCCAAAACTTACATTGCGACAATGCAACAAACTTCGTCGGTGCCAAAAACAAACTGCCAGAACTTTCCACAATAATACACTCATCAGATGCCCAGGCAACCATTCTTAATGCATGCAGCAAAAAGGGTATCCAATTTAATTTCATTCCACCAAGAGCACCACACTTTGGTGGTCTTTGGGAGGCAGCCGTTAAATCAGCAAAATACCTGTTGGTGAAAACATTAGGAAATGCATCTCTCACGTACGAAGAGCTCGAAACCGTAATTGTGGAAATTGAAGCAATACTAAACTCCAGACCGATTTCACCCATGTCAAATGACGCAAACGACATAGGAGCACTTACTCCCGGGCATTTTTTGATTGGTGAACCATTAACAGTCCAAATCGATGCTCAAGCGAAGCCCACAACCCTTAAATTAGAAACACGGTGGAAATTAGTTTCGCAGCTCAAGCATGAATTCTGGAAGAGATGGTCAAGGGATTATCTAAATGAGTTGCAATACCGACACAAATGGCGGGAACAATCGAAAAATCTGAAACCAGGGGCAACCGTCCTCATCAAAGAAGATAATATCCCAGTAATGAAATGGCCTTTGGGACGTGTAATAAAAACATACAAGGGACAAGACGGAGTCATAAGAGTAGCCGACGTTCAGCCCTCTTCAGGCATCCTTAAACGAGCCATCCAATACTTAGCCCCATTGCCTAAACTTAATGAAGAAGCTGAAGAAGAAGAACTACTCCCTCCTCCACAAGATCCTCATGAATTGCCATCGGAACCCCAATCATCAATGGCATCCACTGATGAAAGACCACCAACCAAAAAACACAGAACCTTGGCAAGCTCAATCCTAACCACACTTCTCACAGTACTATTATTACTTCCGCTCGTATCCACAGATAAGGTTAAGATTATCCAATTTGAACCCAATATCGGCTTGTACTTCGAAGGTATCAGCAACACACGGGTATCACGGTCAGAATGGAACATCATTTCCTATTATAACTTGAACCCGTATTGGAAAGAAATAAGCAGACTCATGATCGAAGCGACGGAACTACACCGATTATGCGAACATCTTACTCAAAACACAACCTGTCCGAGCCTTCTCCAAGCAATCGACTTAAGCATAGCAGGTCTAGAGAATACAAATCTGTTGCTGAAAAGACGACTTAAACGTGGCGCAATTAATGTGGTTGGTAATGTGGCTAATTCATTGTTTGGTGTTTTAGATTCCAATTATGCCGAGCAAATGTCAAACACCATCAATGCATTGAACGAAAATGAAAATCACTTGAAACATCTCCTCATGAATCAAACATTTATTGTTGACGCAACTTTAAACATACTTAAACATGACGAAGAAAGCGTAAAACAAAGATTTGACAGCATGAATAATCAATTAACAGAAATCACATCCAAATTGCACGAAAACGACAGGGAACATTATCAAGCAAACCTCTTTAAAATACTTATGCTACGATCCATTCAACTTTCATTAACATCAGCAAGACTACACCGAATCCAATCAGAAATAATATTATCATTAACGGACTCACACCATGGAAAAATCAGCCCAATGCTTCTATCACCATCCCAACTTCAAACCGAGCTAGTACAGGTAAAAAATTATCTTCCAGCATCTCTAGAAGTACCAGTGGGCGGGGACAACATTCTGCAGCTATACAAAATCATGAGTGTCAAAGGAGGAATAACAAAGGACCACGTCATCTCCCACATCTCTATTCCATTAGCTGATCCCGAACCATTCGAGCTTCTGAAACCGCACCCAATCCCAGTATCAATAAACGGCACAATGCTCGCCATACGTCCTTGCTCCGATTTTCTCGCTATAAACGCTCACCGGGATCAGTATTTCATCTTATCGGAAAGACAGTGGACCACATGTTCAATAATTAAGGAGAACGAGCACTTGTGTCAACACTTACAATCAAGATTTAATGCAAACGCTGGAAAATGTCTATGCGAGCTCTCACTTCTCAAATATAACACCCGAAAGGATTGCAACATTGGTCCTATTGCAGAAAACAAGTCACTTATACAATTGGAACACAGCAATCAATGGCTATATACAATGCCGCACCCCTCCCGAGTAAGCTCCGTATGTGGACAAGAAAGGTCACAGCTTACCATCACAGGTTCTGGCTTTCTAAAATTATCACCAGATTGCACTCTTAAGCTCGACTCAACTACTATCCAGGGACATCAGACTGTCTCTACATCTCTTCAGACGTCATACACAGCAATAAGCAACATCAGTGAAATCATTTATCCAGACGAGGTTCAAGACAAAATAATTCACTTCAAGACTTATGGTGATCAAATTAAAAACATCTCCGAACTACAAGGCAAACTACACAAAATGGTATCCTCAGAGTTTCCATCACAAATCAAAACTATACAATACCACCACGGAACCATCGCCTATGTCGCTCTAGGTCTCACAATTATGATCTGTATAACTATGGCCTGGAAAAGAATACATTGTAAAGGGAGTGAACCAAATCACCAACCACCGACTCCAGCAAGCCGCCAACATATCTCAACTGCAGAATTTGAGGTATCAGTAACTTAAATAACAGCAGTACAAGGTTGTCGCAGCTGCAGTTTGTTGAGCATAGCTCCACGTCGGGGTGTATGTTCAAACTTTCACAACGAATTTCTTTCATATGTACGTGGGAACGTTTATTCAACATAAAAACATACCACCGTACATATGCCTGCACGAAATTTAAGTGAACAACCTTGCATTGCTGTATACTTTAAATTAATTAGGCCACAAGTTAACAAACCTTTAATGCTTAAACTGCAAGTTTATTTTTTATATTCTTTACTTTGATTAAAGGTAAACAAACTGTATCGGTCATTAACTGTGGCTTTGCTTTTACTAACTTTGCATTTTTTTTATTTGTTGTTATTATTTGTATCTATTAAATAGTATATAAGAACCAGATTTTTATTAATAAAGACAAATAATTAATTAATCAAAACAATTGGTTGGTTTTTTCTCTCTCCATATAACCAAGTTACAAGTGCTTGTGTTGTGTCATAGAAATTGTCTTGGTGTCACTGCCTAGACAAACAAACAAATTAATTGGCTAAAGGCCTAACAATTAAACAAGGTTAAACAAACTAGTTTAACCCTATCCTGAATTTGGATAAAAACATATTGTGAAATATAATTAAATAAACTGGATTTACCTAAATTGAAATCACTCATCAATCTTGTTTATTGGATATTTAAACATGGTCCTTTTATGAGCCACAAGAAAACAAAAGATCCAGTGGCAACTCGTGAAATACAGTCCGCAATAGGGTTAATAAATAAACGGCGTCATCAAACCAATATTTGTGATTTTATTGGCTGTGGTTTTGTTAAAAAGAAGTGCACAAATGATAACATTTGAAATAAAATATTGCGTTTAACAAAGAGCGGAGGAAAAATAGTGAACTAACACCCATACCTAAATACGGGCGGAAAGCGGAACGTTTTTTTCCGCTGAGCGTTAACGCTGCGGAAATCAAACAGACAAATTAAACAACCCTGATTATTTTAACAGCTGGACGGACGACATTTGTGATTTTGTTATTGAAATTTTGTACAAATTACAAACGTGCATACATATGTATGTATATAATCATTTTGTAAATATTTTCTTACCACCATTTTCTAATACGAAATGCACAAATTTTTTCTTTTATTATATATTTCACTTTTGTAAATCTTTGCTCTTTTTCTCTGGTTACAATTCTCTTCTTTTGCAACCAACTTCATTAGAAAACGCTCTGTCAAAATCGGATTTTCCAATAGCAAAGCGTTGCCGCCGCGTTATTTCGGTATGCTCCATACAAAATGTATGGACATGAGAACTTTTGACAGTTAAAAAGCGCTTGCCGCCCGTATTTAGGTATGGCAGTAAATAATTTTAATTAAAGCAAAAAACTTGCAAACTATTTAAAAAACAGAAAAAAAGAAGAAACAAAAACAAAACAACAGGCAGTGAAAAATAAGGGTGAATTATAATAAAAAACTTGCAAACTAGTCAAGAAAACAGAAAAAAAGAAAAAACCCAAAAGCAAAACAACAAACAGTGAAGAATTTGTGTGAATTGTAATGAAATACCTGCAAGCTATTCAGGAATACGGTGAAAAAATTCCAAACTCCAAAAGTATAAAAGTTGCTAAAATAAATATTTGTTGCAAAATTGGAGAAATAAAACAAACAGCTAGGAATTGTGAAAAGTGGAAAAAAGATACAAAAAATTTAAAGAGCAAATAATACAAGAAATAAATACAAAGAAAAAGCAAGAACGAAATTAACTAAGAAACGATCAAGTCAAGTGTACACAGCAACCGAGAACTAAAGGTGAAAAAAAGTGG
Organism: Linnaemya tessellans; assembly: GCA_951800035.1. Taxonomy (NCBI): domain Eukaryota; kingdom Metazoa; phylum Arthropoda; class Insecta; order Diptera; family Tachinidae; genus Linnaemya; species Linnaemya tessellans. The sequence goes on from OX637532.1 coordinate 58,262,559, forward strand.
TTGAAAAAATTAAAGAGAAATAAGAAAGAAAGTGCAAACCAATAAAATCTACGAGAAGAAGAGAACTGAAAGAGGTTAAAACGGGAGAAAGGAAGAACCAATTGTGAACAAACCCTCTGGAAAGGCACCTTCAGTCACCGTGGAGGACAAGTCATATCGGCTCAATACCCAAAAAAATTGGTAACTTAAGTTATGGGAAAACCGTAAGTAACGACATACGTATGTGAATAACCCCTAACTGTGCATATAAAATACTTACCAGTTATTATACATTCCTGAATATGTACATATGTTGGCATACATAAATATAAAATTGTGTTACATACATACATACACAATCCACATATTGCTCCCGCCTTTGCCACATTTGTATATACATAGATTTTCATAAAAATCATTACGAGGTATACTCATATTTGTTTGTACACATTTATATACCCATCTATATATACGAATGTATTTATAGATGGGAATGACGGGCATTTATTCCGTCATGTGTGTGTATACATGACGGTATAAACGCCCGAAACAGTGAAAAAGTAAAGTAGCTTAAATCAAGAAAATTTAAAATTATTACAAGAACAAAACTCATGTTAAATTTGTACCGCAAGTACAACGTATTCTGTTTTTGTAAATTCCAACCCTTCTTTTTCCCGTACAAGTTAATAAGCGAATGTGGGCATAAAGGAGAAACATAAAAAAAAAATCTGCAGAAATACAAATATTAAATTCGCAAAAAATTTTTATTTGGTCTTTCTCGTCAGCAATTAAACTTCGCATTTCGCAGCGAACATAAAGTTTACCCCTTATAATAAAAATTGTTATATGAAACTTTAAAATTTTTTTTGTTCTCCTCCAACAAATAAAATTCGCAATTCCCAGCGAACATAAAGTTTACCCTGTATAATAAAATTTTTTTATATGTAACTTTAAACATTTTTTTTGTTTTCTTCCAACAATTAAACGTCGCAAATCCCAGCGAACGTTAGTCCCACGTAAAAGAGTTGCGAATGCCAAGCGAACATAGAGTTTACCCCTTATAATAAAAATTTTTATATGAAACTTTAACATTTTTTTTTTTGTTTTCTAAACAAGTAAACGTCGCAAATCCCAGCAAACGGCTAGTGAAATAAAAAACTTATTAGTCCCGCATAAAAGATTCACAAATTACCACGGAAAAAAAATTGTGTACGATTTCTAAACTCCGACTTCGCAAATCCCAGCGAACAGTTAGAGATAGAATTTTCTTATAATCTATTCTTATACTCGAATAGAATTTTAGGTCACTAACTCCCAGTGAACAATATCACTGATCCCTGTGATCATTCAATCAATTCTTAATCTCGAATAGAATTTTAGTTCAATTAATCCCAGCGAATAATTGGTACATATATTTTAAATCATAAATCCCTTTGAGAGCTTCGCACATTTCAGTATTCCTCCTTGCGATACCGATGTCTTCTACTGTAGATATGAAGAATGGTCTTCGTTCCGAGACATGTTCACGGCTGTATATATCGATAATCCCCGAATTCCACCTGTGCAAAAACTATACCATCTGCGCTTGAAAGTGCAAGGGCAGGCCGGAGCAATAATAAAGAAATATAAGTTATGCTCTGACAACTTTAGGCTCGCCTGGGAAGCTCTGCAAGATCGGTACGAAAACCAGCGAGTTTTGGTAGAGAATCAACTAAAGATTCTCCTCAATTTATCCCAATCTCGGTCGAAAGTAACGCCGCCTTACAAACCCTGCAGATCACCATCAACGACTGCTTAGCGGCAATCAAAGCCCAAGATGTCCCAATAGGTGAGTGGGACCCATTCATTATTATGCTTTGCGCCAGCAAACTCTCAATGGAAACTCTTTCCTTATGGGAAAAGTCTCTAGCATCACACAGAAAACTCGTAAAATGGGAAAAGTTAGATACGTTACTCTCTCACAGATGCGAAGTAGTTGAGCGCTTGGAATCCCGGAACCAAGACTAGGACTCGCACAATCTGAAAAGGAAGCCAACGAGCATTAAAGCCCAGGCGTCAATGATAGAAAGACCTCCACATTTATGCAAAATGTGTGGCTCAGCTCATGCATTAAAGAATTGCTCCAAATTTATTAATCTAACACCTCACGCAAGAAATCAATTCGTCTCTGAAAACAAAATATGTCTTAATTGTTTGGCATATACCCACCTATGGAGCGATTGCCCTAGCAAATTCGTTTGTTCACATTGCGACAAAAATCACCATTCCCTGTTGCATTTCGCAAAACGTGAACTTAGTAACCCCAACATTCAATTCAATGAGAAGCCAGAGACTTCAAGGTAAGGCAAAAGGGGCCTTACCAACTGCTACTCATATTGCAAATATTGAAACCCCAAGCACCAGCGAAACTACTTTGCTCTCCACATCAGTAGTTGATATACACCATCAAGGTGAAAATTTTAAAGCGCGTGCTTTTCTGGACCAGGGCTCAGAAAAGACGTTTATATCGAAAAGTTTGCAACAAAAGCTTAGGCTCCTCACGAAGCCACGAGCGTTTCAGATCCATGGAATCGGTGGCCAAGTAATCGCTCAGTCAAACTCTATTTGCCAGGTAACCCTATACTCTAAAAACCAAAATGTTTATGTTGACATACAGGCTATAGTAGTCCCTAAAATCACCCGTATGTTACCCACGAGTTCCATATCCGCTTATCAAGTTTCCCATTCCGCGCTAAGGGATCTCAATCTCGCTGATCCTGAGTTTCATGTGGCTCGTCGTGTAGATCTGCTCATCGGTAGCAATGTACTTCCCCGAGTATTCCAAGAAGGAACTAAGAAAATTTCCCCATCTCTAATGGCCCAGTCAACTATCTTTGGATGGGTTATTAGTGGTATCGTGAACGTTGAACCAGTTACCATGTTCTCACTCGGTGTAACTGAGATCGAATCCGACCCCCTGGCCGACCAGTTACACAAGTTTTGGGAACAGGAAGAGGTACCCATGGAACGCCCAAGGTCCAAAGGGGACACATTCTGTGAAGAGCTGTATCGAAACACAACCTTCCGCAACCCAGATGGACGGTACGTGGTAAAGCTCCCATTCAAACCAGAGTTTCCCCAGGAGATACAATTAGGAATCTCCCGCACCGTAGCTAGATCCCAATATTTTAGCATGGAGCGGTTCTTACAGAAGAACCCCAGTTTAGCAGAAACTTACTCTAATGTTTTAAAAGAATACATCGCACTAAACCATATGATGCCTACAACGTCAATGGAAAGTGAGTCTTCACATGGATGTAAATCTTATTATTTGCCCCACTACGCAGTTCTCAAGCCCGAGAGCAAAACTACCAAGGTGAGAGTGGTATTTAATGCATCAAAAAGGACGAGCTCAGGGACGTCACTCAATGATGTTCTACATGTCGGTCCCACTCTGCAATATTGATAAAATGTATCCACTCTGCAATATTGATAAATGTATCGATATTGAGAAAATGTATCGTCAAATTTTAGTACGCAACGAAGATACCCAATATCAACGAATTCTCTTTCGACAATCTCCAAATGAGCCTATTAGAACGTTAATCCAATTAGCACGGGATTCAGCGGAAAGGTACCCCCAAGCAGCGTTTATCTTAACCAAGGAAACGTATGTAGATGACATTTCATCGGAGTCTCATGATAAATCGTCAGCTATAAAATTCTTACTGCAACTAATCTCCGTGCTTAAATCCGCTGGTTTTCCCTAAAAAAAAAAAATTACATCTAATTGCCCCGACGTTTTAGCATCAGTCCCCAAGAGTGATTTACTAGATGCGGACTTCTTGAAATTTAAAGAAGCCAGCGCGACAAAAACTCTAGGAATTCGATGGAACGCACTTTCAGATTCTTTTTCCTATACAATTGAGTCCGTGCCCCCAGCGGCTTCCATAACCAAAAGGCAACTCCTATCCCACGTGGCAAAACTTTTTGACCCGGCCGGCTGGATATCTCCAGTTATAATCCAAGCAAAACTCTTGCTTCAACACTTGTGGCTGGAAGGCACCGGCTGGGATGAAAAGCTGAACCCTACCATTCTGCAGAACTGGAATACATTCCTGGAAAACCTTTACATTCTCCCCCTCCTAGAAATTCCTCGTTGGGTTGGCTTTACGCCCTCTCAAAGAATTTAACTTCATGGGTTTTGCGACGCGTCGGAAAAGGCTTACTGTGCGGCTATTTATTTCGTATCCAGTCCGAGGTCACCATAACTTCTCAGTTACTCGTGGCGAAAACAAAAGTAGCACCGATTGAACCGGTAACCCTCGCCCACCTCGAACTGTGTGGAGCAGTATTGGTTTCGAAACTAATGCGAAAAATCATTTCTTCCCCACCGCTTCACAGTTACGATATTTACCTTTGGACTGATTCTTCAATTGTGCTTGGTTGGCTAGAGAAACCCCCAAACATGTGGAAAACATATATCGCTAATCGCACGGCTGAAATAAGAAGAAATGTGGAAAACGCACGCTGGCGCCACGACGATCTGGGCTATAGAGGATGCAGAGCTGAGCATCTCCTGAAAAATTCGCTTTGGTGGAGAGGTCCGGAATGGTTTCAAAAATCGTCCCAAGAATGGCCAAAGCCCCTGACATTCAAAGAACATGATCTTGAAATGAAACAGAAGACGTTGTCATTCCATATGTTCACCGAGTCCCAAGGTGAAGTATCTCATGAGTCCCAAGGTGAAGTATATCCCGAAGGCAGACCTGCTTGAACGATTTTCAAAATGGGATAGAGCTATTAGGGTAATGACATACGTATATAAATTTATCGATGCTGTTAGGATAATCCAGCGAGACTCGTTAGGAGATCCATCGCGACGCACAATCCCGACTCAAGATCGTGCCTCTCCAATTCTTTCCACCCACTCAGTCCACCTACTCCCCATAATAAGCTCTGAAGAGTTCTCAGGCACAAAATACAAATTAGTGCGCCTCACGCAAATTATGTACTACCCGGATGAGTTCAACTCGTTGGCACAGGCAAAATCCGTCTCCAAGAAAAGCTCGCTTTACAATTTAAATTCGTACCTGGCCGAAAGGCAGGTCATGCGAACAAACGGTAGAATTTCTAATGCAGCGATTTAATTTAATGAACGTCATCCGGTAATTCTCCCGGTGACGTCGAGGTACTGTAAATTATTCATTGAATATACACATAGTCTCCTTATGCATGCGGAGATTAACCTCTTGTTAAGAGCTGTTAGAGGGGAATATTTCGTGGCTCGTCTAAAACCCGCTTTAAGGTATTGTATTCGAAAATGTGTCATTTGCATACGATATAAACAGCGAGTTAAATCACAGATAATGCGGGTAGCTTTCAAGCGGCCTTTACCAGATTTGTCGGACGTCGAGGGCTACCGAAGAAGGTCATGTCCGATAACGGGACTAATTTTGTAGAAGCAGAACGCGCGATTCGCTTGGAGTATGAGCGATCTCTAAAGTCAATCTCCAGGGAAATGGCAAGGAACTACGCTTCCCAAGGGCTTCAGTGGTCATTCATTCCCCCGAATGCTCCACACATGGGCGGACTTTGGGAAGCAGGGGTAAAGTCATTTAAGATGCACTTTAAAAAAGTGACCAGGACGCACAAGTAGACGTTCGAGGAATTCACCACTCTGCTAACCCGAATCGAATCCGTTCTAAATTCCCGCCCGTTGTCCCCTATGTCAGATAAACCAAACGAACTACTACCTATTACCCCAGGCCATCTCTTAAGGAGAGGCCCCCTATTAGCGCTTCCAGAAGCTCCCCAAGAATCACTCCCGTTCCGAGATCGTTGGGAAAAATTGAAACTGATACATCATCATTTTGCGCAGCGATGGAAAGATGAATACCTCAAAGATCTTCAGAGGAGGTACAAATGGCAGCACACGGAAGAAAATATTCGAGTAGGGCAGCTCGTCATAATTAGAGACGATCTTTTACCTCCAAACGAATGGAAATTGGCCCGTATTACAAAGATATACTTCGGTAACGACGGATATGTAAGAGTAGCAGATTTGAAAACCCAAACGGGAACGATTACGAGGGCCGTAGCGAACTTGTGCATCCTTCCCATTACGCACGATGACACAGGCCCACAAACACACTCAACTCCTCGTTTACCATTAGATTGACTCTCAAATGCATACCCTTATTGTAGAAACATCTCCTCCATCCCTCCTTACTAATCTCGCATGTTTATATATATATATATATATATATATATATACATATCTAGAACTATAACGTATCACTTCCGCATACTTATGCGATGATTAACTTCTCGTTTAATTCACAGGTCACACAACAGTCGAAACCGCCATCAATGCCGCGTTTGCAAGCGGCATCATGCGCTGAAGCACTGCACAAACTTCAAGAAAATGGTGGTAAAGGAGAGAGAGCGCAGTGTTGGTAGACTGGGCTACTGCTGGAATTGTTTGGCGACTTCCCATCAAACCTGGGAGTGTACTTCGACCGATGTCTGCCAGAAGTGTGGCTGGATGCATCACACTCTATTGCACCAACCGACACAAAATAGAAGCCAAAAGCCTCAAAGCCCGCAGTCTACCGAAAGGGCTTCTCGGGAGTCCAGACCAACAGCCAAGGTGCCCAAAAAGCGATTGAAGGTACAGGATCGTATAGGTCTAAGTGTAATGCAACGCCAACATAGACGCACAACGGCAGAGCGGGCCTCGACTCATCGTCAAGAGGAGACCAGGGCACTTCCATCCAGCCCGCGACGAATCCTGTTGGGCGCCTTGTAGACCCGCCGTAATTTGCCCATGCTGGCCAAGGCACCCAAGAGGTCAACTTACCGGTTAAATCACCTGTAAGTGACTGAAAAAATACCACGACAACCCTCCTGTGAAGCTGTCATATCAACGTTCCTGCTTTATACACCTTAAATCTTCAAATAAAAGAAAAATTATAATAAAATGAACTAAAGTATTTAGCTACAAAGCTATAACAAAGAAAACAAGAAAACGAATTCGCGTAGCTAGTATTTATACATAAAAACAAAAGGTTATGAAAAAATAATAATTAATTAACAATGCTTTGTTTATGCTTACACCATTTGAATTATTCATAAAATATTGAAACCTATTTCTATTCTTTTTATTGGCCCTTTTGGCCAAGGCGCCCAATATGTTCAAGCCAGTTGAATTATATTTTAAACTTATTCTGAGTGCTTATATTTTGTCTACACATTTGTACTTGCCTTTATTTTTACGTTAAATATAATTACATTACTGTATCTACCTTACCTTAATCTAACCATATACTTACCTATTTTATTAATATTATGGCTTATATTGTTTGTCTAAACACACTTAGCTTAATCTAAACATATACTTACCTATTTTTACGACCATGTCAAAAACTTAACGATCCTTGCGATCCATTTTGTCTGATTGAATTAACTGAATTCATTGATTCACTTGTTAGCAACCACTCGCTTCATTCGGATCGTATCCTCTAGTTATCTATTTTTATTGTGAAATATAATTAAATAAACTGGATTTACCTAAATTGAAATCACTCATCGATCTTGTTTATTCTATTGGATATTTAAACAGGAAGAGGAGGCAGAAGAATTTTTTCTTTATGAATTAAAGGTTCTTCTGCTAATTTTTTTTCTGCTGGAATAAAATATACTCTTTTCGACCAAATTTTGACATTGTAGTGTTTTTGCCATTCACATAAAAAGTAACAAAACTTAGTATATATAAATGAAATTTATTTGTTGGTGGTTAAGCAATGTCTATATGCATTTCATTGGTGCTTTACCAAATCCTCAGTAGACTTTAACCACAGTTTTGAAAAGCTAAAAACCTCCTATCTTATGCATATACTTCCGAAAACCATCTGAGAATTCACAACTTGTAAATTACAAACTATTTTCAAAAATAACAACAGAACAAGAACATAGGCTTGCAACTCATACAAAACTAAACCAACAAATAAAGTATGTTCGATACGAATCTATTTTATTTTTCTACACCTCTATACAATCAGAAATCCATTGGATAACAAGAAAAGTATTTATAAGGCAAAATGAAAAATAAAATCTAAACCAAACTGTTATGAAATTTTTTTTATTTAACACATTAGCCCAATTCACAATCCTGTGCAAATGGTCTTGCATTATAGCATTTGCAAATTGAGAGAGTATTTCAGAGCATTTTCAATGTATTTTGTTATTATAGAGTACAATTATTTTGGTCATGCTACGATGCTAGACTACTTGCTCGAGATTGTGAACTGGGCTATTGTTGTCACAATACTATTATATATAAATGAAATTTATTTGTTGGTGGTTAAGCAATGTCTATATGCATTTCACCAACAAATAAATTTCATTTATATGTAATAGTATTGTGACAACAATGTGTTAAATAAAAAAATGTCATAACAGTTTGGTTTAGATTTTATTTTTCATTTTGCCTTATAAATACTTTTCTTGTTATCTAATGGATTTCTGATTGTATAAAGGTGTAGAAAAATAAAATAGATTCGTATTGAACATACTTTATTTGTTGGTTTAGTTTTGTATGAGTTGCAAGCCTATGTTCTTGTTCTGTTGTTATTTTTGAAAATAGTTTGTAATTTACAAGTTGTGAATTCTCAGATGGTTTTCGGAAGTATATGCATAAGATAAGAGGTATAAATGAAATTTATTTGTTGGTGGTTAAGCAATGTCTATATGCATTTCACCAACAAATAAATTTCATTTATATATAATAGTATTGTGACAACAATGTGTTAAATAAAAAAATGTCATAACAGTTTGGTTTAGATTTTATTTTTCTTTTTGCCTTATAAATACTTTTCTTGTTTTCCATTGATTTCTGATTGTATAAAGGTGTAGAAAAATAAAATAGATTCGTATTGAACATACTTTATTTGTTGGTTTAGTTTTGTATGAGTTGCAAGCCTATGTTCTTGTTCTGTTGTTATTTTTGAAAATAGTTTGTAATTTACAAGTTGTGAATTCTCAGATGGTTTTCGGAAGTATATGCATAAGATAAGAGGTTTTTAGCTTTTCAAAACTGTGGTTAAAGTCTACTGACGATTTGGTAATCACCAATGAAATGCATATAGACATTGCTTAACCACCAACAAATAAATTTCATTTATATATAATAGTATTGTGACAACAATGTGTTAAATAAAAAAATTTCATAAAACTTAGTATATTTATTCACTTTGCAATCCGTTTAACATTGTACGACTTTCAAATCTGCACATACGTTCCATGAGTAATGTGAATATTTAATTTTTTGTAGTATCATCTTATATAGCCTTCTTTCATATTTCTTTCATACGCGAGTGGGACCGATTGAAATTTGATGCCATTGTGAAGTAAAACGGTTTTCAAACTTGTCTGGAATGAGTCAATAAAAAGCCGCCAATGCTCAGGTTTATCACTGAAACACAGTTGTCGCAAAAGTCCATCAGCATTATCACAAAATACCAAATATCCCTGTCTGCTGAAATAACTCAAAAAAGCTTGTTCTCTATTTCGACAGTACGCGACTTTCACGTCCTTTTGCACCAAATTCCATTGTTTTAATTTGGATGAAACAAGCTCAGACTTGTTTTTTGAGAGCCCTAATTTACGAACTAAGTTATTCAGATCAGTTTGATTCGGAAAATAAGGTTTACTCGTTGGACTTCCAACTGAATGGGAAGAAACACTCATGGTGGCGTAACTGGGTTGAGTTGTTGCAAAGAGCCCATCTTCTTCATCGTTTTTAGGAGGCAATGGAGGTAAATATTTGATTGTAAACTGGTAAACTGGTCGTTTAACACATGAAGCATTTGGATATATAACTTTATTTTTGGTCTCTTTTCGTAAACCCACATGTTTTAGTCAGGCCAAAGTAGCAATAATTTTCATGATTTTGTGATTCACTCCAAATAGCTGGGGGTCAATTCTGGTTCTGTGAAAACGTGAAATGAAAAAAAACTTTTCATTTTCGTTTTCATAACAACTTTTCATAACACTTTTTACATTTACACAAAATGCGATTCCCGTTCATATTATGAAAAACTGTTTCATTCCAGTT